>AP028445.1:1315978-1915978 GCA_036509395.1 Antheraea yamamai
CCTCTTGTGAGTATTTATAAGCATAAATAATTTATAATCCCCAATTACGAAGTCAATAGAAGATTTTACTCGTTATCTTTCAACTATTCTATTATATAACGTTGAATTTCTTATACATTTCGGGTATATTATAATAAGCATTTACAAATATATTAGAGTCCTCGCCAAAGTTTTTGACCACTCTGAATTTAGGACCAAAATTTAGCTGTAATTGCGTATTATATTATACCTATATCGTCGAGATAACTGAAGGATTAATAAATGCGAATTTTAGATGAATATAATAATACTACCCTGACCCGGGCACTCGTTGTTATGGCTGCGTTATTTCATCTTGAATGAAAATTATGATAAAGTATTTAGTATTATGGGATTAACAGAACAATTGTACCATAAAATAAACAGAAGGTGAAAAAGAAATTCAAAATTAAAACGTGGTGCTATCTATGAGATATCTGTAACAGTTGATACTACAGTTTTCTGTCAACAAACTAATTTAAAGCGCCATCTGTTCGAGACTAATGAAACTTACAAATAGTAACAATAATCTACATTGACAATCATTTAATTCTTAATTAAAAAATATTGAGGCCATTAATCGAGATATAAATTATCCTAACTCTCAAGTTGGACCATATAATATATAATACCAACTTTCATGAATATCGGTTGAGTAGTTTAGGAGCTCATCATGACACTGGATTTTTATATATTTAAGATTTAACCTGGGTTTTGTATTAAAGTTGTTGACCATTTAATGTGCAAGTCCTAACTTACGAATACATTCAGAGTGGTCAAAAGAATTGACAAGGATTATACGCTAACTGCTTTTAAGAAATAATCTTCTTGATGATATAGTATTACTATCTTTGTTCTCATGGTCACCAACATTAGTGATACTAGTTAAATGCTGTATGTAAATCAAATTAAAACATAATACTAAAATTGTTTCTTGCGCATTCCTTCATATTTTAGATTTACTTGGGACAATATAAAACGGAAATTAAGAAGATATCTAATAAGTAGTCTATATTAACAAATTCTGCCAATTAAGTAGGAGAAGTAGGTCAGCACTTTCTTTCTACGCTTGTAAATCGTTGTTACTTCTTTCAAGTTAATTACACCCTTCGTTCATACGTGCCGATTTTATTTATTTCCTAGTGTTCGAGACAAAACTAGCTTCTGCATTAAATTTAATCACACAAGTTTTAATTTGTTGTTCAGAGATGGAGCCAGATTACAGTTAGCTCGCGCTTTCATGTAGTCACTGTCTTTGAATGACATTCGGCTGTTGATCCGGCATAATTTAATTATCATGCCAAATTATCAATTCTCCTCTTGTATAATCGTTGTCTAACTCGTTGGTTTTTTATCGTTTCATCATCTTGATCGTGTTGGTCAAATACAAAGGGCCACGTCGACAGAATTTTCATAATCACTTAGGTTTCCTAGAATCATAGCTTTTATATTTAACTAACTAGGTAGACATTTTCCGGCCTTTATTATAAAAAAAACACAAATTATATACCAAAACCTTTCTCATAAATCACTTTATCTACCGTTGAAAACCGTATGAAAATCCGTTCAGTAGTTTTTGAGTTTCTCCCGAACAGACAGACAGACTCGGTAAGGGACTTTGTTTTATACTATACTAGCGGGCCGCTCCGGCTTCGCACGGGTATAAAATATATAGCCTATGTCATTCACTGAAAAAATGATTAAAATCGATCCAGTAGTTTTGATTTATTCATTACTGCCCGTGGCCCGCCTGCGTTTGTTGCAATGTAAGCGGAAAAAATGTAATTATTTACAACATCACATTAGAAACCTCAAAAATAACAGTATTTTTCCACTATTTAATGGATGTTATTATAGATATAAACCTTCCTCTTCAATCACTCTATCTATTAAAAAAAACCGCATCAAAATCCGTTGCGTAGTTTTAAAGATTTAAGCATACATAAAGATATAGGGACAGAGAAAGCGATTTTGTTTTATACTATGTAGTGATAATAAAATAATTATAATAATAAATCGCTGTCGATCGCTGTAATTAACTGTTCGCACATGTATTGTTTCTCATTTTTTCACCATGCGTAAGAGTTAAAAATTGATTGTAAATTCACAATATTCATAACGATAAGGAATTTCCATGTGCCCATGTTTTGTAAATGGGTGCTTGGGCCAGAAACCTTATCTTTTTGAATGGAACCATCATTATGTTTTCGTAAAGAATTTTATATGTAGCAGATATTTTTTTATTAGTCTAAAATATTGCAATTTTATATAAGCTATAAGTAAATATATACCTTTTTAATTACTACAAATGATCAAAGTTAATATGTGTCAAATTAAAATATAATAACGAGTTTGATTTTCACAGATATTAAATATGGGTCTTGGTGGATTACAAAAAGCTATGGACTTAATGACTAATGATCTATCAAAAAATAGGTACTTTGGTATCCAGCCCTATGTTAATTACAGATATCTCTGCTTTGGAGACAATATAACGTGTTTCGATGATTTAGATGGTATTATATACCCGGAGGTAAGAGTAATTTTTTATCTTTGATTAACTACCTCCTAATCCAGTTCATCCAGAAAAATGTTTCCTTTTTTTTTGTAAGTTTTAATTAATTCTTTGCATATTTTTATAATGAAATTGTAACTGTTGAATAATTCCTCACAAAGGTGTCGAAGAAAAGTCCGAAGTGCGAGGAATAATTATGGTAGTAATTACATATAAGAAAAAGTTCGAACTAGGAGTAATTTTTATTTTATTAACTTTCTATAAGAGTTTTCTTCTGTTTTTCTCATGGGAAGTATGCGACTTAACTGAATTAATACTGATTAAAATATTATTTATCACCATTTAACCCTTACAACTGGCTATATATATATTCCTTTCCTCTGGAGTTCACACTCATCATGATTATCATAAAAGCCATGAAAACATTTTATTGTGAATACTTTATGTATCTATACTGCAGTATTATTGGAGCCGATATATAACTGTTGTACTGTCACGTAATTTAATAAATCATAGACTAAAAATATATTGCGAAACGTTGTGAGACTGAAAATTTGGGACTAAGTTTCTTTATGCTGACTTCTGAAAGTACAATACAAAAAAAAAACAGTGCGTGTATCAGTGTGTACACGCGGAGGAAATGATACTTCTGTAGCTTATCTGTAATCAGCTACACAAATATATATATACAAGTGTATATTTACAGTTATATAGAGAATACATATTGTGAACGTTCAAATGAAATTAGCGTGATTGACTGGCTCTTTGTTTTGCAATAATTGGTTCTAATTTACTGAAACTATAACGACAAATATTATAAACTGATTAATACAGAGACTGTTTCTATTTCTATACTAATACTAGCCGACCCATGCCCACTTCATTGGGCGGTAATAGGCATTATCAAGCTACAGCTTTTCGCTAGAAATCAATCATATATATCTCATAATTAAGGCAGCGTTCGTAAGAAACGTTTTCGTTCGACAATTTTTCTCCGACTCCCCAGATATTACACCCTACAACCTCACAAACTTTACCTCTTTATAATATTAGTATAGATTATAGATAATATAATTAGTTAATAGCTTCTGCTCGCGACTTCGCACGCGTGGAATAGTTATTTTGGGCTAAGACGCAGCGGAAGCTCTCAAAAGGAAAAAAAGCCCCGATTTTAAAACATTTTTCATTGTTGCTCCGCTCCTATTGCCCTTAGCGTGATGATATATAACTTATGACACTCACAAATAACGTGGCATTCTATTGGTAAAAGAATATTCAAAATCGGTTTAGTAGTTCCTGAGATTACCTCTTACAACGCCACAACGTCACAAACTTTACCTTTTTATAATATTACATTAGTAATATATTAGTATATAGATTATAGCCCCTGCCCGCGATTTCGTCCGCGTAGTAATAGTTACTACTCTGGGCTAACGCTGACTCACAGCAGAAGCTCTCAAAAAGAAAAAAACATCTCGATTTTGAAAAATTTTTCATCTGTGCTCCGTTCCTATTGGCCTTAGCGTGATGATATATAGCCTATAACCATTCTCGATGAATGAGCTATATAACACTGAAAGAATTATTCAAATCGGACCAGTAGTTCCTGAGATTACCTCTTACAACACCACAACGTCATAAACTCACAAACCCACAAACTCACAAACTTTACCTCTTTATAATATTAGTATAGATTATAAAGAGGTAAAGTTTGTGATATTGTGAGTTTGTGACGTAGTAGGGAGGTAATTTTTGGATCTACTAAACCGATTTTGGTAATTCTTTTACCAATAGAAAGCCACGTCGTCTGTGGGTTTCATAGTGTCATATATTGACCAGAAAGTTGAAAAGACTTTTTTGTGGTAGTCAGATTTGCAAAGTAAGTCGGAGAAAAAACGGTCGAACGAGAACCTCAGGTTCAACCAAGGAACGCGGTTTCAATTCTTTCTTTTTACTGTTTCAGTAAAAAAACGCTTTTTGTTGTATTGAGATGTAGTGGTGGTCAATCAGTTCCAGGCGAGTGCAAAGTAACATCCAGTAACAAACGCTTTTTGTTGCGCACAATCCCAGGTGGAAGTGCAAAATAACATAAAGTAACATTTAATATTTCTTGTTTAATTGGTATACATGTTAAAAAATTTCAGTTGAAAGGAATTCTCCAGAGCCTTTACGCTAGTGTAAGTGATATTGACATGCTTATGGGTACGTGGATAGAGATGCCGATGGAAGGCGGATACATACCTCCAACTTTATACTGTTTGTTAGTAAAACAAATGCTACATAACATGCAGTCTGATAGGCATTGGTATGAGAGAGAAGATCGACCCAACGCATTTAGTGAAGGTGACTATTATACTTTACTAATTTTCTACGTCTTCAGTTCCAATAAGTAAACTGTGATTTAACCTCATTCCTCCATTGTCTGTCATTGTCATTTCTCTCTATGGATAGGCAATCTTCCGCAAAATTTTTCTTTCTATGGAAAAATCAGAGACCGATTCATTTTCACTTTTTGGTATCATCTCAATTTACCAATATAGCCTATGGATACTCGGTTACATATTATATATGTATATGAAAATCCAGTGTCATAATGTTTGTCCACGATGAACTCCGAAACTATTCAACCAATCTTCATAAAAGTTGGCATTTATGTATATTGAGGTCCAACTTGAGAAACAGGATAATTTATATTTCGATTAATGGCCTCAATATTTTTTAATTACAATGTATATTATTGTCAATGTTGATTATTGTTATTAATTGTAAGTTTCATCAGTCTCGAACAGATATTGCTTTAAATTACTTTGTTAACAGAAAACTGTAGAACCGACTGTTATAGATATGTCATAGATGGCGCCACGCTTTAATTTTTAATTTGTTTTTCAATAAGTGAGCCACATGATATGGGAGGATATTTCGTAACTGCATTCAGAATTGCATTTCTGTGTCGGGTAACGTTTTTATTTGATTAAGTAACTATGACGTCATACTTCTATATGGACACCATTTTATCTTCGCTCTAACATGTACATTACTATGTTTTAATATTACGTTCAAGTGTATCTCTGAAATATATTTATTTACTCAATAATCGTAGATAAAGAAATTTTAAAGTTTTTATTTTGATTAACAGATCAATTAACAGAGATTAGGAAAACGACGGCCGCACGGTTTTTCTGTGAAGTCGGAGATGGCATCACTGAGGTACAACCGAGAGCTTTTGTATTAGCTGGAACTGAGTAAGTTTGTGTATTCATGTTGGAATATGGATTTTTTTTAATCAAATTATAGAGCGCACAAGAAAGCTCCGATGTATGGCTTGTTTAGTTATGTTTTCTATATTACAACTTCTAGTATCATCATCAACCTATAAGAGACCCACGCAGGGTCATAGGCTTCTTCCCAAAGTAAGGTATGGACTTAATCACTATGCCAGCCCACGACATATTTGCGATTTCAAACTCTGAGAAATCCACAGTTATATATATTCCCGCATATAGTAGTACTACAAGAACATATCTTAGGCTTAGATTTCCTCATGCTGTTTTCCTTCACTGTCAGCCGATGGTATTATTAATTTAAGTAGGTAAATGTACACGATTTCCGAGAAATTTGTTGGTACATGCCGGGGTTCGAACCGGCGGACATCAGATTGTTATCGCACTAGTCAAACCACTAGACTACCACGACTGTAGGTGTGCATAATTCTAGTATATAGTAACTAAATGCCAATATTAAAATTTACATTGTTTTCATGATTTCATTTCATTTCATGGATGATAAAATTATTATCCAGAAGAGATAAAAAAAGTAAAAAAAACATTGAACCGAGCACAAATATATGACGATTTAAACATACAAGTTCAAATAGATCGTAGTCACAATCCAAACAGATGCCACGTTTGCTATCATAACTTGCAACATTCTATATTACTTCAGACGCTTAACTGGTCATTTTTAAAACTCTCCTAATTATGTAATACTTATAATTTTCTAAAGTTTTCGACGAATATCTAATCAACGCGTGAACCACGGCTCAGTGTGTTAATGACAGATTTGTGCCATTTACAAAAGCTAATTCGGAACATGAGATAACTCTGCCGTTCATCAAAAGACTGCTCAAAATTTATCCTAGTAGATATATAGTCAATTTAAAATGAATTGTTACTCTTTTGGAAAGTAAAGCATTTGGCGTGTGCATAGATCTATTACATGAATTCTGTCATGATTGCTAGTATCTCTGAAATAATTGATTGCACTACTAATATCTGTACTTTTGTCGTAAAGGAATAAATAGCCTTTACACCGTTGTACTCCACTTTGAAGTGTGTAGTTAGCCAAATATAATAGTATGCGAGAAATTGCAATTTACTTTTGCAGACGTTAAACTATTATTTACCCACTTTAGTTAGGGCTACGGTTCTGTTCATTGTTTTTTATGAACGGCTAAAGTTTGCAGTGATCTCTTTATACCAAATGCTACTTTGCTACTTCATGGCTTAAAAATAGCAAAATCATTTCATATGAGTTTAATAAATTTTATTCCCGTCTCCCAAATAAGCAAACTTATAGGTGAAAAATAATTAAATAGCAAAATATTAGCTTAAAATAAAAATTGAAGCGTGTGACTTTAAATGGGACTGTTTCTCCTTCTTAAGCTTCTTCACTGATATTTTTAATAATTTTTACTTTAGATTTTAAGTGCTTAATTTATTTTTTATAGTCATTTCAATTTTATTGGTTCGATCAAATAGTGCTTATTACATTTGGAACAAAAGTGCTATTTTCTACAAAGGGGTGGATGGCATATTCAGTACTTTTATTGGATACTGATAAATTTCCTTAGCAATATTATGTATACAGAGGCACGGTAAATAATCTGAATTTATCACTATGTAAGTTATAGTCGGAGATTTTTTTAGACATAACTTTTGCTCTTACGAATGTAACTCTGAACAACATTAAGTATGATATAGTTTCCTTCCTTCCTAAACTATTACAAGGCATTCAATTAATATTAAACGCTTAACATGTATATTTTTTTTATTTTAGCAACGAAATTGTCAGTTGCGACGACATCCCTCAGATAGATTACTCGATGTGGGCAGATTCCACCTGCGACAGTACATGAAGCTAATATGACAAATTATCATTTTAGCATTACACAAAAAAAGACATTATAACTGTATTAATTCGAATAATAAATTGTTTGTAACTAATTTGCCTGTCGTATTCTTTTAATAAAAATATCCTATATTCAATGCCACGAAATAGTCCGTTTGAGGACGACTGATAGTTTTGAATATTTACATACAAATTATGGCCAGTGGTCAAAATTGGAAGATTATTCATTTAATTTGAACGTAATTAAATCTCTATTGCCAAAAAATATACCTTGATCGTTATATTCGGAAATGTACAATCTCAATATGAAATCGAGTGATCGAAATTTTCATACTGCATAGTTATGTTGTAGCCTGTTGTTGCCTTCAGAAGACTCAAGTAAAACGCTATTTATCTCTAAAGTGACTTCTGATTCAAAATGTTTAACATTTGCAAAACGAGTTCTATAAAATTCATCAATACATAATCAAAGTATATTTTTTTTGGAATGATGTTCTATGCGAATTTAGATGTGTCTCTCAAAATTCCTTCATCATTTGAATATACTATTAAGAGTAGTTAATAGGAATATTGAATGTGAATAAATGAGTTTTACTTTATGGCGACTTTAACACAGATGGCTTAGAGTGTACATCACCAGAGACCACTGGTTTTTTTAATGAGCCAACTAGAATTGCGTATCCTGATATATTTAGGTAATAACTTTCCTGACTTTGATACCATTAACAGAAGTGTTATTCCTGGGACACGGTCCGATCATGAAGGACTACTTTTTAAAATAAATCGTGATCAACCTAGCGGTGATTGTAAGGAAGCTAGACTTATATTCAAAAGTAGATTACATCATTTACATTACGATATTGTACTAAGATTATAATGTTGTATTAATACAAATTAATTTCAGCAGTTAATTAATATGTGTTAATGCCAATAGATGGCGCTCAACCTATAATGACATGAATGTATAGAAAATAAACGGTTAATGTTTTCCTAAATATGTGAAGTACAAATATTATTGAAATTTATTAAGACCATGTTACGCCATCGCTACACACCACAATTGCTGACTAAGAGTTCCACTCCCATGAAGTGGTAGGTTTTCAAAGTATTACGCCATCGCTACACAACACAATCGATGACTAAAAAGAGTGCCGAGTTCCCTGACCCAAGTTGCGGCAGGTGTTCAAGCGTGACACCGCGCAGCACACACTAGCAGTTTGTCCCGCCTGGGACGTGCCACGCCGCGAGCTCGTCGCGGCCATAGGCCCGGATCTCTCACTCTCGACTGTCGTCTGTAAGATGGTTGAGAGTGAGACCGGGTGGAACTCCGTCACCTCATACTGCGAGGCAGTTATGCTTGCTAAGGAGGCGGCGGAGAGGGAGAGAGAGCGGACCACCAGGCTCCTCTCCCGCGGCCGACGAACACGGCGGCGACGGGTCGGAGATGATCTAAGACCGCCGTAAAGGGCCTGCGGGCGACGTGACGCGGACACGTCCGTCGCCCTGCACTATAGCAGGCCCACGTGGTGGAGGCGCATCGTGCCGCGCGACTCCCACAGTTCGTCGGGGGGAGATGTAACACCCGTCCCTCCCTGAGGGGTCTACTATCTTGACCCGCTCAGGCTGCAGAAGAGGGCCCTTATGAGGGGCCGACACCTGCCGGGTGAGCAGACGCAGATATCAATATTTTTATCATTTTTAGTCACTTTTTACAAAAATATACATTTATTTCTTTTTATTTTACAAATTTTATTTTCTGTTTTTTAGTTGGATTTTTTATGAAAGCGTGTTTTTTTTAGTTTTTTTAAACTATTATTTATTTTTCATTTTTTAGTTAAATTTTTTAAACTTTTTTTTCGGATTATTGCATTGTCATCGACCTTTGACAGGTGTGCAAAGTTTGAATGAAATCTGATCGTTCAAAGTAGGACAAAATCGAGCTCAAAGGGGTCGGCTACATACATATATACAGGTGAAGCTAATAAAAGCGTGATAAATTATTTATTATTGTTACTTGATAATTATCGTTATATTTCAGGCAATATAAATAATATCTTTATTCATTTTAGTGTCTATATCATTCCCATACATCGATTACTCTAAAGTTTCTTAAGAATCCATTCAACAGTTTTTACATGAAAGAATAACGTAACTTAACGTACACATATACCAGGTGAAAGTTTAAGCACTTGCACTATTCTAGGATATAACACTTCATGGTCACATTTAACAGATAAAATAATAATATCAAAACAAATACTAATAGAAAACAAAGAAAACCTTAGGTAAAGTTTGTTCTAAGAATTTCAATAGTATGGATAGTAACTTAAATAAACCTAGGTTAAATGACCGGTGATAAAACCTGCGAGCAGCGACCCGAAGTTAATAACTTTCGGTAATAAAATGGAGAATAAACCCTTTTGTTTGTTCGAATTTAGAAAAAATATCCTTTGTTAGTTGGTTGGCTTCACTTTCATTTCACTCGACGACCATTGACACTATGCTTTAACATAGACGCTTAGAGAATTGAGTATATTTTTTGTATGTTTCTTCTAGAAATAGATAATTAGGTCAAATATTAAGCATCTATTAGGTTTTTACCTATGAAATTGCAGTTTTGTATTTTTTATTTGTATTAATCGAAGTAATCACCCATGCAATCAATGCATCTTTGCCAACGCAGTGGCAGTTTATTGATGCCCTTCTTAAAGAAATCAGCTGGACGGGAGGCAACAAATTCTTCAAACGCATTTTGTACTGCCTCTCGGGTATTGAATTTTTTTCCTGCCAAGGAGTTATCCAAATTCTGGAAAAAGTAGTAGTTTGTAGGCGCAAGGTCTGGTGAGTAGGGTGGATGACGGAGAACTTCCAACCACAGTTCTTGCAACTTAGAGACCGTCTGCTGTGCAGTAGGAGGTCGCGCGTTGTCGTGCAGGAGCAGCGGAGACGAGCGATTGACCAATGCTGGTTGAAGATGTGCCAGCTTCTCCATAATTGTGTTCAGTTCTTCACAGTACACATCTGCAGTAATGCTCACCCCGTTTGGTAAGAAGCTGTGATGAATCACAACGGCGCTAGACCACCAAACAGTGACCATCACTTTTCTAGGGGTAAGTTTTCGTTTAGGGCATTGATTAGGTGCTGAACCAGGATCCAACCAACTTGCTGAGCGCTTGCGGTTATCAAACAGAATCCATTTTTCATCGTAGGTAACAATGCGGTTCAAAATTCCTTCATTTGTGTTGAGCAGTGAAAGGCACGTCTCGACGCGTACTTCGCGCTGGCGATCATTGAGTTCGTGGGGCACCCATTTGTCAAGCTTTTTTACCTTGCCAATTTGGCGCAAATGGACCAATATTGTTTTGACGCTAACGTCGAAAGCTGCTGCTAATTCAGCCGTAGATTGTGTATCATCAACTTCCACAATCACCTTTAATTCGTCATTGTCGACCAAAGTCTTCGGACGACCGTGAGGTTCATTTTTCCGGTCGAAATTCCCAGAACGGAAGCGAGCAAACCAATAACAGGTGGTGCGTTGGTTTGTAGTGTTAGCTCCGTAAACGTCGTTGATGTTGCGTGCCGCTTGTGCCGCGTTGCTACCACGACGGTAATTACTCGAATTTTTAACGTATCCATGATGACAAAAAAGATTAAAATGCGATGAAAATGTAACACTAATCAATAAACAAATGACTACTTTTGGGAAAATGTGTTTAAAATAAAATTATTTTGAAATTAGAATTCTTAGCCAAACAAAAATTATTTTGATTTGAAATGGCCAGTACTGCAGAACGGCAATTTCATAGGTAAAGACCTATTATTTTTTTATTGATTTAGAACGGGAATGGAGTGTAGAGTGTTCTTCATAAATAATGCTACTGTCTAAACCTTCACCTGATATAGAGACGGATGAAAACGGAGAAAAGATTACATGTGTGAACAAATGCAAATGCTAAAATGGATGTGCGGTATAATTAGGATGGATAAGATTAAAAGCGAGTATTTTGGAGGAAGTTTAAAAATAGCATCAGCGACAGAGAAGTTGAGGAGTTATGGTTAGCAGGGTACGGGCATATTGTAAAACATGAAAGTTATGTAACTAGAAAAGTTTTAAGTATCAGTACGTGTGAATAACGATATGTTTATAAAATGTGTCAATACTGAGATGACATCGAACTGGGATGAGTGGAAAGGAAATATGTTGTGTCGATCATACTTAGGTAGGTATTTATTTATTTACAAATGTGAATAAAGTAAGGGTGAAGAGTCTGATGAATAATATTATAACGATAATAAGGATACGATACTAAGGATAAAATTGTGAATAAATAATGTACGAACAGATAATTCTTTGTATTGTACAAATTGCATAAAGTTCCTGAGTAGGAAAAAGAAAAGGTTTTGAAGTCATAACTTCTAATAATGCTCTCTGAACTCTATCAATTTTAATAAAATAAGCTTTACAAGAACTATCCCAGATTGCGATACAATATGTCAAAATAGATTGAGCACGAGCAAAATATGCTTTTTTTTTCCAACTGACTACGCTATTGACCTAACAAGGTCTTAACAGCTTCACCGGACTACGGCAAAATATACAGTTCGTTGCATTCCGAAGTCAACACTTGAGCACAGGTTTTTAAAATTATGGATTAAGTTTCTGACCAGTGAAATTGCATTATTAATGCGATCGTACCAGGAAAGAACACTATTTATCAAAATACCTAGGTACTTCACAGAGTATTAATAGATTTCAAAACGTTAAGATCGTCAGCATAGAGTAATGATTTACAGGAAAGCCGAATAATCAAGTTATTAATAAAAATTATGAAGAATAATGGGCCAACGTGAGCGCCTTGTAGCACACCAGACTTAATGAGAAAAAGTAAGGAAGTAGAACTTTTAATATCAACAAGTTAACTTCCATTACTTAAATATGATTGTAACCAACGGAGTAAATGGCCGTGGATTCCATAAAGAGCTAGTTTTTTAATAAGAATGTCATGATTTACCGTATCAAAAACTTTTCTTTAATCGGTGTAAATTAAGTAAATTTCGCCACCTCTAGTAAATTCCTTGCAGAGTGAATATTCGTACTCAAGAAAATTTCTAACATTCCGTTTATCTATACTAATATTATGAAGAGGTAAAGTTTGTGACGTTGTGGGTTTGTGGGTTTGTGAGTTTGTGACGTTGTGACGTTGTGGCGTTGTAAGGGGTAATCTCAGGAGTGCCTACTGGTGTACGCGGCCATGTACAGGTGGCGCAGTGAGAGACTGGCACGCGGAGAGCGCATTGCGCCCAGAGAAGAGGAAGCCCACAAGGTCTTCTTACGCAAGGCGGTGCTGACAATGTGGAAGGAGAGGCTATCCTCGCCCAGTGCTGGTTTGTGCACGGTGGAAGCCATCCGTCCTGTTCTGGCGCAGTGGGTGGACAGACCCCATGGAGCCCTCACCTTCCGTTTGGTGCAGGTGCTTACAGGGCATGGCTGTTTTGGCAAGTACCTGCACCAAACGGCTGGCAAGGAGGGTGACTCGCGATGTCACCACTGCGTCGGATGCGACGTCGACACGAACCAGCACACGCTGGAGGAGTGCCCGGCATGGTCTGCGGAGCGCAGCGAGCTAGCGGCGGTAGTGGGGAATGACCTCTCGCTGCCGGCCTTGGTTAGATCCATGATCGACAGCGAGAGGTCATGGAATGCAGTGCTCGCATTCTGCGAGAGCGTCCTGCAGAAGAAAGAGGAAGCCGAAAGGCTCAGGGAGAGGCAGGCAGATGCCCCGGCGATACGGCGCAGGAGAGCCGGCCGCGGGCGGAGGAGAGGCGCAAACGCACCTCACCGAATGCCTCCCTAATTAGCCTTCAGGCGATGGACGCGGGGGCGTCCGTTGCCGCGAAATGAAGGCCCGTGGTGTGAAGCATGGTCTCGGCCGCCGCTTCAATAGGAAGCAGGAGGGAGGAATTTCCTCTCTCGAGGTGTGGGTCCCCCGTTCGACCATCTACGGGGACCCAAGCGCGTGACCAGGGTTTGGAGGAGCACGTGCTCATCGCCAACCCTCGGTCCTGGATCACATACGCGCAAAGGCGGCACAGGGGTTTTTAGTCAGTAGGAGTCTGACATAACCCTCACGCTGTCCCCCGACAGCGTGAGGGTATCCGATGTAGGATTTTCCCCTGTATAAAAAAAAAAAAAAAAAAAAAAAGGAGTGCCTACTGGTCCGATTTGAATAATTCTTTCAGTGTTATATAGCTCATTCATCAAGAATGGTTATAGGCTATATATCATCACGCTAAGACCAGTAGGAGCGGAGCACAGATGAAAAATGTTTCAAAATCGAGATGTTTTTTTTTTAGAGCTTCTGCTGTATGTCAGCGTTAGCCCAGAGAACTATTACTACATGGACGAAGTCGTGGGCAGGGGCTATAATCTATATACTAATATTATAAAGAGGTAAAGTTTGTGTGTTTGTGTACGTTGCAGGGGGTAATCTCAGGAACTACTAAACCGATTTTGAAAATTCTTTTACCCATAGAAAGCCACGTTATTTGTGAGTGTCATAAGCTATATATCATCACGCTAAGGGTAATAGGAGCGGAGCTACAATGAAAAATATTTTAAAATCGGGGCTTTTTTCCTTTTGAGAGCTTCCGTTGCGTCTTAGTCCAAAATAACTATTCCACGCGTGCGAAATCGCGGGCAGAAGCTATTAACTAATTATATTATCTATAATAATATTATAAAGAGGTAAAGTTTGTGAGGTTGTAGGGGGTAATATCTGGGGAGTCGGAGAAAAATGGTCGAATGAAAACGTTTCTTACGAACGCTGCCTTAATTATTAGATAGGTATATATGATTGAGTTCTAGAGAAAAGTTGTAGCTTGATAATGCCTATTACCGACCAACGAAGTGGGCACGGGTCGGCTAGTCGTTAATAAATCCATGTTGTTTCTTCAAAATAAAAGAAAATATTTGAAAGTAAAAATGATCATAATATACCCAACTTTCGGGCATAAATTGGTTGGGGGCAGCCAAAATTTATTTTTGACACATTGCTTGACAACGGACAATCGGTGATGATCGGTCACTTGCTCGGCGGCGCTTGCTCGGAACCCGCGCTTACTTTCGGACTCGCTCACCATACAAGCGACACGGCGGCTTGGAATTTTGTTTTTGTGCATTGTTTTTTGTGTACGTGTAGGTACCTCGATCAGTGTGGGTGTGGTGGTTGCCACCCCACCCAAGGTCCAAAAACTTTAGCATTACACGAAATTATACTTACGGGTCTATCATAATAATCATCAGTCTGTAAGAGCCCCAGTGCAGGGCCATAAGCCTCTTCCCGAAGGAAGATATGTGCATAATCACCACGCCAGCCCACGACGTATTAGCGATTTCAAACTCTGTGAAATCCACAGTTCCATATTTTCCCCACATATAGTAGTACTACAAGAACATTTCTCAGGTTCAGGTTTCCTCACCATGTTTTCCTTCACCGTCACTCGATAGTGTTACCAATTTAAATTAAAAAAAACCTGCGGACATCCTAATAATATTCCACCCGTCAAATCACTAGGCCACCATGACTTATGATGACTAAGGGGCCTATAATTTTCGCATTTAGAAATATCATCAACTTTGTGTGTAGGGATAATATATGCCAATTTGTACGCATGTGGAAAAACACCATTATCAAGTGATTCGTTAAATATAATAGTCAGTGGTAAAGTAAGTTCATCAGCATCAGTACTGAAAAATTTGGCAAGAATTCCACCAGTACTCTTATAGGGATCAATATAATTTAGCTTACAAGTTAAGCTAGTACTTATGTATTATAAGTATATGCTTACTACTCCAAGTATAGTTGTAAAGACTCACATGCAAAGCTCTTGTAATTATGTGTAACTGGTATTTAGTATTTATGAATGATGAATTGAACTAATACTTTATACTATTTTTAGCTTGTACACTGGCGAGTTAACAAGGT
This sequence comes from Antheraea yamamai, assembly GCA_036509395.1. Taxonomy (NCBI): domain Eukaryota; kingdom Metazoa; phylum Arthropoda; class Insecta; order Lepidoptera; family Saturniidae; genus Antheraea; species Antheraea yamamai. The sequence goes on from AP028445.1 coordinate 1,331,624, forward strand.
ATTTTCTTCCGAAGATCTAGTGGTATTGTTAACAAAAATAAAAGTTATTATATCTAGTGCAAATATGAAAGAAGCAAGAAAATTAACAAACTAAAAAATGATAATAATAAAATGAACTTAACTGTCAAGTATAATCAACAATAAATAAATAATAAGTATGTTGAAAAAAATAATACACATAATGTATGCACACATGAATATTAATTTATTGTTTTCAAAAATGTATTATCTTTTAAAAGAATGTATTATATAAATTGTTTTCAAATTATTAATGTTTTAACATTGTTATAGTAGTCTTTTTTTATAAATCGGTTTCTAATTTCCAGAAAATTCATTTCAGAATTTAATGACATATAGAGTAATAATTTTCAAAGCTATGTAATATACTATAAGACTTTTATTATTTTTTATAAGACGAGAAATATAATTAAATTATCAGCAATCGGAGGTTTCTTCTTTCCATGCTGAAAAGTCGATTTTTGGGATATCATCGCAGCTCACTATCTGGTTTCTGAAAGATAAAACTTATATTAGTTTTAAAAATTCCTACTAACCATTAATTTAACTAAAGCTGTACGAAACATGTTCATAATCAATTAAAAGTGTAATTAATTTTCTTACTCTGGACCAGGTCTTAGGAAAGCTTCACGCTGTACATGCGTGAACTCATCTCCCGCCATGCACAAAAGTCCAGCTACAGTTGATTTTCTGATTTCCTTGAATTGCGCTAGAAAAAAAAATGCCGAAGCAAAACACTTACAACCATTTTGTAATAAGTATTCTTAAATTTCACACTCGTATCTTAATAATCTCTTTACTATCTTTGTATTGTTAATTAATTCACACTCTAATCCATTTGATAACATTTAACTATTTACATAAATTTATATCGAAGAATACAATGCGAAAACAAGCTTAATTGCAAGATAAAAAACAAAGATAACTTTATGTTGCTTATCTTACCAGGAGTAAAAGCGTTAGGTCTGTTAGGTCTCTCATACCAATGTCTGTCGTAACGAATACTTTGGTGTAATTGTTCCATTATAATGTAAGCGGCTGTAGCTGGGACGTGTCCACCTTCTATAACATTTTCCACATATATACCTGCCATTAGATCTATGTCTTCTGGGTCTTCGTAAACGTCTTGCAATATATCTAAGATCTGAAAATAATGGAAAGTGAACATCAAAGTCGGCTGAAACTCATTTAGTCAGACGATGATAAGGCTGCTTTTGATGGAAAAAGGTAATATTTCCCAACAATTTCAGGACAACAGCACAGGTTATTGTTTCAAAATGAGCTTAGGTTTTCAATGAAAGAAAACATAGTGGTATAACCATAGACATTGTCAAGATTTCCTGTATATGTCCAGTTTTTTTTATACCGCGAATAATTCTTGAAAATTATCGATGAGGCCGAGAACATGTTCACTCAGTAAAACGAATGCATTCTTCTTACGAAGACGAAAACGAACAGAAAAATAGCGCATTCAGAGCGTTCCATACCTTTGAGGTTCGAATAACAAGTGAAACATCGACTATGAACAAATAACAGTCCGTATAACTAGGTTGTGCATGTTTTGTATATATTTCCCAAAGGGCAGGTAACCGAACACCGCAATGATGTTTCGCTGATATTTTAGCATTTACATTTTTACTTTTGACATTAATTCATCACCAATTACCTTTCGAGTTCAGCGATCAATAAAATCCAGCAGGCCCAACAGATGCTTGAGGGATCCTTACAAAATATAACAGAGTGCTCCACGCTCGGATATATACGATTTATACAAATTGATGAACTACGCTGGCGTTAAATACTACTTCCTTCTGTTAATGATCCACATTTTTTTGCAGTTACTTTAGTCTTGGCTTCAATTGAACGCCTATATATGATATGGGAATTTAAATACATCCCAAGAGGTTAGAGGCTATCGATAATTGGTATACCTCTACACCTTGAAGTTTTATTAAATTTCTAGCTAATTATTGTCAATCTTTTCCACACTGAAAGTAATTTTATAATCTTCGAAATCTTCACGGAGCCTAATTTGACTTACATTTTATTCTTTTATCTTTTTTGAATGTCTGTTATAAGTTACCATTCGGTGTATGTGTACTATTACTTAAATTATGACTCAGGCATGTAATTGGGTTGTACTGCAGACATTATGTTAGACATAATAAAGGAACTACCTTCGTTAAAAATATGTATCTTAAGAACTAAAAAGAACATTAACATGTAAAAGAAAAATAAAATATTATTTTATACTAGCTTCTACCTGCGACTTCGTCCACGTGAAATAATTACTTTGGGATAACAATAATACGCAGCGGAAGCTCTCAAAAGAAAAAAAAAAACAGACTTTAAAACATTCTTCATTGGTAATCCGCTCCTATTGGTTTTAGCGTGTTGATATTAGCCCATAGCCTTTCTCGATAAATCAACGATCTAAAGAAAGACTATCTAAATCACTGAAAGAATTTTTCAAATCGGACCAGTACTTCTTGAGATTAACGCGTTCAACCAAACTAACAAACCCTCCAGCCTTATAGTATTAGTATAGATTGCTACTCTTCTCTCATACTTAACCTCCAGTTGTCATTCAAATTACAATAACTTTTCATAGAATGGACAGATTTTAATGAAACAAAACTAAGTTACTCTCGAGTATATGCTTTATGATTTTCTTTGTGAGGTTTTATTGTAAACTCAGTACTTTAGGAGTGATGCGTATTCATACAAACAGACAGACATTTCTAAAATTGATTGAAATGTATTCTATTACTTCTTCTTAGACACTTGCATCAATTTATTTCACTAAAATCGAAAAAGTACAGACTTGTTATATATACATTCTTATTATATGTATTTATATAGAAGATCATACCTCGTCAGACATTATATATCTCAAGTCTTCAAATGTTTCATGTCGTTTTGTATAGTTCGTACACAAGTCTCTATATCGGACATACGGGGCGAAACCCAAGTATGAACCTTTATGTATATCTAGTGCGCCAACGTCTGCTATATCCTGGAGTGGCCCAAGACCTCTATTAGCCATCTGGAAATAAAAATATTTTTACAGTATAATTATATTTTCAATTTTATTGCTATGACAAAACCCGTGTCTTGAATGCCCTAACGGTATGATTTTTACAGTGTAGATTTTCGAGACAACACTCAAGTTTTTACACTAATTGTTTACCCACGTATTCAAATGATATTAATAATAAAATAGTCTTCACAAGAAACTGAAGACGAGCGCTGAGTTCTTTTTTTTTTAAATGACAACGCAACAGCGTTTGTATTTTTTTACGAAGTCTTTGTGGTCTATTAAATAGTAATGTATTTTTTTAATTGTAATACTTACGTCAGGATCCATTATGCGATCCAAACCTCCTCCAGCCTGGTGAACTGCTCCATGAAGTATAGTGACAATGTCATCATCAATTGATAAGAGTTCTACTCTTTTATTATAATCAACAATTTGCACGCTGCCGACATAAGTACCGTTGGGAGTTATTTTACTGAAAATTAATAGAACACTAGTAAATTCAATTCATAGCATAATTAAATTTACGATGAAAATGGACAAGGAAACAAGAACGCTCTCTTCCTAGTAGCGGTGAAACCAGACAGTTATTTAGCGTAATCAGTGTATAGAGACAGCACACATATTAATAAACAAAACCTACACGCTTTTTAATACCATCATCCCTACCAAATTCTTTCGTTCATAATATATAGAGATATAAGAAGAATATTATAATTAAAATATGGTAGTAAAATTAGAGTATGCACTAAGAAAGAACGGATATAATGTGTGTCGACGCCAGAGAAAAGGCACCTTTATGGAAAAAGAATTAACAGCCATCTAATATTTCGGAAATATCACGTAATAAAAGAATCTGTCAAGACTATTCTACAATAAATATAATTTAAAATTGACGTCAATTTTGTTAGCATATTTTATGAGGCTGTATTAAAAAAATCGACTGTTTTTTTAAGTAGACTGAAGTTATTGTTTACGATATTAAAAAATGACCTTGTTCAAAAGGCGTCTCTTGATTTTAATATCAAGAAAGGCTTCGTTGCGATTTTCCGTTTCCTAATTGAATGACACGGGAATAGTTTTATGAACTTTTAAATTTTGCAACACCTGATCTGCTTATAGAGCTCGTAAGGCCAGAGCATGTACTTGTAAGAAATAAAACGATCTACAAAAAGAGTTTTTGTAACATTTTGTTATGTATATTCCTTCAGAAGTTATTCAAGATTAACGTTGAACTTACCTACCAGATTTTTTTGTCTTTTCGGTGAATTTATTAAGCCCGTTGTAAAATTCTGCTCCTAATAATCTTATTCAATATATTTCTTGGGTACTAAGAGTATATTAAGATGTTTTAACTTTTACTTCTACACAAAAACTTAGTTTTATGTGCTTGGTATTGGCATTCATATTATAAATATTTATTTTTTTCTTTCAAACCTCATATTTCATAAGTAGAATTATATAATGTACAGCATGTAAAAGTATTTTTTTGAATAGATGTCCCTTTTCATTAACCTTAGGATATTCTTAGCATCTAACAAAAATATTATAAAATGATTATTTAACACAAAATTAAAAAGAAACCCTCAAAAATTCTATGAATTTCAATAACCTTGATTAATTTCTAAAGGAATAAATAAAATTCAAATATTACAACAGACCTTTTTTATAGGGCATTTTTGATTTATCATTTTTTGTAGAGCATGATTGAAATACTAAAAATATTGGCAAATTGGTCATCCTCTGTTTTAGACTCAGTGAGACCAATAAGTGTTTTCGTATACGATTAGCCTAAAACAAATCCTTAAAAACATTTCCTATTTCCCAGGTAGTAATTTATAATTATTTATAAGTCTCATGTCAAGCAAGTTTTGATGACCAGTGGCAATTATAGGGTGAATCAATATATCAATGATGGTGATTTCTATAGCCTCCCTCTTAGTGCATCCGTTCATAACGAATGTAGGCAACACGTATTTTTATTAAAAAAAATGTACGAAGAAAAGATATCAAGATCGAGTTTCTTGCCTTTTCTTTTTGGCGATTGGGATTTTATCGAAGCGTGTGGGAGTTTTGAGGTTCATAAGCGCCTTCATAGGGTCTAAATTAAATAAACTATTTTTGATTCTGATTCACTCAGAAAGTAATAAAAAGTAACGTACTGTTGTGTACCCAACTGCCAGAGGTGGAAACAACGATGTACCAAAGCATTCTCTAATAACATTTTTACAGGAACATTTTCGTCATAGATATCTCTGTAGTTAGTTTGATCTTTTATAATAATGCCTTTTTCTTGCATAGTTTCTGTTCCTAAAAAACAATATGCCCAAATCATTAAGTATCACTTAGTAAATTATTAAGCATCTCGTGAAACTCTTCAACGTTGTAATTCACGCGCGATGATATTGTCAATTTATATTTATCCGAAATGTTATATTTACAATTTCAAAGAAAATTCTTACCTAGTAACAATGGCCACAATTCATAATAAAGAATTTGGAAGTGGCATCCGATGACTATATTTCTGGCGGTAAAAAATATTTTATCGTCACTCCAGCCTGGATTTAGCTCTTCTAGTTTACGAGCACATAAATTATGGAATCTCCATTGCAAGATATGTCCTAGATGCAAACCCATGAATCCATTAGGTACTGCAACGTATTAATAAAAAAATATAGAATATTAATGGTTTTCAAAGACTTTTCCATATATAGAGGACTTCCATATGCCAGTAATTACATGCTTGAAACAGTAAAACACCTGTAAATGTAATTTTGATGCCCTAATATTTCTGTTTGTATAGTAAAAATGTGTATATGCTGGGCAGAATAATTTCACTCCAACTGATGAAAATTATTTATATAACAAGCGAAGCTGCTGCGAATTACCTTGAGGTGCAGATGAACTGACAGTTCATCATCATGCAGGTCTCATACATATAGGTACTATATCTAATTCAACTGGACACGTATCTTGTAATTAGAGATGGCAGTATTGCACCAAAGCTTTTGATTTTAGTACATTTTTCACTAAATGCATGATGTTTGTATGGAAGACAAGAAATGATTCTGCGTACAGACAAGGTAATTTTGGGTTTTAAATTTATTTAATATCCTTTAACAACTTAATTTCTGTTTAGAAGGGATCTATTTGAAAAGAGTGTGGGCTTATGTATGTATGTAGTGTATGTTTATTCAGAATTATAAGAAATTAAATACGTAAGAATCTTACCATATCTCGTGCAGCCAGTTTCGATAGCGTCCTGTATCGTGCAAGAACTGTTACCATCACTTGGAAACTCTCTACCATTGACTACTTCAACCTTTAAACGACCGCCTTCGTACTCTCTGTTACGAAATTTATAACCACTGTCGAAGTCATAAATAGTATTTAAATCTTGTGTAGGTGTCGGGTAGTCAATCTGAAATTTTGCAATTCCTATATAATCTGTGTCAAATGTAATAAGTTTTATGTTTCTCTTCTGAATAGTCACATTAAAATATATGTTTTCTAGATTATGTAAGACACTGTCAGATGGACAAGTCAACTTTTTTAGAATCTGCTAACAAAATTCGACGCGTGAATCTGGCAAGCTGCACTTTCAGCGCATTCTATTGTCTTGCTTAGCTTCTTTAAGCATATCCTAATTTCACTGCTATATAACAAGTTCTACTTTGTTAACACCTATACCACTCCTCGTTCTTATTGAATTGTCAGTACACGTCACTTATATTAAACCTATAATTTAAAATGTTATACTAACCCTAACTGGAATACTACTTCTGGCAGCACATCCTTGATTTTGGAAAGAAAATGGTCGCGTCTGGTTCATGCATCTATAGTTAGAAAAACGATGTACGGGATCGTCTGCGGGGATCTCGATAGGTGTGCACATATAGTCAGATAGTCCCTTTTCCTCGCAACAATAGGGTGTATCATCTACATAATTGACTGGAAAATACACAATAATTCAATATTATGAGAAATGTATACGGTATAACAACACCTTGTATGGCCGTGGGACCCTTTAAGCTTATAATTATAAAAGACTACCACCTGATCTTGATTAGATATTTTTGTTATTGTAAGTGGCAAAATGAAGGCATTGTATCTGACAATAAGCGCAGTACAGTCGAAAAACAACGGTGCTTAGGAATGCCATTTTAATGAAGTGAACAGTACCATAGATGGGCTAAACTGAACTATTATTACATGGCATGATCTAAAAGTTAGGTTTAGGTTAAATTCTTCTATTCTTGACTGAAATCAATTTAGGAAGTGGCTGACTCACAATGTATTATGTTTATTGACTTGGAATCATCAGATATATTAGCATTCTTCATCATATGGAGTATGCAAGAGTATGCGGTATGTTAATGTCATGCAGGTTATTATACAATATAATAGGTCTTTACCTATGAAATTGCCGTTCTGCAGTACTGGCCATTTCAAATCAAAATAATTTTTGTTTGGCTAAGAATTCTACTTTCAAATTAATTTTATTTTAAAAACATGGAATTCTTTTTCCAACAGTAGTCATTTGTTTATTGATTAGTGTTACATTTTCATCGCATTTCAATCTTTTTTGTCATCATGGATACGTTAAAAATTCGAGTAATTACCGTCGTGGCAGCAACGCGGCACAAGCGGCACGCAACATCAACGACGTTTATGGAGCTAACACTACAAACCAACGCACCACCTGTTATTGGTTTGCTCGCTTCCGTTCTGGGAATTTCGACCTGAAAAATGAACCTCGTGGTCGTCCGAAGACTTTGGTCGACAATGACGAATTAAAGGCGATTGTGGAAGCTGACGATACACAATCTACGGCTGAATTAGCAGCAGCTTTCGACGTTAGCGTCAAAACAATATTGGTCCATTTGCGTCAAATTGGCAAGGTAAAAAAGCTTGACAAATGGGTGACCCACGAACTCAATGATCGCCAGCGCGAAGTACGCGTCGAGACGTGCCTTGCACTGCTCAACAGACACACAAATGAAGGAATTTTGAACCGGATTGCTACCTGCGATGAAAAATGGATTCTATTTGATAACCGCAAGCGCTCAGCAAGTTGGTTGGATCCTGGTTCATCACCTAAACAATGCCCTAAACGAAAACTTACCCCTAGAAAAGTGATGGTCACTGTTTGGTGGTCTAGCGCCGGTGTGATTCGTCACAGCTTCTTACCAAACGGGGTGAGCATTACTGCAGATGTGTACTGTGAAGAACTGAACACAATGATGGAGAAGCTGGCACATCTCCAACCAGCATTGGTCAATCGTTCGTATCCGCTGCTCCTGCACGACAACGCGCGACCTCATACTGTACAGCAGCAGACGGTCTCCAAGTTGCAAGAACTGGGGTTGGAAGTTCTCCGTCATCCGCCTTTCTCACCAGACCTTGCGCCTACAGACTACTACTTTTTCCAGAATTTGGATAACTCCTTGGTGGCAAAAAAATTCAATACCCGAGAGGCAGTACAAAATACCTTTGAAGAATGTGTTGCCTCCCGTCCAGCTGATTTCTTTAAGAAGGGCATCAATAAACTGCCACTGCGTGGCAAAGATGCATTGATTGCATGGGTGATTACTTCGATTAATACAAATAAAAAATACATGAAAAAAAATCGTTTAAAATTTTTCATACAAAACGGCAATTTCATAGGTAAATACCTAATATTTCTCTTTTATAACCCATTTGAGTGCTTGTAAAAATAAAGAGATCTTGCAGGGAATAACTTTATTTTAGAGCGTATTAATTTTATTTTAGAAGGATTCGGTGAAGTCCAGTAATATTCTATCAAGGAGTTGTTTCTCCGTGTTAATTTGGTGTATTTCAGAAATAATGGAATCGAGGTTTCCCGCATCATCTTCTATACATATAATAAGAATGTAAATTTAACGTGTTTGTAATTTTTACATTTTTGTGAAAAAAATTGGTGCTGGTGTCGTGGAGGAAGTAATAAAATACATTTTTAGAAATGTGTGTCTGTCAATCTATCTGTCAGTCTGTTTGTTTGAACATGCATCACTGCTAAAGTACTGCGATCACGATAAAACCTCGCCGAATGTATAAATATATAAAACATATCCTCAGGAGTAACTTAGTTTTTGTTTCATTAGAATCGGTCTACTCTATCAAAAGTTATTGTAATTTGATATACGGCTGGTGTCAAGTACGAGATAAGAGTATACTAACATGAAACTAAAGAGTTTGTTTGCTTGAACGCGCTAATCTCAGGAATTACTTATCCGATTTAAAAAAACTGTGAAAATTGTGTGTTAGATAGCTCATTTATCGAGGGAGATATATAATCACGCTAAGACCAATAGCAGCGGTGCACCATTGAGAATGTTTCGAAATCGGGTTATATTTCCTTTTGAGAGCTTCCGCTAAGTGTTAGCGTTAACCTAAAGTAACCATTCCACGCGGACGAAGTCGCGGACAGAAGCTAGTTGTAAATAAAGTTAATTTGTTTTAATGGGCTTATATCAATAAAAGGAACGTTTATTATAAGAGTATTATGATTCAAATCAATTGGCACTAAAGAATCATTAATATCGGTTATAGATACTACATCTGACATAAAGTCTGTCAAGAAATAATGAGAGTTACAAGTCAGAGTTTTTTTCCTTTTATTAATAACTCCAATTGTGTTCATATTATTTTTATTGTGACGTATTCTATAGATTTGTAAAATGTTAAAAAAGCCAGTTCATTACAATATTTATACCCAGACTTAGTAATATGATAATATTATGTTAGAACATGGGTAATCACTTACGTATATCACGAGGGGATACGAAGTCAAGCACGGTAAATTCGAGGTAATTGACCATGAACATAGTAAATGTAGTACTTGATGTTATACCAACTGGTATAAGCTTCTCACGTTGAACTCTGGCGAGCGTCATAGGTTTACCACTCTTGCTTTTTCTGGGTTCATAGTCTATAAAAATATTAAAACAGTAACAACGGGTCATTGCATAATATATTTTCTGCGGTTTAAGCAAAAATGCTTGCTCAAATATAACGCATTAGTGTTTGTGTTATTTTGTTGTCATAATATATACATTATACAGAGTCACTCGAAAAATGAGATAGATAGAAGAATAACAAGCATATATGGATAAATTTTTCTCTTTTACTCTCGAATCGTTTTTGTATTCAAATTAGATATCGTAAACTAAATCTAACATTAATTTTCTAAAGCGAAATCTATTTATTATTACCGTTTTATTAACTCTCTATTATTTGGTAACAAAATGAAATGACAACAACACAATGGGCAGGCAATAGGGCAACTGATTATTTGGGATACCTAGCTAATTATGTCGGATCGACAATCGCATAGCATTTAAACATTGCGACTACATGACAGCGCGAGCTAATTGTATTATAGCGCTATCTCTGTATAATAAACTAAATTTTGTGTCATTAATTGTAATGCGGAAGTTAATTTTATCGCGAAAACCGTTAACCTTTGTATTTTATTTATAAATAGCACTTCAAATAACAAACTCCTAACGTGTTTAATACTTAAACAGTTTTAATGTATGTCTGAAAGTACTTTGAAAAGCTGGATTTCGTAAAAGAACGGCGTGATCTAAATACTAAAACCCGTGACAAACTGGTCGTCCCATGTTTCACATTAAGTAAACCAGGAACAGTTTTTTAAGCAATTGTTAGGTTTTATAACAAAGTCCCTAAGCATGTTACTGATTTGCCGGACTGTAAATGTAAGCAGCATGTCAAGCGTGTTTTGTTGTCAAAAGGCTATCTATTATAGAGCGGATCAACATGCGAAATTGGTGATGTCTGGAACTGATTCCTCTGTATCCATCTACTAAAACAATTGTGACGTGCATTATATTCTAAATATTACACATATATATGGTAAAAAGATAAACTAGATCGAATTTCTCGCCGGTTTTTCTCGATAACTTGGTTGTTTACCGAACTGGTTGTAGTATTGGCGTCCCTAATTGTCTTCTTAGGGCCTAAATTGAATAAATTTTTTCAATTACATGATTATTGTTATAGAGTAACTAAATATTATAAGGTAGTAAAAGGAAACTCACTGTCATCGTAAACACGTTCAAGCAATGTAATTTGAGGAGTGTATACTGCTCCCTCAGAGATTCTTTTCAAATTATTGCAAGAGCCATCGATTCTGCTACCCTCGTTCTCATCACAAGTTTCAATATCGATAGTACATTTACTGAAATAACATAAAAAAACTAATAATTTTTGCGTCTCGACATGTCATTAAAGGTAAATGAATTTAAATCTGTGCTAAGAAGCCACGCCCACCTTCGCCCATTACGATTCAAGACAAGTCGTCTTAGTTCGCGATTTCCTCGATTCTCAACTCGAGAATCTTCTACATTTGTGCCGTCAATACTTTTGCCGGCATTCAAGTGAAAGTTCTCAGCACAGACGATCACCGTCGACTAATTTCTTTCCTTAGGGAAAAGACGTTCGGTTATTTCACCCACGAGCTCAAGGATGAGCGACTTCTGTGAGTTGTCCTCCGTAGAGTGTCCGTAGAGATCCAGATCGAGGACATCTTTTCCGATCTTAAGTCGAGAGACTTTCCCGTTTCTTTTTTTTTTTTTTTATAGTCTCCCCTTTACCTCGGACGTAATCCGAAACCTTATTTTTCTACTTCCCTGTATCCCTATTATCATACGTTATAATTGCGGAATGTTAAATCTGTGTAATTTTGTTTTTTTTTTTTATATTGGTTTCATTTTCTTGGTTTATTTGCTTATCCTAGTTACATAGATGTTAACACTTATATTAATTTAAAGTTAAGAGAAGTATAAGGATATGTATAGTTGCTAAGATTCAGTATGAGAGACCACAAGTTAAGACAGTAGAATATAGACGACAGTAGCAGAAGTAGGAATCGGGCCGTAGACCTTTTAGTAAATCCCATGCTTGTTCAATTGTCAATTTCATTTATGATATTATGTAATGTCTTAAATTTCCAGTCAATTCTTACATTCTATGCGTCATTTGCTTAATTTACTAGTATTCTATTTGTGTCGCCTGCATGAGAGCTCTACCACCATTCTCATAAAGTTTAATAAATGAGGACGTTTTCCGTCGTCCTCGAGCCACGCGGACAGATTGACTAAGGAGATGGGGTCCCCGGTCAAGCACTCCAGGTCATTTCTGGACGAGCCGAATCGCGGACAGTGTAGGAGAAGATGGTGCACTGTCTCGGCGGTATCCGCATCGCACGCACACGTGGGACTGTCTTTGATTCTAAATCGATGCAGGTACGCCGCGAATCCCCCGTGTCCCGTTAGGGCTTGCACGTGGGTCGGTGACAGACGAGTCTTCTTGACTACCCGGTGAGCGAAGCTCACCTTCGGGAAGAAGGTCCACGTCACCGCCCCCGTGTCGGAAGATTCATAGCGCGCCTGCCATTGGTCGACAGTCCCTTCGCGTATGATCTTCTTAGCGTACGACAACGGATACCGATCGTAGTCGGCCGCGGTTTTCTTGTGTGCGGCCCGTTTCGCCAACTCGTCAGCTCGTTCATTGCCAACGGTTCCAACGTGCGCTCGCACCCAATGCAGGCGGACGGAGCCCCCACCTGCACGGATCTCCCGCAGAGTATGCTGCGCTGCCAAGGCCAGGCGGTGGGGCGGGGTTGGGTTGGCCAGCATCTCCAGAGAAGATCTGGAATCACTGTATATGCTGACCTCCCCAACCTTCGCCTTTTGGACCGCCTGTATTGCCCGATGCAACGCTAGCAACTCCGCCTGGAAGACCGTGCAGAAGGACTCCAGGCGAAACGTGGAGTACCGGAATTCGCGCGCCTCCTTCCACCAGGTTAGGGCGGCTCCCACGCCACCACCGATTTTCGATCCATCGGTGTATATGGCAGAGCCACCCTCGATCGATTCAGAAGGGGACTCCAGGCACTCGAACGTTTCGCCCACGCACTGCACCGGATGCGAGTACTCGTCGTAGCGAACGGGCCGCTCTAACTCGCGATCGACCACAATCTCGTCCAGAAGCTGACCCCGCTTTGTACGGTACAGTCTGTGCGCCTCCAGAACGCGGAGGTCCAGCGGGAGCAAGTCTGCCAGCACTATCGCAGCGGTCAGAGAGACCGTGCGGTACGCCCTACAAACTTTCTGTGCGAAGCCCCTCTGCAGCGCATCCAGCTTCCTCCGAATGGAGAGCTTCTGCGCTGCAGGGCCCCACACGTTTGCGGCGTACAGCACGATCGGCTCAATGACCGCGACGTATATCGTCCTTACAATCTCCGGGTTCAGACCCCAGCTCACCCTCGCTACGCACGCCAGCTGTTTATATATATCTGCAGCTTTTCTGCAGACGTTTGTGGCGTGCTCCTGGAAGGTGAGCTTGTGATCTATGGTCAGGCCTAGCAGGCGGATGGAATTTTCCAATGGCAGCCGGACTCCGCCCATGGTGATCACCGGGGCGTCAAATTTAAGCCGTCTCGTCAGCACCATCGCCTTGGATTTGCGAGGTGCGAGAGACAGCTTATTGCGGACGCCCCAGTCAACCACAGTCTGCAGAGACCGGCTAGCTTCCTCCTGCATCGGCCCAACCGACGACCCGGAGAACAGCAGGACGACATCGTCTGCGAACGCTTGACAGTACACTCCCGCGGACTCGAGCTCCACCAGTAGGGAATCAAGGATAACGTTCCAGAACGTGGGTCCAGCAATAGAACCCTGGACGCAGCCCTTGGAACTTTCCCGATTCAACCGTACACCGGTATACTGAAGCCAGATTCTCCGGTCCGTGAGGTACGACAGAACCATACCGTACAGATTGCTAGGGCACCCTTTTGTCACGAGCTGGGACCTCAAGGCCGGCCACCACTCGTTGTCAAAGGCTCCCTCTATGTCCAGTGACAACAGGACTACGACGTGTTTCGCCGTCATCCTTGTCCTGATCTCAGTCACTAGATCATAGAGGGCATCCTCTGTCCCACGCTGCGGCATGAACCCATACTGCCGCACGCTGAGTGTGGGCAGCAGATGCCACCGAAGCCGGCGAACCAGGAGCTTCTCCAGGAACTTGCCCAGCACCGGGAGGAGGCCTATGGGGCGGTATGATTTAGGGGTAGTATAGTCCTCCCTGCCCGGCTTCCGGAGTATACACACATGGGCTGTCTTCTGACTTTCCCGTTAGAGAGTTACACCGTATGTACCACCCTCGTACGAAGGCTCCCTAGAATCTGTTGTTGATTATTCTTGACCGCACTAGAGAGGGTAAAGCTATCTTCTCTCTGACCTCTCTGTGCGGCCTCACCGGCGTTACAGTCGAGCCCCCAGGCAAATCGCTCACAGTGTCATAACTGTCAGGTCTATGGACACTCCGCCCGAAATTACCACCTGCGTTCCAGGTGTGTAAAATACCTCAGAGACCACTCAACTAAGGTGTGTTCCCGCACCCCTTACCTCTCCTGAGCCCCCTAGCCGCGTCTTGTGCGGCGTGTCCGGTCACCCCGCGAACTATTGCGGCTGCCCTTGCGCTCCACTCATACGGTATCCTCGCTATCCCAGACAGGTTTCCCCGCCTAATGCCCCCCACCACGCACGGGCCACTCATGCTCCGTGGGCTCCTAAGTCTGCGTCCCAGCCCAATCCTTGACCCCAGGCGGCAAAGCCTGCATAGGCTGACCCTACTTTCTCTTTCACCTTTTCCGCCTATCGACTAGATCGCTCAATTACTCCCCTTTCCCGAGATTTCCAAAATCGTTGCTTTCAATGCAATGATCAGTGTAGTTCAAACTATGGTCTTTTAAACGCGATCTCTAGTTTTCCCGCCATCACGGCTTCTCTACAACGCCTCGCACGTGCCTCAGTTTCGAATAAATAAATCCTTTTAGTATAAGGTAGAATAAATCCGCGCATTTATATGTACTAGTGGAAGCCCAGTGTTCGACATTCGACCATAGTTCATTGAATTTTTGAAGTTTGAACTTTATTAGGGTTCTTTTATCAAAGGGTATAAACTCTATAATCAAAGGGTTTCATCATGCCTACTCAGTTATTTGCCACTTTTTTTTATTACATAAACATAACAAAAAAATCGATGTCTAAATGAAAATTGAAGTTAATTATAAATTTGAAACAAAAAACAGGCGGTTACATAAGGTGGTAAGGCTCTCAAATTCTAAATAAAGATAACTTTATGAAAATAAAGAAATTTATCGCAACTCATGACACAATTTTCAATTAATTTTACACGACACCATAGGTGCGTGGTATTTCTGGGTGATATTGATATAGATATAGTCTGCATATTATAAGGAATAGTGATATGCCCAGTATCATCATTTAGAAAAGTAATGGATACACAATAGAATCAAATGATGAATCCAAAACAAAGATGTTTTTAATACTACCATTAACTTTTGAAAATAAATTTATTTTTGTTCATAAACTAAATATGCTACATAAAGTTGAATTGCATCATTGTAACCGCGGAGATCTAAGTCATGGATTACTTTCATGGCCAAACAAATTTTCTTATTTTCATTTTCCAAAGTATTTTTTAAAGCTAATTTTTTTATTGAATCATCATTTGAAATGAGTTCAAGTTACTCTTATGACAACATGAAGCAAAGTGCCATGAAGTGAAAGCAGTCCTGTCGCCTAAAAATGTTGACATTCAATATAACCAAAGAGAATAATAATTACTTCAGTGGTTCCATAAATATACTAAAGATAATTTATCAATGAATTATTAATGTATATATCGGGGGAGCCACTATTGACCTGCGATACCGCGCTATTTACTATATCTGGGGTGTTACTAATGACCTCAAACGCAATAACCAATAGGTTGAAGCTATCGGCTGTTCATTATTTACCTCCATGTGAGACGCCATTAGTTGGAGGTATAGGCTGTTTATGTATCTTGATGCTTTAAAAGGCGACTGACGACTAGAGACTGGATATACACGCTCAGACAGTTGGGCTAAGGATAATTCGTTGTAACTATAGTCAGTGTTGTGTTTCTGTATCGGTTAACATTTTACTCGATTGTTCTTGGTGGATTGATCGATCAGATCAGAACCATGACGTCACTACGGATGACGTCATACTTCTAGATGGACGCCATTTTATCGCTGCCCCGACATATATTATGAATTTACATATTATATTATAATAAAATTAACCTACAAGTTGACCAGTTGATTTCAAAAGCCATGTAAGGCATTCAACGTCAGTCATGTTAAAAATATTGAAAAGGTAATTGGAACGTAAGAAGGATGAAGAATGTCAGAAATGTCTTTTTCATTTACATGTGTGTATATGTTGTGTAAAATTCAGGTAGTAGTGTGAGTACTGTATATTTTAATTAATTTAATATGTTTGTAATGCATTTTATATAAAAAAAATAATTCGCTCACAATTCGCTTAAAAAGGGGTACAAAGTTTTAGCTTCACGTATTAATATATAAGATCTTACTCTAAAATTACCGTCAAACATTAGGAGTTGCAATCTTGTTATTTTTATTTTTAAATACCTGCGCCGGCGCCGTTTAATTATCATTTCTATTCGATCTTTTAAACATGCGTGTTGCACCTACGCTCACGAGTCTCTCCTTTATGCCGCCGCGAAAGAGGGCCCCTCATTTGATGCCGCACATACGTCGCGTTTTTTCCGGTAGTATCTCGAGGCTAGGTCGTCCCCGTCGAGCTGTTACTAGCGCGATACAGTGACTCACATACATCAGTTGTACTCACATCAGATCACCCCACATACATGCACACATTACATATATGGTGGGAGGTTTTTATTTTTTCCCTTATCGAACTGTATCGAGTAGTTTAGTTCGTTTCACATCCGATATCCTTAAACATCCCCCGTTCTGTCGCACACACGTGTGGACGTTACTCTGGTTGAGGAGGGACAGCCCCAGTTCGGCTACCCACTCCTCAACGGCCATGCCCCGCAGGCCCATGGCCGCCGCTCTCCAGTCCCTGGACTTAACGTTTAAATCAATAACAGCCCAAGCCGAGGAGTGCGGTGCACTCTTGAACTAGTTGTCTGAATAAAATCGACTGTGTGCCTTAAGCGCTCGCCTTAGTGGGCTAGTGAAGCTGTAAAGGCCTTGCAAGGCCAATAGCAGAGACAGTTCGAGAAAAAAAAACATTAAGGACATTCTCGCTCAGACAGTTGAGTGCTGTCCTGTTATAGTTTAGAGATCTATCAGAATTGGCTTATTTCTAAATACCGCACAAATGAATTCTGTTGAGGGTCACGCCAAAATATTTCCAGGATTCCTCATTTCTGTGGCAATTTATTTATTTACAAATGCGGACTATAAAACAGTCAACAGCCCGATGAATAATATAATAACAATAATTAAAAGGAGTAAACTAGATTGAAAACCTACAACGCTTTATCACATAGATACAACTTACACTATTAATAATAGTAAACAAATAAAATTATGTAACAGAACGTACTCAGAAAGATTAGACAAAGAAAAAAAAGAATAAGAATAAACTGAAAAGTGAAAATGAATTAATTTATAAAAACTAAAATTAACGTATGACAAAGAAAACAAGATGGCGAATATAATTAGGAATATTGAAATATAATTTACTAAATGTTGTTTTAACGGTCATTGATATAAAATATGTTAGTCTTTTTGAATTTAAATGATCGATGGTCAAATATGTCTAACGAGATATACTTGGATGCGAGCTCATTGTATAAATGAGTCATACGTACAATTGAATTGTAGTGAGAAGTACTGTTCTTGTAATTGTAGCAAACTGTAATTTGGTAATTACCTAATATACCTAAATATTTGGTGTAATTTTTGTAGGCGGTAGAGCCACACTGAAGCTATTATTGTTTTCAGCATGAATGGGTCGGTTCGTACTACCACAGTTCTCACAGAAAAAACCGACGTGAAATAACAGTGCTTGTATTGTTGCGTTTCGTTCGGTCAGTGAGAGCGCCGCAGGATTACCTCCTCTCCCCTCAACCTTCCCTCCTCCCCCTTCCCCCAAACATAGGCTGGCAACGCACTTGTGACTCCCCTCATATTGTTAGTATCTATGGACGGCGGTGATCACTTAACATCAGGTGACCAACCTATTCGTTTGCCTCCTATTATATAAAAAAAAATCCTCTTTTTCCGACGATCATCATTATCCGTGAATCATGATGTACCCGATATGCGCTAGATCTACGCAACCATATAGATAGTAATCAAGAAATGAAAATAGATTTTAGTTTAGTTAATATGCTACTTACTAAGAGTGTGTGCCAAAAAAACAAAAACGAAAGAGAGTAGCTGTATACACAGACACTGCATGTCACCCTACATATTATATGGGCATCAGCGCATTTGAACTAAATTATATTTATAAAATACTTTGATAATCAGTTCGCGTTCAAGCACTCAGGTTGCACAACAACACTACTGCAACACAGGCATAAAATAATTGTGCATAAAATAACAACAAACAATTTTATTCCCACAAACGGTCAGCCGAAACATATGCAAGGCAAGGACGTATTCCTCAACCCTACAGTAGCTAATGAATAGCATAAACGTAAACTATAAAAATATAGACATTTGTCACAGTATTTTTCCAGAACGCTGTTTGGAGCTAATAGTGATATATCATCACCAACTCCATTAACCCCTTACGAAGGGAGACGTCATTTGTTTCCTGTGTCAAAATCATCATTGACGTGTCTCAGACGTCCTCAACATTCCATTGCAAGTTGTTGTTTATAGTGCAATCAAAGATAATTTTTATACCAAGAAATTAATAACTACGCACAGTTTAGAGTTTTTAACGTAAAAAATAATTGAACAATATGTTCGAAACGACTTTATTTTTCGAAAGTAAGGATAAAGATGTGGCCAGTAGTTTGATCGCAATTTCTGAAGAGAGTAATTTTTTCCGAAATGTTCGTTAATAAATAAAACCTTTACTCAGCAATGATAAATCAGATTCATCAGAAAGTATCGAAAAATGGAAATGGAAAGATAAAGAAAATATTCCAAACATAATAAATACCATTCACTGAACAATCTGGTATCAACGCTTTGGGTGTGCAACAATTAGGAATGAGTTTTGCACTATGTATTATAATATTGCAAGTAAAAAAGTCTTATATAGATAAGTATTGGTCAAACCGAACAATTGTAGAAACACCAATATTCTCAAAAACAATCCCCCGAAAATAGTTTTGAGCTATATCTCACTTTCTACATTTTACGGACAATGAAAAGCTGGATGATGAACATAAGCTAAAAAAAGTTCACAATGTGGTTGATTACTTGAAAGAAAAATTGCTTCAGTTACACACCGCTAATGAACCTGTTGTAATTGACGAATCATGATAAAATCTTGAGGAAGGCTAAGCTATGTACAGTTTATTGCTTCAAAAAGAGCCGGATTTGATATAAAATTTTGTAAACTTTCTGAATCAAAATCTGGCTATTGTAAATAGTTCAATATTTATGGGGACAGACAAATGGTAAAATACACCTTGCAAAAAGGTGTATTGTTTGAATAAAACGAAATATAAGAAGCGAAACAGCTTGGCAGCGCAAACAGTACCAAGTATCATTGCACATTTCGAATTGTTGTGAAAAATTTCATACGTTAGAAAATTTTAATTAATAATTTCCATCTAATATAACACCTTATAAAATATATTTATTATTTGTCGTAACACTAAGTTTGAAGTGATGTTATTCGAATTAAGTATTTTCAACAAAATATAGATATATTTGAATGCCTCAACAACCCATAAATAAATATTACTTCTAGACACAAAACATTTGTGTTTAAAGATATGTCAAGGGGTTAATGTACCCGCAAAAAGAATACATAACAATGGAGTCTATATATTGACCTCAATAAAATACCCTAATAAAACACTGCCCCGTATACCGAGCGAGGCTCGCGACCGCCGAGCAGGTACTGTCGCTCGGACAGGTGTCACCAGGCACAAGATGGCAACCTGTGTTCCGCAGGCAAGACCAGTCGAGGAGACAGCAGCGGGAAGTCTGATGGCCCCCTCAAACGATCCCATACTCAGAAGGGGTCAAAAGTTGACCACTCCGTATAAAACTATGCGCGATTCTCCAACAGAGATCTTGGATACCCAGCAACCAAGATCAACTGCAGAGAAAATAAGAACCCTTGAAGACCTACAGAAGAAACACGCTGCAGCCAAGAACCCCGAAGAAAGGGAGAAAATCCTTAAAAAATCAAGAGAGATACTAAAATGATCACCAAAAGGAATCTCTGGATCACCACTACAGAAGGTGGATAGCCTAGGCACCAATAAAAAGCACTAAACGTGCGCCCCAAGGACCAGCCCGTATCCACGGGTCGCGGGGACTGGCCACTGAAGGAGGCATAGCTACGACACAGTACCCCCGCCCGCCCCGTAAGGGGTAGGCAGAGATGACCCTAACTGACTGTTAAGTCGGAGTTAGGATCGCACCGCCGGTGGGCACGGACCCGCAAAATATACCCACAAAAAGAATAAATAACAATGAAGCCTATATATTGACCTCAATAAAATACCCTAAATGTGTACAAATTATTTCTAAACTTACTTGAGTGCATCAGCTGCTGTTAGTTCTTCCAATCGTTCATCCGTCACCTCTGTGTCAGTAGTCAATAAATAGCATAAACTTAAACTTAAAAAAAATACAGATATTTATCACAGTATTCTCCCAGAACGCTGTTCGGAGCTAATAGTGATATATTATTACCAACTCTATTAATGTAACCGCGGAAAGGATAAATAACAACGTGGCCTATACCTTGACTTGAATAAAAGGCCTTAAAAGTGTACAAATATTTCTTAACTTACTCTAGTGCGCCAGCTGCTGTTAGTTCTTCCAATCGTTCATCCGTCAGAGGTACTTGATAGTAAGTATCGTATTTTTCCGCATTAGATAAATGAAGCGCTATAACCACAATAATTAAATTCCCTAACATTTTGAAACTTTCTCGGTAGATGTTACCTCCGAAAGTGAATTTTTATATTGCTGTCCTTTACTTTTATACCCAGTCGATTGGTTACACGACTTGTAATTACGCAGTTCTACACTTATTACATTTGGAACAAAATAAATAACCGCATACAGATGTCAATGTTGAAATAGACAAAAGAAAAAAAAAAGTAAATAATATGATGAATTGTTCTATATTGTACACACAATACAATAAAATGAAATTTTTTAGATGTTTTTTTCGTTACCGCGAAGTAATAAACAGATATATATATATATAACAACTAGCTGTACCCGCAGCTCCGCATGCGTTTTTTTAAATTGTATTAAAGAAATATAAAATTAGAAGACCATGTACAATTATAGAAATGCACTTTAAAAACAATCATAAGTACGACACGCACGCCACTTACAGTTATCGTACACACAGACATTTATCGCATAATTCGGTCACGCCTCTCTCCCTACTACTCGACTTCTCCAGACGCGAAGAGGACGAAGAATCAAGAACTCACGCCGCCGCCTACGCCGCGCGGTAAAACCGTCGAAAACCTAGCGACGCACCCACACCAGCGCCCGCTACGTCGCGAGGGGTTGCCCGCGAGCAGCCCCCGCCCGTATCGCACACGGAAACCGCGCGAGCTATACCGCCGCGCAATAAGACCACTGACCGCTCAGTGGCGCCATTTGCGCATGCGCCGTCGTACGCCACGATCGTAGCGCCGCCGCTGGAACCAACGGCCAGCCAATCAGAGAGCACCGAGCAACAAGCAAGACCACCACCGCAAGGTATAGCCGCTATACGGAACCCGGAGCATCGACAACGCTTCCCCGACTGGACTTTGCACTTTCGACGACTGGAGGAGATGCTGGGGCGCGCGTCGAATGCGCGCTCATTTGGCATGGGGGTGGGTTTTAGCCCTCTGGGCCAAGATGAGCACGGGATAATAATCGATTACCTCTCTAGATTAGAGAGCGATGAGGGCGTGAATTAGTTTACCTATTCACTCCCTAAAGAACGCAGCTTTAAGGTCGCAATCCGCGACCTACCCCCAAATACTCCCCCTAACGAGATAATCACGGCCCTCCAAGAGAAAGGATTCGAACCCCACTACATCAGCGCAATCCATGGTAGACAAGGAAGACTAGGGTGTATCTTCCACTGCGCATTAAAGAGAACGCCAGGCTCGACAGAAGACATTTTTGAATTAAATGAATTACTTCTGTAAAAATCAGTGTAGAAGGGTAGCGCCGGATGCGAGGGCCGGCGCAATGCCACCGCTGTCAACAATTTCGGCACTCCTCCCATCAGTGCCACCGACAGATTGCCTGTGTGAGATGTGGAGGGCCACACTCTGCACACAAATGTGAACGCCCGAAGAGTAAACCAGCCATCTGTATCAACTGCGGGGCCCTCATCCCTCAAATAGTGCAAAACACTGCCCCGTATACCGACGCGAGGCTCGCAACCGCCGATCAGGTACCGTCGCCCGGACAGGTGTCACTGGGTACAAGACGGCAACCTGTGTTCCGCAGGCAAGACCAGTCGAGGAGACAGCAACGGGGAGCATGATGGCCCCCGTAAACGATCCTATACCCAGAAGGGGTAAAAACTTGACCACTCCGTATAAAACTACGCGCGATTCTCCAACAGAGATCTTGGATACCCAGCAACCGTTCCACTGCAGAGAAAATAAGAATCCTTGAATACCTACAGAAGAAACTCGCTACAGCCAAGAACCCCGAAGAAAGGGAGAGAATCCTTAAAAAATCAAGAGAGATACTAAAATGATCACCAAAAGGAATCCCTGAATCACCACTACAGAAGGTGGACAGCCAAGACACCAATAAAAAGCATTAAACGTGCGCCCCAAGGAACGGCCCGTATCCATGGATCGCGGGGACTGGCCACTGAAGGAGGCATAGCCTCGACACAGTACTCCCGCCCGCCCCGTAAGGGGTAAGCAGAGATGACCCTAACTGACTGTTAAGTCGGAGTTACGATCGCACCGCCGGTGGGCACGGACGCGTGCGCCAAGTGACTTTCGATGCGTTTATTTACATTTGTGTTCGTTACGTTTTCCGTTTAGTTCGCGACGTGTTTTACGCGGTCGAGTTCTCAAAATCAAAATACTCTTTATTCAATTTAAGCCCTGAGAAGGCACTTATGAACGTCAAAACTACCACCGGTTTGGAAAACAACCCTGTCATCGAGAAGAACCGGCAAAAAACTCGATCTGGTTTATCTTTTCATAATAACTAACATATTTTTTGATTATTACAACATAATAGATACATAAAGCTACATTCGTTTTTAGTGGTTGCACAGAGAGATGCGTCACTTCCAGACGTCGCTATCGTTCACATATTGATCCACCCTGTAATAACCTTTATGTATTAAGACCCGCTTGACATAACACTTGAACCTACTATCTGGCAAATCGGTAATGTGCTTTGGGACTTTGTTATAAAATCTAACACTATTACCTAAAAAACTGTTACTGGTCTTAGTAAGCCTGAAACACGGAGTGACCAGTTTGTTATGGTTTCTGGTATTTACATTATGTCGGTCTTTTACTAAATCCAGATTATCTAAGTTTTTCCGGACGTACATCAAATTCTCAAGAATATATTGAGAGGGCAGAGTTAAAATACCGAATTCCTGAAACTTAGTATTTAATGATTCACGAGGTCCCAAATTATAGATTGCTCGAACTGCCAGTTTTTGTAGTACGAATATGGTGTCTACCTCAGCTGCGGCCCCCCACAACAAAATGCCATAAGACATTAAGCTATGGAAGTAAGCGAAGTAGACCAACCTAGCCGTGGCAATATCTGTTAGCTGGTGAGACTTTCGAATGGCGAACGCAGCAGAACTTAATCTTCCAGCTAATTTTTTTATATGAGGACCCCATTGTAGTTTAGAATCAAGTATGATACCCAGGAACACAGTATTGTCAACTAAGCTAACTAGATTCCCTTGGATCTCGATTTTACTATCAGTTGGTGGAACATTAGGCAAGGTAAATCTTATGCACTTTGTTTTGTAATGCAAACTAATCGGAAATTTTATTTAAAATACTGCTTATATACCTAAACTCGAAATCTACTCTTTTTACTTGAAATATAAGCAAAGTCTTATCCGCGAAAAGAACTACATCTGCACAGTTATCAACCACTAGCGGCAGATCATTTATATATACAAGAAACAAAAATGGCCCTAAAATGGAACCCTGTGGAACGCCAATTCGAGTCAAGGATCCCGCAGACGTTGCCCCGTCTATACTAACTTTATGACAGCGATCTTTTAAATAGGAGACAAGAAGGTCGAGAGAGACTCCACAAACACCGTAATGTTTTAATTTCAGAATGAGGGTACTATGGTCAATGCAGTCAAAGGCCTTAGATAGATCACAAAATACACCAATTGATCCCTCCCAAGCCCGCAATATATTACTTAAAAGCTTTGCACCAGCGTCAGTAGTCGATTTTGATTTTGTGAAGCCAAACTGTCAATCATCCAGAATCTATTGCGCTTTAAAATATCCTACTAATTGCTTAAGCATAATCTTCTCAAAAAATTTGCTTAACGACAGAAGTACAGAAATTGGTCTATAATTTCCAAGACTATTCCTACAGCCTGATTTAAATAAACTAACTACTTTACTTATTTTCATTAGATTGGGGAAGGTTCCTTGTGCTATACACTTATTAAATATGTTAGCTAAATATGGTGAAATATTGATAATTAAGGACTGAACTACCATTACCGACATTCCCCATATGTCTTCAGTGTGTTTCAAATTTAATAGTTTAAAAGTCCTTATTATTTCACCTGCACTAATAGATGTGAAATTAAATTTTGACTTTACAGGTGCACTCAAACTTTTTAAGAATGATACGGCACCATGGGCTGATGAATTAATATTTTTTGGAACTTGATTGCTAAAATTATTGGAAGATAATCTTTGAAGAATATTGTGATTTAAACGATCTAATCTAGTTTGAGTTGTTAGTCTAGCTGTTTTCTTATACTCAGTGCTAGGTTTTTTACAGTTTATTTTAACAATTAGTCTTTTATGATCAGACCGTATCCCAGTAATAATACTACCGCCAATAGTCTCAAAGTCAGTGAAAATGTTGTCTATGCAAGATGCATTCTGAGAAGTAATTCTAGTTGGCTCATTAAAGAGAGGATCCAGGTTAAATTACCTAAATAATGATGTAAACATAGTGAACTCTGGCGACATACTCAAAATATCTATGTTAAAGTCACCACAAACTAAAACTAGTTTATTAATATTAGATATTCTTATTAAAATTTCCTTCATTTTTTGTAAAAATTGAGAAATATTTGATGATGACGGTCTATAAACACATAAAATAATTAATTCATCCATCTCTGTACAGGCTACTTCATAAATACGGTCAGTTGAGAGACTACATATATCCTTCCTTTTCCTTTCCTCTTGCATCGAGAGTCCCGGTTATTTCGCGATTGCTCGCTTCTATCACACGGTTAATCGTTGTCAATCGAGTCAATCGTAACGTTCTTGTCAGAGCGTTGTAAAACGTACTGTTCAGTACGATCAAACGGCACTTTTCAGTGCGTCCAGCATCCGCCGTGCTCTGCGTGTCGCCGTCTCGCGTTCCAGGGATCCAGCGCGTCGTGCCTGCGTACGTCGTGCTCCGTAGTTCGCGCTGTGTATCGTCGCGCCGTGCAAGAAAGAAGTGTTAGGGCTTCCCCCTAGGCACTGTAGGTGCCCTGTGAGGCATTTGTAACCGTGTTAGTTTATCGACCAGTAGCAGGGACTTTTAAATGCAAAAACACTTTATGCAGTACTAAATATTAGATTTATCACAGTACTGTTTAAATTAAATAGCCTAAACATGGTATAACACATGTGTTTGTACTCAATCCTGAATAACGAATAAGCCCGATATACCCCTGAATGCGCGTTCTTATAGTTTCCCCACCGATTCACTTGCTTATGATTGGTCGTCGTACGATCGAGAAATCCAACAATTTTGAGATTCCGTCCGATCGGGGCGACTCCGATTCAGGATCCGATATGGAGCAAGACCTTCCCACGGACGATGGCTTCACCACCGTCACGTATCGTAAACAGCGCCATAAGCGCTAAAATCCCTCTTCCGACATTGAAGGCACTTTGCCTTCAGAAATCCTTAACATCGATGGCGCGAAAGTGCCAAAGGCGACACCCACGGCCCCTAGACCCGTTTCGCCTAAAGCTGCGGGTTTCGCAGTTTCGGGCGAAAAGAGCCGCCCACCGCCCCCCGTTACGATCCAAGACAAAACGTCCTGCCATATAATAGTGGGTGGTTTAGTGAGTTACAAACAAGTTGGGGCATTCTTTGAAGGATCATTGGGGGGTGATGTTGTGGAGAAGGAAATTATATTTTAGTTCTCATTAGTATCATTTTTGTGATGGATCCTGGCGAGAGTTCGCTGTCGCCACCCACGCGCGCCGACATATACATTAGATATATAAATACTAACAGAGTATTAAGTGAGGTTTATCATCAGCAGCATATTTAGAATCTTAACACACCATATAACTACCTCTGTGCTCACTTACACTGTATAAGGTCCTAATTTTTTTTTTTTCGAACTGACTACGCTATTGACCTAGCAAGGTCTTAACAGCTTCACCGGACTACCGGTATAAGGAATTAATGAAAAAGTGCTTTAAAGGTAGATAATGATATAATATCCCTATATTGTCAATAAGTAATACGTTTATGGTCCAATATCATATTAGAAAGACCCCTTCTATCTTGAAAATTACTATTAATAATTATACTGTCGAATTGTATACAATGATTTAGCTGATGTCTTGAAATCTTGGATAAATATAAATCAAGATATAAAACTTTATATCTATCTAAGCAGTTTTTAATATTAGGTCTTTACCTATGAAATTGCCGTTTTGTATGAAAAAAATTAAACTAATTTTTTTCATGTATTTTTTATTTGTATTAATCGAAGTAATCACCCATGCAATCAATGCATCTTTGCCAACGCAGTGGCAGTTTATTGATGCCCTTCTTAAAGAAATCAGCTGGACGGGAGGCAACAAATTCTTCAAAGGCATTTTGTACTGCCTCTCGGGTATTGAATTTTTTTCCCGCCAAAGAGTTATCCAAATTCTGGAAAAAGTAGTAGTCTGTAGGCGCAAGGTCTGGTGAGTAGGGCGGATGACGGAGAAATTCCAACCCCAATTCTTGCAACTTGGAGACCGTCTACTGTGCAGTATGAGGTCGCGTGTTGCCGTGCAGGAGCAGCGGAGACGAGCTATTGACCAATACTGGTTGGAGATGTGCCAGCTTCTCCATCATTGTGTTCAGTTCTGCGCAGTACACATCTGCAGTAATGCTCACCCCGTTTGGTAAGAAGCTGTGATGAATCACACCGGCGCTAGACCACCAAACAGTGACCATCACTTTTCTAGGGGCAAGTTTTCGTTTAGGGCATTGTTTAGGTGCTGAACCAGGATCCAACCAACTTGCTGAGCGCTTGCGGTTATCAAACAGAATCCATTTTTCATCGCAGGTAATAATGCGGTTCAAAATTCCTTCATTTGTGTGTCTGTTGAGCAGTGCAACGCACGTCTCGACGCGTACTTCACGCTGGCGATCATTGAGTTCGTGGGGCACCCATTTGTCAAGCTTTTTTACCTTGCCAATTTGACACAAATGGACCAATATTGTTTTGACGCTAACGTCGAAAGCTGCTGCTAATTCAGCCGTAGATTGTGTATCATCAGCTTCCACAATCGCCTTTAATTCGTCATTGTCGAGCAAAGTCTTCGGACAACCGCGAGGTTCATTTTTCAGGTCGAAATTCCCAGAACGGAAGCGAGCAAACCAATAACAGGTGGTGCGTTGGTTTGTAGTGTTAGCTCCGTAAACGTCGTTGAGTTGCGTGCCACTTGTGCCGCGTTGCTGCCACGACGGTACTCGTATTCCATAATTACTCGAATTTTTAACGTATCCATGATGACAAAAAGATTGAAATGCGATGAAAATGTAACACTAATCAATAAACAAATGACTACTTTTGGAAAAATAATTCCATGCTTTTAAAATAAAATTAATTTGAAATTAGAATTCTTAGCCAAACAAAAATTATTTTGATTTAAAATGGCCAGTACTGCAGAACGGCAATTTCATAGGTAAAGACCTATTATTTGGCAATTTAAATAGTGCTCATTGAACTCGATACCATATTCTTAGATGTTACTAAGTTATGTAGACAAAAGCGCGGTAAATAAAATAAAATGGCCGCTAAAATGACCAAAAAGACAATATAATTCAGAATACATACATACAGATATATGAATTTTAATTATATTTATTCTTGGAGTCCAGTACAACTCACGTCTTACGAACATGTTTACAGTAAATAAATATATTTTTGCTAAATTTCATGCGGACGAAGTCGCGGGTAACAGCTAATCTAAAATAGAATAACCTAAATTACTTCTTATACGGTCAGCTATCTGCCAGTGAAAGTCTCGTAAAAATCGGTCCAATCGTTTTGGAGATAGCATTGCGGGTGAAGCCACGGTTAACAGCTAATCTAAATTAAATTACTTTTTATAATGTCCGAATCTGCCGGTGAAAGCCCCGTAAAAATCGGTCGAACCGTTTTGGAGATAGCACTGCGGGCGGAGCGACGATTAATAGTTAGTATAAATTAAAATTATGTAAATTACTTTTTATAAGATTAGCTATCTGACAGAGAAAAACTCGTGAAGATCGGTCGAATGGTTTTGGAGATAGCACTATAGGTAAAGTCACTATTAACAGCTAGTATAAACTAAAATTTCTTGAATTACTTTTTATAAAGTCAGCTATCTACCAGTGAAAATCCCGTGGAAATTAGTTAAACTGTTTTGGAGATAGCACTACAGGCGAAGCCACGGTTAACAGCTAGTATGAACTAAAATTGCTTGAATTACTTTTTATAGGATCAGCTATCTGTCAGTGAAAGTTTCGTGAAGATCAGTCCAACCGTTCTTGGGGATAGCACTGCGGACGTAGCCGCGGTTAACAGCTAATCCAAATTAGAGTAGCCTAAGTAACCCGCTGTAATTTTAACTGCCTCCCAGTAAAATTCCGGTAAAAATCAATCCAGTCGTTTCGGAAATTACAGAACAAACAGACAGACAAACAGACAGAATTGTCGGTCTGGACAAAAAAAAAAAATTGCATTTTAGTTGTCAGTAGCATGTATACTTTCTCATACCCAATCATTAAAAAGTTGTTATTTTGATATTACATACAGACACGTCATTTTTATTATATGTATAGATATAGATTGACGATAAGAGGCTAATATAAACTCGGTAGGGTTGTAATTTTGAAGCCAGTTTAATGTTTTTTTCTTTTTAACTGGTTCTACAAAATGATTTCACAGTACCTGATGGAAAGTACAGTATAGTCTATAGATATCGGCGACTATCAGTGTTAAATAGCAACGCCGCTATCATGTCGACCGGCAAAGGTGCTTCTTCGCGCCTCGTTTGAAGGACCCCGTGTCATATTAGGAAGGGACCACTCTGGCTAGGAGGCGATTCCACATCTTGACAGTGCGACAAAGATAAAAGCTTTTGAACTTCTACGTTTTTGTCGGGATGGTTGCCACTGTGAATCTATGGAGACACGTACCCGCCCGTATAGTTCTGTAGTGGAAAGGGGAAGATGGGATGAGGTTAAACAATTCTTCAGGACACTCTTCATAATACAGACGATAAAACACGCTCAGTGAGGCGATGTCTCTTTGCACTGGTGCAGACGAAGTTAGCTAGTAAATGATAAGTTAATAAGTTTGTTGAGAAAATTAAAAGACAATGTATGCACACATAAATATTAATTTATTACTTTCAAAAATGTAACATCTTTTTAAAAAAAAATCCAAAATATTGTTTTCAACGTCAGAGGCATTATTAAAATTGTATTTTTTTTATAAATTGCATTCTAATTAAAACAAATAGACTTCGAATTTAATCGCATATACAGTAATCATTTTTCAAGCTATATAATTTACTATAAAACTTTAATTATTTTTTATAAGACGAGAAAGATAATAGAAATATCAGCAATCGGAGGTTTCTTCTTTCCAGGCTGAAAAATCGATC
The DNA here is from genome assembly GCA_036509395.1 of Antheraea yamamai. Lineage (NCBI taxonomy): Eukaryota > Metazoa > Arthropoda > Insecta > Lepidoptera > Saturniidae > Antheraea > Antheraea yamamai. The sequence continues at coordinate 1,361,856 of AP028445.1, forward strand.
TGTGGGATTTCATCGCAGCTTACTACCGGGTTTCTGAAAGACAACGCTTATATTAGTTTTTAAAAATCCTACTTACCATTAATTTAACTAGAGCTGTAGGAAACTTATTCATAATAAGTTAAAAGAGTAATGAATTTTCTTACTCTGGGCTTGGTATTAGGAAAGCGTGACGCTGTATATGCGTAAACTCATCTCCCGTCATGCACACATGCCCAGCCATAGTTGATTTTCTGATTTCCTGGAGTTGCGCTAGAAAAAAAATATCAATAAAAATACAACCGTTTTGTAATAAATATTCTTAAATTTCACACACTTATTTTTTGTAGCACGGCAAAATGACTGTACTGTTCCTGATGGTAAGCACAGCACAATTCAAAAACAATGGCGACCACTCAGAGACACACTATCCATCACCGGTCGCCGCTATCATGCTGGCCTGTGTAAGTGTCTCCTCACGTTGCGCTTGAAGGACCCAATGTCATAGTCTCTATGTCATATCTCTTAACGGTATCTTTATTTTCTTTGCATTGTTTAGTAACAAACATCCATTTGATAACATTTAACAAGTAGTTTAAGCTATTTACACAAATTTATATCAAAGAATACAATAGAAAATTATGAAAACGAGCGTAATTACAAAACAAAAACATAGGTAACTTTATGTTGCTTATCTTACCAGAAGTGAAAGCGTTAGGTCTGTTAGGTCTCTCATAATAATGTCTGTCGTAAACAATACTTCGATACATTTGTTCCATTATAATTCTGGCGGCTGTATCTGGAACGTATCCACCCTCTATAAAGTTTTCCATCATTATACCTGCCATTAGACCTATATCTTCTACGTGTTCAAAAACGCTTTCCAGTAACTCTATGTGCTGAAAATATATAAATGTTGTATAATAGAAAGTAAGCTTTGAGGTCGTCTGAAACTCATTTAGACAGCTAAAGATAAGGGATTACTTAATTCGCTGAAAGTATAGAATACACTATTTCGATAGAAAAAGATAATATTTCGCCACTCTCCCTGCAAATAGATAGACAACAATACAGATTCTTATTCTAAAGTGAGGTTAAGTTTTCAATGAAGGAAAACATAGCGGAACAACCATACGCGTTGTGATGACTCCTTGTTATTTTTTTTTTAATATATCCCGATACACATTCATTTATAATGGGAAATAACGATAAGACCGAGGACACATTCACTCAGTAAAACTAATCCATTCTTCTTTCGAAGATCAAAACAAACTCATTCAGAGCGTCCCATTATTTTGAGTTTCGAATAACAAATTATAAATCGACTATGACTGAATAACAGCCCGTGGAATTAGCTTGTGTACGTTTTGATTTGGTTTGTATTGCAGACATTAAATTATAAGTTATAACTTTTGTTAAAAAATCTAAAATGTTTGTCTTAAGAAGTAAAAAACATTAACATCTTAAAGAAATATAACATGTCATTGTATATTATACCTCTTCAGGCATCACATTGCGCAAGTCTTTAAATGTTTCATATTTGTTGGTATTGCCCTCAATAAGCTCTCTATAGTGGACATACGGGGCAAGACCGAAATATTCGCCTTTATTTATATCTAGTGTGAATACGTCTATTGTTTCTTGGAGTGGCCCAAGAGTTCTCTCAGCCATCTGAAAACATAAATATATGAAAATACCCACTGCTTTCTTAAACTTAATGAGACGATTCCATCCGACAATTTGATAGTGGCCTAACTTTTTCGAGGATGTTATTGACCATTAACTACACACTTTTAACTCTGTTTCAAAAATAGCAAAGACTAACGATCTGGTGAGTTTCTGCGTTTGTAGTTACTCACCGTCAGAGCAAGGAAAAGGCACGTAAAGAAACAAGACTATGATGGTCAACTATATCATGGATATAAAACTATAGGCACTATTCATATTCACATTGTTTTTTTTAAATAAACAATTATGCTGTTTGAAAAGAGCAAGTAACCGCTATTGTATAAAAAATAGTTCAGAATTAGATCTAAATTACCTAGGAATGCCCTCATTGTCTGTTGTAAACAAACTATTATATGTTGTGCGAGTAAATATTAATCGATGTACGATTATGTAGTGGAAACATAGTATAATTTTACTTTCAATTTCATTGTTATGACAAAACCCGTGTCTTGAATGTCCCTAACAGTATGTTTTTATAGTGAAGATTTTGGAGACAATACACATGATTTTACACTAATTTCTTACCCAGGCATTTAAATATTAATCAAATAGTTTTTGCAAGAAACTGAAAACGAGCGCCGTGTATTTTTTTAATTATTACTCAACAGGGACTGATTTTTTTACGAACTTTTTATATTTTCTATAGTAATCTATTTTTTATTGTAATACTTACATCAGGATCTATAATGCGATTGAAATCTCCTCCAGCTTGTTTTATTGCTCCATGAAGTATAGTGACCATGTCATCATCAATTGCTAACAGTTCTACTCTATTGCTATGATCAGTAACTTGCATACTGCCGACATAAGTACCGTTGGGCGTGAACTTACTGAAAATTAATACGTTACTAGTAAATGCAATTCATAGCAGAATTAAATTTACGATAAAAATAGATGGAAACATTCTAGTAGCGATGAAACCGGACAGCTATTTAACGTAATTAATCTATGAAGAAAGCACACATATTATTACCTACACGCTTTTTAATACCATCATTCCTACCAAATGCTTTTTGTCATAATATATAGAGATATAAGAAGAAGATTATCATTACATAGTATAAAACAAAGTCCGCTATCGCGTCTGTCTGTCTGTCTGTTCGCGATAAACTCAAAAACTACCGAACGGAATTTTATGTGGTTTTCACCGGTGGATAGAGTGATTGATGAGGAACGTTTTAGTATATAATTTGTCAAGGATTTTTTCATAATCAGGGCGGGACAACGTCTGCCGGGCCCGCTAGCTATAATTAAAAAAACAATAGTAAAATTAGAGTATGCACTAAGACTCTTAATAACTTAGTAAGCTCGTTGTTAAATGTTACTCTTAATAATCTTCTTCTTATATCTTTCTTAGTTACTAAGAGTATATTAAGATGTTTTAAATGGTACTTCCACACAAAAAATTAGTTTCAGGTGCTTAATATTTTAAATATTGTTTTTTTTCAACCCTCGTATTTTTAAGCAGAATTATATGATGTATGTAAAAGTTTATGGTAGGGTATGGTTTGGCCATTTAATTGACCTTAAGACATGGTTAGCACTTGAGAAAGATATTAAAATACCCCTAGTAATGAAATGGGAACTAAGAAACTATACGAGGCACATCTTTAAATTGTAATGAAAATCTACTGTTTGCACAAGCCAATTGTTTTGGTATCCTGGTTAATATGTTCATAGTATTCTAAAAATATTACGTCCATTTGATACAGCTTAGTGTACACATATGTCCTAATCACAATCAAAACCGAAGAATAGAGAAATCGAATATTGTGAAACACTGTAGCATCGGAATTATGAATTAATATATTTTATGCAGATCACTTCTTAACTTGTCAGGATAATAATAGAGGCGACTAACATAACGAAAGATAAAAGTTGAGATGGGATGATAGACTTAACTGACGTGTCTTTTTTGTAATCAGCTGATACAAAAACTCAAAACACTCATTTGGTTTACTAAATTTACACTGGATACAATAGGTCTGAAATTTGTATATAAATAATACATAATCACCCACACACGTTATACGTCCAGAAACAATTATAAACATTGTTCTACTTTAGGAGAAAATAATTTTGAAGAGTTTTCAGACTCAGTAAGTAAGTAAGACCAGTACCAGTTTTTTATAAGATTAAGTTTTAAAACGAGGCCTTAAAAATATTTGCGATTTCCCAGATAGTAATTTCAAGTCCCATATCAAGGAGGTTTTGATGTCTAGTGGCAATTATAGAATGAATCGATATGTTAACGATGGTGATGGCTGTAAATAACCTCTCTCTCTCTCTCTTTTAGCATTCGAGTTTCTTGCCTGTTCTTTTTGGTGACTTGTATGTTATCGAAAAGTGTGGAAGTTTTAAAGTTCACTTGCCTTCGCCTAAATTAAATTAAATGATTTTGATTCTGATTCTGAGTATTATAAAAAATAACGTACTGTTGTTTAGAATTCTGCACGATGTGGAACCAACGATGTACCATAGCATTCTCTACCAACATTTGTACAGGAGCATCTTCGTCATATATGTCTCTGAAGCTAGTTTGATCTTCCATAGTGATGCCCTTTTCTAGCATATTTTTTTCTCCTATAGAAAGAATATGTAATTAATTATCACTTAGTGAATTATTAGACACCTCATAAAAGTCTTGAGCACTATAATTCACTTACGATTATATTGTCAATTTATATTTATCCAAAATGTTATATTTACAAATTTTAAAGAAAAATATTACCCAGTAACAATGTGAATAATTCATAATGAAGAATTTGCACGTGCGTTGCGATCAATATATCTCTGCAGGTATAAAATATTTTATCATCACTCCAGCCAGGATTTAGCTCTTCTAGTGCACGAGCACATAAATTATGGTATCTCAAATCCAAAGTGCTTGCTACATTCGTACCGATAAATCCATTAGGTACTGCAAAGTATTAATTAACATTTATAGATTTGCTAAGAAAAAAATATTTTTTCTATTAATGGTTTTCAAAGACTTTTCCATATTTCAAGGACTTTCATTTGCTAGTTTTTGCATGCTTGGAACATTTAAATTTATTACACCTATAAGTGTTATTTTGATGTCCTAATCTTTCTATTTTCCTAATATTTGTTTGTACAGTAAATGTCTATATGCTAGGCAGAATAATTTCACTCCAACTGATGAAAATAATTACATAATAACAAAGCTGCAGTTTATTCTCTTGAGGTACAGATAAACTGACATTTGGAACCTATGCAGGTCACATACATATAAGAAATCCAGTTCAATTAAACACATAACTTTTAATTAGAGAGGGTAGTAATGCACCAAAGCTTTTCGTTATAGTAACTTTTTCACTAAATGCCTGGTGTTTGTTTGGCAGACAAGAAATAATACTGCATATAGATAAGGTAATTTTAGATTTTGAAGTTATCGAATATCTTAAAATAACTTAATGTCTGTTTAGAAGGGTTAGGATGTGTATTCAGAAATATGGGTATATTAAATACGTAAGAATCTTACCATGTCTCGTGCAGACAGTGTCGATAGCGTCTTGTATCATGCAAGAACTATTACCATCACTTGCAAACACTCTACCATTGACTATTTCAGTCTTTAAACGACCACCTTCGTACTCTCTGTTAAGCTCTGAATAACCAGCATCGAAGTTATAAATAGTATTTAAATCTTGTGTAGGTGTCGGGAAGTCAATCTGAAATTTTGCAATTCCTATAATCTGTATCTTATATAATAACTTTTATGATTCCTTTCGGAATAGTCACAAAAAAAAATTAAATTGTGGAAGGGACACTGTTGCTACTATCTACTATATCTACTAACAGAATTCCTAGCGTGAATTGGGCAGACTGTATTTTTATTGTCTTTCTTAGGTTTTTAAACATATTCTGATTTCACTGCGATTTAACAAGACCCACTTTGTGGACTTATACCACCTTTTATTTTTAATCATTTCTTAATACACGCCACTTACAATTAAGCCTATAATTAAAAATTTGTACTAACCCTAACTGGAGTAGTATTCATGGGAGCACATCCTTGATTTTGGTAAGAAAATGGACGCGTCTGGTTCATGCATCTATGGCCAGAAAAACGATGTACAGGATCGTCTACGGGGATCTCGTTAGGTGTGCACATATAATCACTGGATCCTCTTTCCTCGCAACAATAAGGTGTGTAAGTTACATAATTGTCTGAAAAATATACGATAATTTAATATATAAGACTTGTATACAGCATAACAAAACCTCATATGGATGTAGGGATCCCTAAAGCTTATATAAAATATGACCACCTGATCTTGGTTAGATATTTATGTATTTGTAAATGCCAAAGTGAAGGCACTCTACGTGACAATAAGCGCAGTACAATCCAAAAATAACGGCGATTGGAATTGCCATTTTAATAAAGTGAACACTAGAATAGATAGGCTAATTCTACTGAACTATGTCAGCTCATATGACATGATCTATAATTTAGGTTAATGTTAAATTCTTGAGTATTCTTGACTGCAAAGCAAATTACGAAGTGGCTGACTCAATATATTATTTTATTCATGGATAATTGCCCTCGGAATCATCATATATATTAGGACTCCTCATAATATGGAGTATGCAAGAGTATGCAGTATGTTAATGTCATTCCAGGTGACATACAAAATATTGTTGTTAAAATTTGATTCATTTTTATCCCATAATAAATAAAAATAAGTGAACCCAATAATAATAAATACAAAAATATTAAGAGTACATGATTGTTTATCGATGCTATTATTAAAGAAATTCTTGCTTAAAAACGTTGTATTCCTATTTAAGGTAGTATTGGAGAGATTAAAATCCCAAAGCTCGCTTATGCCGTTGAAGGAGAGACTAGCACGCCATAACCATTAATTTTGCCGGTAATCAATAGAAACAATGGGCAGGGATGGGCAGGGCAGGTTTTTCAAACCGATATATGTCTAAATAATATGTAGGATTCCAGATTTGCGACATGTATTCCATGTTACTACGAATGTATGTACAATATAATACCTTTGGCGAGGAAACTTGAGCCTGAGAGATGTTCTTGTAGTACTACTGTATGTGGGAAAACATAGAATTGTGGATTTCTTAAATTTCAAATCACCAATACCACGTAAGCTGGCGTGATGATTATGCGAATACCCTTCTTCGGAAAGAGTCCTATGTCTTTGCTCAGGGTTTCTTATGGACTGATGATGAGGATTATAACAGTTACTTTAAGGTATTTATGTTATTTAAAATATTTAGCGTTACGCATGACAAACCCTTGGCGCTTTGAAAGCTATATTTTTACTTTGTAGTCAATATGCATGTTCGAGTAATAATTTAGAATACAGAACCCAGAATCCAGATAGTACGGGAATCATATAGTACGGGAGACATATAGGGAGAACTTATAGATTTTGTACATTTTAATAGATATGCGGCAAGCAATTGATCAGTACAGGCATATTTAGAAATGTTGAGTTTAGTTAATAATTTGGCAGATGTCGTCAATATGAGTCTCAACGTTGTGTATAGTTTTATCAGTGGCATGATTAATATTAATGTTAATTAGAAATTATGGTTTCGAAAAGCTGAGAATACTTCAGATATCTTCACGAGTAGTTACTGTTACATCTCCAATGTAAGTATCGTTTAGAACGAGATTTGATATAAGAACAAAATGCCTTTGGGCTACTGGTCATGTTACTTTCGAGAAAATTAATGTAATTTTCAGAACAATTTTTTTCCGATCATCTGACTCTCTCACGGAGTACTATGAATGAATATAAATCATGTTGATTGCCATAAGTTTTATATTTTCGGTGATATTTATATTTCTCTTTTATAACCTTTTGAGTGCTTGTAAAACTGAAGAAGTCTTGCAGGCAATGTTTTTATCTCAAAGCGTGTTAAGTTTATTTTAGAGGTAATCAATTTCGCCCAGAAATATTATATCAAGGAGTTGTTTCTCACAGTTGGTTTTCCGTATTTCAGAATTAATGGAATCGAAATTTCCTGTTTCACAAATAAAGTTAATGTGCTGAGCACGTTTTAATGGGGTCTTATCAATAAAAGGAACGGTTATTTTATAATAAAACTCTTATGAGCGTTATAATTCGAAGCAATTGGCACTCAATAATCACTACTATCGGTTACTGATACTACATCTGACATAAAGGTTGTAAAGAAATAATGAGTAACAAGTTAGATTTCCTTCATTTATTAACAACTCCTGTCACTTGCTATATTATTTGTTTAATACGTTTTTTTTTCTGTAACGTATTCTGTACATTTGTAAAATGTTAGTAAGCTAGGTAGTAACATTATTTATACCCAGATTTTTAATATGATAATATTATGTTAGAGTATAAGTTTTATAAATCACTTACGTATATCACCGGGGGATACGAATCCAAGCACGGAGTATTCGCAGAAATTGGCCAACCACATATTAAATTTAGGACTTGCTGTTATACCAACTGGCAAAAGTGTCTGTCGCTGAACTCTAGGGAGCGGTAAAGGTTTACCACTTTTGGCTTTTCTGGGTTCATTATCTATAAACATATTAAACCAGTAACAACGTGTCCGTGCAAAATATATTTTCTATATAGCAAAAATGCTTGCACAAATGCTATGCATTAATATTTGTGTTCCTTTGTTTTCATGATATATACAAAGTCACTGGAAAAATGACATAGATAAAACAATAACAAGTATATATAGATAAAACTAAATTTCTGTCTGTTACTCTTGAGTTGTTTTTGTATTTAAACTATATATTGTTAAGTAAATGTAACGTTAATATTCTCAAGTGGAATCATTTTATTATTACCGTTTAAAAAACTCTCTATTTTTCACCAATACAATGAAACAACAACAAGACAATGAGCAGACAAGAGGGCAATTGATTCTTTGGTATACCTAGCTAGTTAAAGTCACATAGCATTTAAACATAGCGACCTCATGAAAGCGCGAGATATTTGCACTATAGCGCCATTTCTGTTTAATAAACTAAATCTTGTGTCATTAATAGTAACAGAGAAGCTTATTTTATCGCGAACCGTTAATCGTGTTAACCGTTGTATTTTCTTTATGAAAAGCACTTCACATTACAAAATGATAACATTTCTAATATTTAAACAGTTTTAACGTATGTCTGAAAAAACTTTGAAATGTTAGATTTTGTAAAAGAACGGCATGACCTAAATGCTAGAAACTATGATAAACTGGTCGTCCCATGTGTCATACTCAGTAAAACCAGTAACAGTTTTCTATGTAATAGTGTCAGGTTTTACTACAAAGCCGTAAAGCATATTATGATGTATGAGTTTAAGCGCCATGTCGTGCAGCTTTTAATGTCTATAGGAAGATCGATAGGTGTGTGAACGATGATGGTGTCTGGAATTGACTCCTCTCTATGCGTCTACTAAAAACGATTGTGAAGTGTGTAATGCATTTCAAATATTATACATATATATTAAAAATATAAACCTGATCAAGTTTCTTACTGTCTCGATAACTGGGTTGTTTACCGAACCGATGGTAGTTTTGACTTTCATAAGTACCTTCTTAGATCCTAAATTGAATAAAGTATTTCCAATTGAGTGATTATTGTTATAGTAACTGAATATTACAAGGTCGTTAAATAAAACTCACTGTCATCGAAAACAGCATCAAGCAATCTAACTTGAGGCGTGTAGACTGCTCCCTCAGCGGGTCTTTTCAGATTATTGCAAGAGCCATCGATTCTGCTACCCTCATTCTCATCACAAGGTTCAATGTCAATAATGCATTTCCTGAAATAACGTAATTCTCAGAATTCTATTAGATATTTAGTGTACATCATTTTTGCATCTTGAATTAACATTAAAGGTAAATCATATTATTAAATCTATGCTACACTGCGAGCACTATTATCTGCTCATAGGAGATATGTAGTGTTGATTGCTGAAATCGGAAAACTGTTGAGGTTTACAAATTTTGTTATTAGTCGAAGAAATTAATTAGTCATTTTACTAAAATTCACTCAGCGGTAATTCAAGTATTAAGTAAGCACTAAAAGGGGGCGAGAGGTCTTTGATTTGCTTATCTTTGATGACATAAGAGATGTGGGGTTTAGATGTGTAGGTTTGATGATTGAGGCGCGGTATTATCCACTGGGTTACCATCGGCTTGTAGCGAACCGCTATACGTTAATTCCTCTACCATTATACATTATAAAGCAAAATCTTCTGCCACGTCTGTGTGTCTGTCCGGTCGCGAAAAGTTCAAAAACTACCGAATGGATTTTCATGCGGTTTTCACCAGTAAATAAAGTGATTTAAGAGGAAGGTTTAGGTATATAATTTGTCAAAAATTTTTTATTATTAGAGCGGGACAAGGTCCGTCGGGCCAGCTGGTATAATATAAAGTACTGTCGTTGCATACCTTTAAACATTACATAGACTTTACTTTCTATCCTACTGTTCTGTTACAGTTTAGAGATCTAACCGAGTTGGCCTATTTCTAAATATTACATATGGGTATAACGTAATTCTCTAGACGGTCACCCCATAATATTCTCAATATATTGTTTTTCCGATCATCATCATTATTCGTGAATCATAATGTACCCTCAGATGCGCTAGCTCTATGCAGCCATGTAAATAGTAATGAAGAAATGAACGTAAATTTTGTTTAGTTAACATATTGCAAGGTATGTGCCAAAAATAGGAACGAAAGAGAGTATAGCTGTAAGGTTACATAAATTGCATGATACCCTACTTATTATGTGCGTATCAGAGCATTTGAATTAAATTATATTTATTAAATAACTAGCGGGCCCGGCAGACGTTGTCCCGCCCTGATTATGAAAAAATCCTTGACAAATTATATACTAAAACGTTCCTCATGAATCACTCTATCCATTGGTGAAAACTGCATGAAAATCCGTTCGGTAGTTTTTGAGTTTATCGCGAACAGACAGACAGACAGACGCGGTAGGGGACTTTATTTTATACTATGTAATGATTTGACAGTCTGTTGCGTCCAAGCACTCAGTTAGGTAGCACGACAACACTATTGTAACACAGAAATAATATAATTGTGATCTAATAAACAACTTTATTCCTACAAATGGACACCTGAAACATATGTAAAGCAGGAACTTATACCTCACCCTTTCAGTAGTCAATAAATAGCATAAACTTAAACTTAAAAAAAATACAGATATTTATCACAGTATTCTCCCAGAACGCTGTTCGGAGCTAATAGTGATATATTATTACCAACTCTATTAATGTAACCGCGGAAAGGATAAATAACAACGTGGCCTATACCTTGACTTGAATAAAAGGCCTTAAAAGTGTACAAATATTTCTTAACTTACTCTAGTGCGCCAGCTGCTGTTAGTTCTTCCAATCGTTCATCCGTCAGAGGTACTTGATAGTAAGTATCGTATTTTTCTGCATTAGATAAATGAAGCGCTATAACCACAATAATTAAATTCCCTAACATTTTGAAACTTTCTCGGTAGATGTTACCTCCGAAAGTGAATTTTCATATTGCTGTCCTCTACTTTTATACCCAGTCGATTGGTTGCACGATTTGTTGTTACGCAGTTCTACACTTATTACATTTGGAACAAAATAAACAACCGCATACAGATGTCACTATTTAAAGTGACAACAAAAACATAATAATAGTAAATAATACGATTAATTGTTCTATATTGTATATACAATACAATGAAATAAAATTTCCAGATGTTGCTTTCGTTATAGAGTAATAAACAGATATATATATAGACATATATTAATATCATTTGTTACATATATATATATATCATTACATAGTATAAAACAAAGTCCCCCACCGCCTCTGTCTGTCTGTCTGTTCGCGATAAACTCAAAAACTACTGAACGGATTTTCATGCGGTTTTCACCAGTGGATATAGTGATTCGTGAGGAAGGTTTTGGTATATATTTTGTGTAGGATTTTTTTATAACCAGGGTGGGACAGCGTCTGCCGGTCTCGATAGTATATATATTATATATAATAGGTCTTTACCTATGAAATTGCCGTTCTGCAGTACTGGCTATTTCAAATCAAAATAATTTTTGTTTGGCTAAGAATTCTAATTTCAAATTAATTTTATTTTAAAAACATAGAATTCTTTTTCCAAAAGTAGTCATTTGTTTATTGATTAGTGTTACATTTTCATCGCATTTCAATCTTTTTTGTCATCATGGATACGTTAAAAATTCGAGTAATTATGGAATATGAGTACCGTCGTGGCAGCAACGCGGCACAAGTGGCACGCAACATCAACGACGTTTACGGAGCTAACACTACAAACCAACGCACCACCTGTTATTGGTTTGCTCGCTTCCGTTCTGGGAATTTCGACCTGAAAAATGAACCTCGCGGTCGTCCGAAGACTTTGGTCGACAATGACGAATTAAAGGCGATTGTGGAAGCTGATGATACACAATCTACGGCTGAATTAGCAGCAGCTTTCGACGTTAGCATCAAAATAATATTGGTCCATTTGCGTCAAATTGGCAAGGTAAAAAAGCTGGACAAATGGGTGCCCCACGAACTCAATGATTGCCAGCGCGAAGTACGCGTCGAGACGTGCCTTAGACTGCTCAACAGACAGACAAATTCAGGAATTTTGAACCGCATTGTTACCTGCGATGAAAAATTGATTCTGTTTGATAACCGCAAGTGCTCAGCAAGTTGGTTGGATCCTGGTTCAGCACCTAAACAATGCCTTAATCGAAAACTTACCCCTAGAAAAGTGATGGTCACTGTTTGGTGGTCTAGCGCCGGTGTGATTCATCACAGCTTCTTACCAAAGGGGGTGAGCATTGCTGCAGATGTGTACTGTGAAGAACTGAACACAATGATGGAGAAGCTGGCACATCTCCAACCAGCATTGGTCAATCGCTCGTCTCCGCTGCTCCTGTACGACAACGCGCGACGTCATACTGCACAGCAGACGGTCTCCAAGTTGCAAGAACTGGGGTTGGAAGTTCTCCGTTATCCGCCCTACTCACCAGACCTTGCGCCTACAGACTACTACTTTTTGCAGAATTTGGATATAACTCCTTGGCGGGAAAAAAACTCAATACCCGAGAGGCAGTACAAAATGCCTTTGAAGAATTTGTTGCCTCCCGTCCAGCTCATTTCTTTAAGAAGGGCATCAATAAACTGCCACTGCGTTGACCAAGATGCATTGATTGCATGGGTGGTTACTTCGATTAATACAAATAAAAAATACATGAAAAAAAATCGTTTAAATTTTTTCATACAAAACGGCAATTTCATAGGTAAAGACCTAATAATATATATACCAAATGATGTTAAGAAGCCACTACAAACGAACTAGGGGTATAATTCTGAAGTCAGTTTAATGTTCCTGAGAAGTGGTTCCTAATCTCATATGCCAATTTGTGTTGCCAAAATATACCAATCATCTATACATATAATAAAACTGCAACTGGGCCAAATCTGTACATTAAATATTTTCCGAAAATTATAATCGCGGTGGTTATCGATATACAAGCCATAAATAATATATTAACAATTTTTGTATGTCCCTTTTGTCTATCTGTCTCTGTGAACACGTATCACTCTGAAAGTACTGAACCAATTTTGACGAAACGTAATACAGCAATAACTTATATTATAAAGTTACATCTAAGATACTTTTTATCCCATAAAACGCAAGAGATTCTCCAGAATAACGGACGAAAGTCAAAAATTTGTAGTTAATGAAATTCTTGACAGTTTTTGGTACATTTTCTTTGTGCTATATATAGCAGAGAGATTGGCTAAAAATTTATGTTAGATGTCATCTCCCTATGCTTCTTAAAAAAACAAATAACAAAAAAGTACGGTTGGGATCCAAACCGACCTCTCCGTCGCATGTCGGTGCGTATAATGTACATGGACAGTACGTTATAATTAAGCTACGGCAAGATGACATTTCATTATGTAATTATCAATCAGTTGAAATAGAAGTATAAAATCTAATAAGTAGATTTTATTGATGTATGTGTTCGTCTCCTTGTCATGAAGCATTTTCTTTCCATTAAATTTAAAACCATAACGATTATAAACCCAACCCAAGGGGTACTATGAAAACATTTATCGCCAATATATGTAGGTTAGTTATCTTAATTGGACCTGGTAGGTTTTGCTGCGAACGGGTTCTAGGCTTATTTTTAAGGATTTCTCACATACCAACTGGGTATATATTTGAGTAAGTCCCTGGATAGTTTGGATTCAAAATTGGAAACGGTAGGTATCGCTGCAATCGGGTTTTAGGTTTATCAAGACTTTTCGAGTAAACAATTAATAGGATATTTTAAAGCTCAAAAGATTCTGGATGGTCGACAGTTTGGTTTCACAAAATCAAAATCAACTACTGATGCTGGTGCAACATTACTCAGTCATATTTTTCGAGCTTGGGAGGGATCGCAGGATGCAATTGGTGTATTTTGTGATCTGTCTAAGGCTTTTGACTGCGTTGACCATAGTACCCTTATTTTGAAATTAAAACAGTATGGTGTTTGTGGAGCTTCTGTCGATTTTCTAGTCTCCCATTTAGAAGATCGTTGTCACAAAGTTAGTGTAGATGGGATAACGTCAGCGGGATCCGTGAGTTGAATTGGCGTCTCACAGGGTTCTATTTTAGGGCCGTTTTTGTTCTTGGTATATATAAATGATCTACCGCTAGTGGTTGATAACTGTGCTGACATGGTCCTTTTCGCGGACGACACTGTACTTATATTTAAGATAAAAAGAATAGATTCAGAGCTTAGTTATCTAAATAATATTTTAAATAAAATTTTCAGTTGGTTTGCGTTAAATAATCTATTGCTTAATGCCGACAAAACAAAATGTATAAGATTTACTTTGCCTAATGTTCCGTTTACTCATAGTAGAATCGAGATCGATGGGAATTTAGTAGGCTTAATTGGCAATACTGTGTTCTTGGGTATTACACTTGATTCGAAATTACAATAGGGTCCTCACGTAAAAAAAATGGCGGGAAGATTAAGTTCTGCTGCATTTGCAGTTAGAAAAATTCGCCAGCTAACAGATATTGCCACTGCTAGGGTTGTCTACTTCGCTTACTTCCACAGCTTAATGTCTTATGGTATTTTGTTGTGGGGGACAGCAGCTGAGGTGGACACCATATTCCTATTACAAAAACGAGCAGTTCGAGCAATTTATAATATGAGGCCTCACGAATCATTAAAGACTAAATTTCAGGAATTCGGTATCTTAACTCTGCCCTCCCAATATATTCTTGATAATTTAATGTATATCCGCAAAAACTTAGATATGCTGGATCTGGTAAAAGACCAGCATAATTTAAATACTAGAAACAGCAAAAATTGGTCAATCCATGCTTCAGACTCACTAAGTCCAAAAACAATTTTTTAGGTAATAGTGTGAGATTTTATAACAAAGTCCCAAAACACATTACCGATTTGCCGGATAGTGAGTTCAGGAACCATGTCAAGCGGGTTTTAATATCTAAAGGCTATTATAGGGTGGATCAATATGTGAACGATTGTGACGTCTGGAAATGAAACCCCTCTCTGTGCATCCACTAATAACGAATGTAAATGTTAATATTATTGTAAAAATATATAACATAAAAAGATAAACCAGATCGAGTTTCTTGCCGGTTCTTCTCGATGACTGGGTTGTTTTCCGAACCGCTGGTAGCTTTGACGTTCATAAGCGCCTTCTCAGGGCCTAAATTGAATAAAGGATATTTTGATTTTGATTTAAACTTCCCGAGGAACAGTGATCAGCACGGAGTTTAAAAGCTACATTAACATATTGTCGGTTCAGATTACATTAATTAAACCACGGTATAAGAAGCTGATACTATATTGTATGATAATAGATCATTGCTATCTGCAAGTCTTCTCGATAAGTGGATACATACTGACTTATGCCAAAATACGACAAATAAAAATTGCTGACGGACTTACTGGGACATTTAAAAAAATTCTATAAGGACTGCCGACAGAAGTGAAAACTCAAAACATTAGAATAACTGTTCTTTCCTGAATTTTTAAATCTATTATAGTATCTTATATATTAGTACGTGAAGCCAAAACTTTGTACCCTTTTTAAGCGAATTGCGCGAACGGATGAACTTGAAATTTAGCATAGTTAAAGTTTATATTACAGAGAAGTGCACAAAGCTATTTTTTTATATAAAATGCATTACAAGCATATTACATTAATTAAAATATACATTATTCACACTACTACTTGAATTTTACACAACATATACACACATGTAAATGAAAACGACGTTTCTGACATCCTTCATCCTTCTTACGTTCCAATTTAACATTTCAATATTTTTTACATGACTGACGTTGCATGCCTTACATGCCCTTTGAAATCAACTGGTCAAATTGTAGGTTAATTTTATAATGATATAATATGTAAATTCATAATATACATTAATAATTAATTGATAAATTATCTTTAGTAAATTTATAGAACCGCTGAAGTAATTATTATTCTCTTTGGTCATATTGAATGTCAACATTTTTAGGTGACAGGACTGCTTTCACTTCATGTTGTCATAAGAGTAAAGCAATATTTCCAAAGTCAATGTCAATATTTTAATGTTTAGTATTTCTTTATGGTGAACTCACTTCAAATGATGATTCAATAAAAAATGAGCGATGAAAAATAAGAAAATTTGTTTGGTCATGAAACTAATCCAAGACTTAGAGATCTCCGCGGTTACAATGATGCAGTTTAACTTGATGTAGCTATTATATTTAGTGCAGTTGACGATGAATTATGAATAAAAATGTCTGAATGAATGAAATGACAAATTTCTTTATTTTCGTAAAGTTATGTTTACTTAGAATTTGAGAGCCTTACCATATTATCTAACCGCCTGTTTTTTGTTTCAAATTTATAATTAATTTCAATTTTCATTTAGACATCGATTATTTTGTTATGCTTATATAATTTAAAAAAAAAGTGGTATATAACTGAGTAGTCATGATGAAAGCCTTTCATTATAGAGGTTATACCCTTTGATAAAAGAACCCTAATAAAGTTCAAACTTTAAAAATTCAATGAACTATGGTCGAATGTCAACCACAGGGCGCCCACTAGTATTATGAATTATTTAAATTTCATGATTCGTGAATTGAAATTATTATCATTAGTCTCTCTTTCACATCTATTGGTATTCCGAATATTAACTATATATTTTTTACACAATTTATTAATTCATGAAACTAATGATAGGATGCACAATCTCAATATAAAATATCAATATTAGATGTGCACAGAACGCTATACTACACGTCACTAGTCGGACGTAAGCCGCACAATCGTAATGTGCTCGGTCACACTTATTAGTAAGTCATGACGTGAAATTATATTTAATAAGTAATTTATTTTGTATCAAAACAATACCGCTCAAAGAAGTTTCCACTTCAAAAAAATATACATATAAAGTCACTGATGGACAACCATGATATATAATGTAATTATATAGTACTAGCTGACCCGTGCAACTTTGTCTGCACCAAAAAACGGTTATTACCGATTTCAATTATATTTTTAAACCCAAAATACCTTAAAAATAATCTGATTTCAGCGACATCTACCGCTTCCAATTGTGAATCCAATATATCCAGGGACTCATTCAAACATATACTCAGTTGGTATGTGAAAAATCTATTAAGATAAGCCTAGAACCCATTCGGAACATCACCTACCGGGTCCAATTAAGATAAAAACTAACCTACAAATATTGTCCATCATACACACCATATTATAGAATGTTTGCCGATTTCAATTACATTTATTGTGTTTAATTATTAAGAATATATATTTGACAAAATAAAAAAAATCCTATAGTACTAAGGAATAATAAACCTTTCTAACAGTGAAAGAGTTTTCAAAATCGGATCAATAGTACCAAGGAATCCCCGAAAAAAAAACTTTACCTCTCTTTATAACATTGGTATAAATATAACATAGTGTGGTAACTGCAAACACCTCAACTAATTATCATAATCGTAGATTCACAAACCGGAGCCCAACTACTTCAAGACTCAACAATATTCAGAAAACGAATTATATCAAATATCGAAATAACACACGTATTGACAGAACTCTAATTGAGATTCATCTTCTACAATGCAATGTAACTGTTACTTAGTACATAATATATATCAATAAAGTAACACATACATCAATATACTTTAGGCTAGTTTTTGTTACATTTTATACTTCTTATTCAACTGATTGATAATTAGAACAGAAACATCATTCATTCATCATGAAACATCAAAGAATTAGACATAGAAACATCATGTTGTCGTTGTTCAGTTATAATGTACTGTATATTATATACGGACCGACGAAGACGTTGGTTCGGAATCCAACGGTAATTTTTTTATTATTTGTTTTTTTTTTTAAGAAGCATAGGGAGATGAATAAAGGCGTGAGTGGTCTATGGACACCCGGTCAAAACGGAGTTCCTATCCCTTTATGTTATAGGTTTGCTATGCAGTCATTGTAGTTTATATTATAAAATATCAAGTTGATAGAGTTACATTTAACGATAAAATATATTTATTATGTATAAAATGAATAATGATAAATTAAACTCTGTATGGTCTGTGAGATCTTGAGTTGGTTTGCTACTGAAATGGTAATTTTATGTATGTATATATTACATACACTCTCTCTTTCTCTTTTTCTCTGTCACGACATCTAAACTTCTGCAAATGCACAATACGTAAAAATAAAATTAAATAATCATCACTATTACTTATTTTATCATGACTATCTTCACTCTGTACTAAAACATTTTCACACTCCATTGCTTTTTTGTTTTTCAATTTTGTTGGTTTCGCGCAGAAATCCTTTGGAATTGGCAATATAAAAAGAGAGAGGTGATCGCAATTTGATACAATTCACTACTCACTCCCGTGACGTGACATGTTGCATGAGCATAATATAAAAGTCGCCAATATTTGTCAGTCATACTCCATTGTATTGAAGAAAAATTATAAAAATAAAAAAGATGTGAGCATCACGTCGACGCACCAACTATTACTCCCCAGTAACTATTCGTGTAAGAGCTAGCAACGTTTTCGAGAGAGAATTTTAGTAAGCTGGTTTTTTAATATATCTTTATGTTCTTCCGAAAAGCGTGAGGGCTACTTGGCTGCCGTAAACGTTGCGTTTATTAGTGCATATCGCACCTTTACAGGCAAAAATATTGATTTTTAAATAATTTTAGAATGTTTGACTTTGAAACGCTACTAAAACATGAAATTATTATTGCCAGACATTTTTGTTAATAACAATAATGTGCCCGATGCTATTTTTTGTAAATAAAAAAAGTATGTTCACACCATTTTAAGATAGCTGTAATGTTAATATTTTACTATTTTATTTAAATACTAGCGGGCCCGGCAGACGATGTCCTGCCCTGATTAAAAAAATCCTTGACAAATTATATACCAAAACCTTCCTCGTGAATCACTTTATATACTGGTGAATACCGCATGAAAATCCGTTCAGTAGTTTTTGGGTTTATCGCGAACAGACAGACAGACAGACGCGGCAGAGGACTTTGTTTTATACTATGTAATGATAAAAGAGGGTAAATTTAATATACCAGACTTTTATTCGATTGTTTACTTAATAGTCAGACCTATTTATTGCTATAAAAATAATATCTATAGAATAGCTTAGCTATAGTTTAGCGCAACACTAGCTGTATGTTAAAGATAGCGATATTTGTGACAGCGCCTGTTATAGACGCATGTATTGAAGATGGCGTCACTCCCAGAGTCATATGTTTACGTTTATTGTTGTTTTCCATTGTTTACAGCGAAATCTTAATATCATAATGGTTAATAAAATGAAATATGTTCTTTGCAATGGAAAAAGTAAATGGTTTGAAATGAATTATTTTTATTTATAAAGAATATCGTCGGGCACATTATTGTCGATAACAAAATTGTTTGGCAGTGATAAATTCATGTTTTTAATAACGTTTAAAAAGAAAGTTTTAGTGAATAAAAGTTTCTTATAATTATTTAAAAATCAAAATTTTGACCTGTAAAGGTGTGATGCGCATTAATAAATACAACGTTTACCTGCAGCCAGATATTCTGAACCTTGTTTAGAAGAGCATAAAGAAAGATATATTAAAGAACCAGCTTTTCTAAAATTTTCGTTCTTCCAACGTTGCTGATTCTTGTGCTAAGGTGTCGCAAAAAAGTCTTGTTACACTTCTTTCGGTCTAGCTCCTATCAGCTCAAAGCGTGCAATGCGCAATAAGGAACTTCGTTCCAATGTAGCTTAAATGTTTAGTTAATCTATCTGGTATATATAGCACAAAAAAAATTACCAAAATCCGTGAAGAATTTAATTAACTACAAATTTTTAACTTTCGTCCGTTGTCCTGGAGAACCCATTGCGTTTTATGGAATAAAAACTATCCTAGATATAACCTTGTAATATTAGTTATCACTGTATGAAGTTTCGTCAAAATTGGTGCAGTACTTTCAAAGTGATACTTGTTCACAGGGACAGACAGACAGACAGATAAAAATTGTAAAAGGATTACTTTTGGTTTCTATATCGATAACAAAATCAATCCCGATTATAATTTAAAAAAAAAATTAATGTACAGATTTGGCCTCACTACAGTTTTATTGTATGTAATAATATGTAATAGATTTTGGAAAGTGGGAACTGAATTTTAACAAGGATGCTACCTACGTACATATTGAAAACAAAGACCAGACTTTTATATTGTATATATAAAAAATACAGTTATATAGTTTTGTAAGAAGTTGTCAACAACAGATGGTCAGTCGTCAAGGTGGATCATTACAACTGAACAAACTTCTCCGTTATTACGATTACTCTGTTTTTGCCGAAGTTTTGTGTTCCAAAGTTTTTGTATATTGTATCGTATCGGGATACCTTTTCTTTTATGAACGTGGGGAAATCCCTTATGGATACGCCACCCTCCTGGGGGAGAGAGTGGGACATGTCCGACTCGCACGGACTAAAACCCCATGGTGTACCAACAGACCGTAATTGTTGGGGCGGCAAGGGATCGTACAATGCTAATCAACCTTGTAGAGCCGCTCCAATGGTCCGCCCAGCGGAAGTTAACCGCCGGGCTACTACTACTATAGAGAGGTAGACTGAGTACACACCAGCTACCTCTCCTCATCCGCCGGACTTATGTATTGAGGAGATGGACCCTCTGGCCCATCCTCTCAGATCCCGCTACGGTGGCGGAGAGGGCCACTTAGAGGGTCTACCTCGAGGAGGTCATCTCGCAGAAGGAGGCCATCGCTAGCCAAGCCTGGTCACTGCCGAGTTTAGCCGAAACCACGCTCGGCAGCCACAAATCACACCCTACCACCGCAGCCAGAGCGCGGCGCTGTCTCTCCCACGCAGCACATTCAGACAGAGTGTGCTGCGCGGTGTCCTAGTCAGCGCCGCACACATGGCATGCGTGGCATGCCTGCGTTGTTTTGGGTGGTACCTGCACCGGATCGCTCTCAGGGAGCCGACTGCCGCATCGTATCGGGATACCTAAGATTTCGCTGCAATCCTTAACCCAATCGGTTTATGATAGACAATGAAGGCGTTAACATAAAGAATTTGGGCTTAAAATCATTATCACTACCAATATTATTATACCACATTACATTACCGAATCTCATTCCTACTCGAGTTACTAAACGATCACAATTCGATCGAAGGGCACGCCCCTTTGGGTACGTTATACGTAGCTGTGACTATCCCATCGCATTTCGTCAATCGTTAGTTACATTCTAACTTTTTGATCATGTTTCAATCGTTAGTCATGTTAGTTATATTAAAATTATTTTATTTTTTGTAAAGAATCTTCTAATAAATTATTACTGCCCTTATCGAGTAGGTAATTATATTACAACTTTCTTGTGATCATTTCAATGAAGTAATAAGTTTGTGACCGTCTTCTTAGAAGTTTCTAGAGAGTTTTTGTGGCAAGCCAGAATCGATGCTCCGTGATATTATTTCCCATCCACTTCACTTGTGCTCCTATACTAAACTATATTCGTAAAATACTACCAATATTACAAAATATAGAGCCAAATAACACACAATATTATGAATCTATACTAATATATAAAGCTGAAGAGTTTGTTTGGTTGAATGCGCTAATTTCAGGAACTACTGGTCCGATTTGAAAAATTATTTCGGTGTTAGATGGCTAATTTATCGAGGAAGGCTATAGGCTATATATCATCACGCTAAGACTAATAGGCGCAGATCACCAATGAAGAATGTTTCAAAATCGGGGTCTTTTTTCCTTTTATTAGCGTTAATATGTATACGTTGCCATGGTAACATGGTAAATTTCTATCGCAAACATTTTCAAAGTTTATTTTGTGTTCCTATTCAAAAAGTTAGCTACGTTAGCTTTGTTTCCAATTTTTGATTCGTAATCTGCAAACGACCCGCCGTAGATTCGCACGGGTGCAATGTAGATATCCATTTTAATGAAATATTGTTAAGGGTAGATTTGACATGTACACCTTATGTAATGTATTTAATTGGATAAGGAATAATAACTGTATTGTATAAAATAGCTTGGTAAATACACTTAATTATTTTTCTAAAAAACTGTTACTGTGGGTTACTCTTTACAGGTAAATATATACCATCGGACTTTTTTATCGATTAAGATATATAATCCCGTAGTACATTATTTTGATCTATCTCGGAAGGTATATCCAGCGTTTGCTGCGCACAAAAATAAGTTTGTTACGACATCACATTATAAATCTTTAATTTTTTTGGCTTTTCTGTATTACAATATATATGTCTTATATATACAAACCTTCCTCTAGAATCACTCTATCTATTACTGAAAACTGTATTAAAATCCATTGAATAGTTTAAAAGATCTAAGGGTACAGACAACGGAAGCGACATTATGTTATTATACTGTGTAAAGATTACGTATTATAAAAATGAAGTGTGTGTATGTAATATTCCAATAACAACTTTTGGTGAATGGTTACATGGCGATATGGTTACATATAACAAAAAAATAATTGTTATAAATTTTGTCGATATGTCTGTCTGTTTGTTTGTTTGTTACGGGTAATCTCCGAAGCGGCTGGACCTATTTTAACCGGACGTTCACTGGTAGATAGCAGACCTCATAAAAAGTAATTTAGGTTCTTCGTCAGCAATGCTACTTCCAAATTGGTTGGACCAATTTTCACTGGACTTTTACGTGCAGACAACTAACTAATGAGCTACTTTATTTTATCTTGCGGGCTCGGCAGACGTTGTCCCGCCCTGATAATAAAAGAAAACCTTGACAAATTATACCTAAACCTTCCCCATGAATCATTTTATCTACTAGTGACAATGGAATGAAAATCCGTTCTGTAGTTTTTAAGTTTATCGCGTACAGACCGACAAACAGACGTGGCAGAGGACTTTGTTTTATACTATGTAGTGATGAACTGTTACCCGTGCATACGTCCATGTAAAATTGATCAAAAATGTGCGCGTGAGACGTGCGCTGTACTGGACTTCAAGAATAAATATATGAATTGAAACTCGTATGTTTGTATGTTATTTGAATTATATTATCTTTTTGTTCAATTTGGCGGCCATTTTATTTTATTTACCACGCTTGCGTCTACATAACTCAGTGATTATAACATATACAAAATATGGACATAATATATCTATATAACAATAGATTTAACACACATTGTTTGATAATGTATAGCTTAAAAATTTCATAACTTTCTTATATAGTGTAAGTGAGCACTAAGGGTGGTATATAGTAGGTTAAAGTTCCAGGTATGTTGTTGATGGTAAATTCCATCCCATTCGGCACACTGTTAACATTCACATATCTAATGTCCATGTTATATGTTTAAGTAGATGGCGCGTGTGTCGTACTTACAAATGTTTTGAAAGGGCATTTCTGTAGTGTACACACTTACTCACAATTTTACATTTCTTTAATACATAAAAAAAAAAAACGTGTGCGAAGCCGCGGGTAGGAGCTAGTCATTACATATTTAGATACAGTGATTCATGAAGAAGGTTTAGGTATATAATTTGTCAGGGCGGGACAAAGTCCACCGGGCCCTCTAGTAAAATATAAAAACCACTACATGACATTCCTAGATCCCGCTAAAATCTATTCATTTTAATATTATTTGTGTTTGTTTCCAATAAATATGATTTTTAAATTGTGTTACTTAGATTTTGTTATCGCACTCTACACAAACGATTTTTAAGAAAAAAAATTACTTTTCTATCCATAAGTAGTTAATATAATCATTACTTATTATAAAACAAAGTCTCCTACCGCGCCTGTCTGTATGTCTGTTCGCGATAAACTCAAAAACTACTGAACGGATATTCATGCAGTTTTCACCAATAGATAAAGTAATTCATGAGGAAGGTTTATGTATATAATTTGTCATGGTTTTTTTATTATCAGGGCGGGACAACGACCGCCGGTCCCGCTAGTAATACTATAATTATAAGTACAAATAGACTTATTCTTGACGTTCGTTGGGCATTACAAAATGGCAAACGGTCAATCAAACGCAAAGAATAAGCATTCAAGAATCATCTACAAAGTTTCCAGCATCAAATGATCTTACACCTATGTCGATTCCTTCCATAATTTTTAAGAGATTTAGCTTTATTTTCATTATAAACTCTATAGGTTCGCCACTTCCAGGAGTACATAGCTCTTTATAGTACATACGAATGAATAACAAATTATAATTATATTAAAAAGAAACAAATAATAATAACAATGGTACTTCCTTTTTTATTATTGGTGGCAAACGAACATTAGTATTCTAGAATTTACTTTCAATAAGAAGTTTGAAAACACTCAACGAAAGAAGTAAACAATATAATAAATACGAATAAATTGTTTTCTAATTATATTAAAGTAGATATACCACAGCTGAAATTTACTATCACTTTTTATCAGTCTGTTTGCATCGCGACCATCAAAAAATAGTTATGAGTAATAATGGATAATGTTTTGGAATCAGCCGATGTATGTTTAGTATTAAACAGTATGGTAGAGCCTCTGTACCTTACTATACCTAGTCTTGCCATAAATACTGAAACAAAGAAAAAAAATATTTTCTATTGCAAATAACATTTATTACTTTTAATAGTGTGTTAGTTTAATACATAAATATGAAACAATTAAAATATAAAAAACTTATTCAATGTGATCTCCATTGGTTGCAATACAGTCCTTTAAACGTTGAGGCCAGTTATCAATAGAAGCACGCACTCTTTCCATGGGAAAATTCTTCATAGCCAATCGTACCGATTGTTTTAGGGACTCCAAGTTATCATGGCGTTTAGAGCAAACCATACTCTCTAGAACTGGCCATAAATCATAATCCAGTGGATTATGATCGGAACTAGACGGCGGTCAGTCTTCAGCTCTGATGAAGTCCGAAACGTTCGTTTCCAACCAAGACTGCGTAAACCAAGCTTTATGACCTGGCGCTGAGTCTTGCTGCAAGAACCATTCTTGGTTATTGAACATGGCGTTGTTAAGGGGCTTCACTACCTTCTCAAGAATGGTATCTTGATACACTTGTGCCAATGTTTTGATATCTTTCTCACAAAAGTATGGCTCAATCACTCCTTCATAGCTAATACCCCACCAAACCATCACTGAAGTCGGATAGTGCCCACGTTGCACTCTGTCGACTAATTGGAAAGCTTCCTTAGAGCTTTGATAATAAATACGGTCATTTTGTTTGTTAAAATGTTGCTCAATTGTAAATATGTACTCATCCGTAAACAATTTTTTTCTGTGACCTCCCTTTGCGTACCGCTTCAGTAGTTGTTTCGATTTAATCACCCTATTCTTTTTTAAATTATCAGTTAAGAAATGACCGGTACCTCTCTTATAGGCTGCAAGTCCTAAGTCATCTTTTAAAATACGCGATATGGTTCTAGGTGCTATCTTCATCTCCCGAGATAAAATATTTTGTTTTCGGACAGGATTTCTTCGAATTCTTTCCCGTACTGCTTTGACCACCTTTTTCGTATGAACCCTACGTGGACGGCCAGATCTTTTTCTGCTACAAACAGGGGAGGTCTCATTGTACCAATTAATAGCCCGGTACACAAACATTTTACTAATACCAAGCATATGGAGAGTTTTAAATATTGCATTTGGCTACATACCTACTTTGTGTAATGCAATCACAGCGATTTAGTTCTCTTTATCACCCCACTTCATTTTATTATCGCAAAATATTGTACTATGTATTGGCGCCAAAATGAGAAAAATCAATGAATAATCATATAAAAATGACAGATTCCAAATTCAAATGTAATATTTTGTTTATTTTTCATTGTAACAGTATTTATGGCCAGACTAAGTATTGCTTACCGTGCGCTTGGCAATAAATCTGTCAAAGTGACACTTTTTAGATTTCCAATTTCAGGATCAGCCAATGTGTCATCTGCCGAAAGGTTTTCAGATCGCCATGGCAGTGGTGAAAGATGATGGGTTATAGTCCTCTTAGTAGCTGTCGTTGTTACTAGATTCATCATCAGTCTATAATAGACCCACTGCAAGGCCAAAGGCTTTTTCCCAAAGGAAGGTATGAGCATAATCACCACGCCAGTCCACGACGTATTGGTGATTTCAAACTCTAATAAATACAGAGTTCTACGTTTTTCCACATATTGTACTACAAGAACTTTTCTCGGGTTCAGGTTTCCTCACGATGTTTTCATAAGATCACAATCAAGATAGTGTTACCATTTTAAATTAGTAAATGTACGCGATTTCCAAAAAAATTGTTGATATATCGCACACCCGGTGCGACACTGTCACTTATGCAAAAATTGCAAAAATGAGTTAAGTATGTAATAACTGTCTTAAAGCACCCCTTTACTTGATGCGATAATGTTACATTCGTAGTATGCATGGTTTCCGTATGAGGGCATGAGTGTCTTTGCCGTTTTGGCGCGAAACAGGTGACGCTGGGAGCAACATCGTTACTAAGGTAATTGTGACGTAATATTTTATTGATTCTGGAGCAGTGATGACCTAAGATACAGTTGTGACCTTATTTCCCCAATATTTAAATATCTTTGAAAATTTAGTTTAGTAACTACAATGACCCCTCTTGATAAATGTCCTTGTTTCTGTAATCCTTGGGTTTTGGTCTCGATTTAAGTTAATCGCACTTACTTGCATTAGTTCGCACCGACTTCCAATATATCTCTAGGTAGCACACATATTCATATGTTTTATTTAATTTCAGGTTGTATTCAACAGTGCTTTTTGATTTTTTTAATTAACCATTTTATAATTGTATCGAATATTTATGTATGTAACTAGTTGGAGTGATTATGGGAACAATTTATTTATTTCGATACCTTAAACTTTGTTTTTTGGATCAAATATAAAGTAAATTTTCAAAAAAAAAGTATTAACCGACTTCAATATCAATCAATGGTATGCTATAATAATGGTATGATAATGGTATGGTATGCGATATGGTTTCAATTGGTTGTACAATAAGTAACGTTTGGTACAAACGCAACCTTATCAATAATCTGCGATAGTTTCTACCACCAACTCGGCTACCATACCTTCACACATAATACACCTTAAGTAATGTAATTACAATGCTTGCGTCATGTTGCAACACAGCAACGAACATAAGCACAATAGGCTCCTAAGAATTGAAGAGTTTTTTTTATAATATTGGTGGCAAACGAACATACTGGTCACCTGATGGTAAGTGATCACGGCCGCCCATGGACACCTGCGACACGAGAGGAAACACAGATGCGTTGCCGGCCCTTAAGAAAGGAGTAGGCTCGTTTCATGAAAGTTTTCTTACTTTGTCACGGACCCCATGATCAGAACCTAACCAAATTCTCATCAAACTACCCTTGAAGTACATCCTTTCCAATAAAAAATGAATCATCGAATTCGGTTAGCGTGATATTGAGTTATTCGTCTATTTGTCGTGTACATACTTAATGCAAATTTAAAACTTATACGGTTTTGCACTGGATGCCGTTGTCGGAACTGGACCAAATTAAAATGGGACCACACGGGAAGTACCAGCTTTCAAATAAAAATAGAATAATCAAAATCGGTTCACCCAGTCCAAAGTTATGAGGTAACAAACATAAAAAAAAAAAAAAATACAGACGAATTGATAACCTCCTCCTTTTTTTGAAGTCGGTTAAAAATGATGT
This sequence comes from Antheraea yamamai, assembly GCA_036509395.1. Taxonomy (NCBI): domain Eukaryota; kingdom Metazoa; phylum Arthropoda; class Insecta; order Lepidoptera; family Saturniidae; genus Antheraea; species Antheraea yamamai. Next base: position 1,389,888 of record AP028445.1, read on the forward strand.
CTTAGGGTAAAAGTTGATATTATTGGCACGTTCCACATCACCCATTGAAAGTGATGAACCCGACAAATCTTTAGTTCCACCCTCTAATACTGCGCTAGATGGCTCTTATGGTTAGAACTCTGTTTTATCAACTCCAAAATGTCTATCTATTGTAGTTCGGTGAAGCTGTTAAGACCTTCCTAGGTCAATAGCGTAATCAATTCGAGAAAAAAAAGTTTATCTATTCTAAGTAATGCTAATGTCAAAACTTCACCGTGTAGATCAGCAATATGGATCTCCAACTGGTGACTTCTCTGATATTGATTCAGGTGACTATTTCAAGCCCTTATCTAGTTCGTTTTCTTTCACCAGTTCTTCCAATTCAAGCAGTTCATCTAGTGATATTAGTAGCTCTGAGACTGAAGCTGTTGATGACCAAGAACCAAAGTCATCACCGAAAAAGAGAGAAGAATACGTACTCGTAGTCTTAATAACTATAAGACCACTCGAGATTGCAAGCCACCGTATAAAAACAAATAGGCGATATCTCAGACAAAGTAACTCTGCATTTTATTTACTCAATGAAGGTCGAACAATACGGGTTTGCAAGACATTTTAAATTAATACCCTGGGTATTTATTCAAGGACTATACGGACTATCATTGATGCTCAAACATTCAATGACGATATCATGTCAGAAGACCACCGAGGGAAACATGGAAATTATTGCAAATTGTACATAGAAATGGTAAAAGCCGTAAAAAGTCACAATGAATCTATTCCAAAAGTAGAAAGCCACTATCTTAGGGTCAACACAAGTGGGTTTATTGATAGATTGTGGTTTAACTGTCGCCCAATTGCAAAAGAATAATGAAGTTATGAATAAATGAAATTCAGAAACAAAATAATAAGCAAGCTGTTAATTACAACGCCTATCAGCGTATTTTTTATCAAGATTTTAATTTTGGGTTCTTTAGGCCGAATAAAGACCTTTGTGACCAATGCGCTGCATACGAAAATGCACCAGAATAAGAACAAGTAAAATTATATGCCATTTATAAGATTCACCAAGAGCTTGAGTAGAATTGAAAAAGAGATATTTTATTTATTACACTAATAACAGTGCATAATTGTGATTTAAAATAAAATTGTTTTAACTCAGTGTTACGTAATTTCGGTTATTATTTTTCGTTAGTGCCACAACGTCACTTATGAGGGGGCTGGAAGGTTTAAAATAATTTTATAGTATTTTTTTAAATATTAGGACGTCATTATTCTTTCAAAAGTAAGTTAAGGGTTAACGTTGTAGTATTAGCTATTTACCTTGTCTAAATATCGAAATATTATATAATTTTTACGATGTCAAAGTTTTAAATGCTTCTCCTGAAAACTTGCATTTTTGCATAAGTGACAGTGTCGCACCGGGGGTGTGATATGCCGGGGTTCAAACCTGCGGACATCGGGTTGATATTCCGCCGATCAAACCACTAGACCACCACGACGTTTACAGTAATTTCTAGATAACAGTGTTCTTATCATCAGATATAGTGCAATTAATTTCACATACTTTCGTATAAAAAAATATCTAATGCAGTTAAGTTATCATTTCTGACTAGGAATGTTACCTAATATGAAACTACAACGTAGCCTATGACGATAACACGCTAAACCTAAAAGGGAACTACCTCTCAATTGCAGTATCTGAACATATTTATATATGCTTGGTGATTGCTTTTCACTTGAGGGTAGTGAGCTAGGCGTGTATTGGAAAAGCGCTATCTCCATTTTTTATTATGCCATAGGAGGCAAACGAACACGCGGGTCACCAGATGTTAAGTGATCACCGCCGTCCATAGACACTAGCAACAGCAGGGGAGTCGCAAGTGCGTTGCCAGCTTGCGTTTGGTGGGAGGGGGAAGGGTGAAGACGGCAATGAGAAGGATGCCTTCGACACTTTCACTGACCAACCGAAACGCAACAATGGAAGCACTATTACTTCACGTCGATTTTCTGTGAGAGAGTGGTACTACCACGGGTGAGCCAACACATTCATGCTGAAACCAGTAATAGCTTCGGCGTGGCTCTAACTCCATACCATACGTTGGTTTCCTCACGATATTATGCTTCGTCAAAATCTCGCTTATACTTTTTTCTTATTTTATTTATTACAACCCCTTGTACATCATTGTTGTTATAATCGTTTTTGGTGGCTGTAGATAGAGAGGTGTCATTTCTAATCATACATTAAACAAGTCGTTCCTTATTTTAATAGCTTTCAAAAATTTGTTGCTCTATAGGTAAAAGATTGATAAGTCAAAACGTAAATAGTGGTCTCCTGATCGTCACCGTTATTCGTGAATTAATATTTACTTACCCTAAAATGAGCTAGAACCTTTTATCATTAATTACATTTAAATATCCTATTAGGAAGCAAATTAATCGAGCGTCGAACAAACTATTATGGAAATTCTTTTACAAAAGTTGTGACACTAAACACTAGACGCAGCATCCGCAATATTGACACATTTAGGCACATGTTATTCCGGGAACAGCTAGTGTCCATCCAGCTACCAAAAGGCTTGCAGGCAGGCATGATATTATGGTGATTACAAAACGTCTGTAGAACTCTAATGGTAGCCGTTGTTTTTGGATTCGACTGTGCTTATTATCAAGTACAGCGCCGATATTTTACCCAGCTATATTAAAAAGATTTTCTAATTTACCTTCAAAATACCTATGAAATTACTCGAGCAGTATTATTATTCATTCTTTCATTCGATATCCCATCACCGGTACACCATTGTTAGAAACGTATGCGATTGCATTTGATGAATGCCATTATTATGAACTGACCCTTAACCCACCTAAGTAGGGTCGGCACAACATGTTTTATTTTTCTATTTTCCCCTGTCAGATGTTTTATCTCAGTATTCACACCATAGAATTATGAAACCGCTTACATTTACATTATATTATTACATTACATACATTATATATTAACTACTCGCAGGTTTGTTACTCTATGATTCACACAATCTATATATACCTATTTCGGTCTTCCTCTACTTATATATCCATCCGCCTCCATACTTAAAACTTTTGTAGTTACATGGCTTTCACCTCTCCTCATAGCATGCCCATACCACGCTAACCTATTACTCCCCAACTTCTCTATCACTGGTGCTATTTTCATATGTCTCTGATATACTCATTCTTAATTTTATCGATTAACAATTGATTTGTTGAATGCCAATAAAACCCTAGAAATATAATTCAATACCGAAATATTTTCTAATTACTTCAGTACTATTTACTTACCACAATGAATTGTGATCATTTACATCGTTAATATTTATACCTTATGGAGCGTTTTATAAGCAACTCTTTGTTTTGGAACTAAATAAATAACGGAGTGCAGACGGTATTGTTCGAAAATGAAAAGCAAGGTCAATGAAAAATGTAATTGTTAAATATTATTAACTATTTTATTGTGTTCATAATGGAATGAAAAGTAAATATGGAACACGTTTTTGTACAGATGATAATTTCAAACTTACCAAGAAGAGTGGGTCGGGTTAACGAAGTGTTGTACACTTACATATTTAGTGTCAAAATAATAATGGCGTCCAACGGGAAACGAAGTCACAGCGTGACTAGTATGATCTCAGATTTAATTCTGTATTAATCATTATTGATAATTACGCAACTCATAGTTTCTAGTATTAAATTGAGGATTTTAATATCTGGCATTATGAATGTTATGAACATCTGAGAGATTGTGTTTTAATCCTATATTTATAAAATGGAAGACGTGACCAGACACTGGTCGAAAAGGACAAAAGTAAAAATAATTCAAATTATACTGTACGGATGCCCAATAGCCTATTGACATATATGTCAACAGATGTTATTATGTAATCTATAGATTACGCTTGTATAATTATATAGATTAAGCTGTGTTGTAAAAAAGGAGTTAGTATTTTTTTTTATTATACTAAAATAAATGGTAAAATAAATATTCGCAATGGGAAAAAATGAATTGAACAGTAAAAATGATTATTCAACCATTTGAAAAAATACAAAACAAAATTATAAATATTCAGTAAGTTTTAAAAGTTTAATGAAATCTCTAACTATAACTCATTATATCTATATATTATAACGCTATCTACATTTATTCTCATCGGATCTCGACAGAATGCCTGCTCTTGGTAATTTCATAATGACTTCTGTGTTACAATGAAATACTATAATCCACGATGTATTTAACTTAATAAACATAATGTAAGTATAACACGGTTGCATATAAGGCTAGTTAATTCCAAAATTTGGATGTTTCATCAAAATCAGAAATACTTTATCCAATTTAGGCCCTGAGAAGATTTTTTTTTCTCGAACTGACTACGCTATTGGCCTAGCAAGGTTTTAACAGCTTCACCGGACTGCGACTACTGAGAAGGTGCTTATGAACGTCAAAACTACCACCGGTTCGGGAAACAAGCCAGTCATCGAAAATAACCGAAATTCGATCTGGTTTATCTTTTCATCTGACATATTGTTAAAAAATATATTACAATATATTTAATAATTATATACGTTTGTAGTGAATACAGGGACAGTTGTTATTTTTAGAGGATATCATCACGTCGTTCCAGTATTGATTCTCTGTATAACAGCCTTTAAGCAACAAAGCCCATTTGGCATAATGCTTGTATTTATTATGCGGAAAATCGGTAATATATTTTGCGACTTTGTTATAAAACCTAACACTATTACTTAATACTAATACTATACTTACTATACCAACCAAGAATTACAATATATATACAAATGTAGCACCCAGACACAGCACTGATAAATGTCGGCAAAATCTGGGAATCAAACTTGCAAACTCCGGGCTTAATAGCAAGCCCAAATATTACTACGCTACAAAGTATATCAAGAAAGTGTAGGATCTGTATTATAAAAATAATATTATGCATATACGAAGTTGACGGCTGCCAGTAAAAAAAAACAGTAAAGCGACTATTTATTCACGTAGATATATTTCGAATAATAATAAATTACCTATACAGTATTTCAAAAAGCTGTAAATGAAATTCAAGAAAAACTGACCGGTGAAACAGTAACCCGGCGTCCACAGGTTCGACCCTTGCATATACCAATTGATTGTTCGGAGTTAGCGTACAGTTAATAATTTATACTGGTAAAACAAGCGGCTGACGGTAAAGGAAAAAATTGTAAGGAAACCTGAACCTGAGAAATATTCTTGTGGTACGAATGCATGTGGAAAACGTATAACTGGATTTCTCAGAAGGCCTGTGGTTCTGCAGTGAGTCTCTTACCGACTGATGCTGGTGACGTTAATTGACACCGAAAATATTTAGTAGCTGAGGTAGACACCATATTAGCAGCTGAGGTAAACACAATATTTTTATCACAAAAACGGGCAGTTGGAATCATATACTATATGGGACCTCGCGAATCATTAAAGACCAAGTTTCAGGAATTCGGTATCTTCAACTCTACCTTCCCAATACATTCTTGATTATTTAATATATGTTCACAAAAACCTTGAAAAGCTGGATTTGTAAAAGACCGACGTGATCTAAATACTAAAAACCGTGGCATACTGGTTATCCCATGTTTCAGACACATTAAAATCAGTAACTGTTCTTTAAGTAATAGTGTTAGGTTTTACAACAAAGTTCCAAAGCATAAGCATAATATTTAAAATATATTTAATTTATTTATTAAAGGAAAGCTAGTGGCAATTGTACCACACATGAATTGACGCTATATGTGAACAATTTATAGGTACATTGGTTTTTAAAAGGTGCCACAGCATGCGCTACATGGTAAGCAAACTAAATAAAAACACTATAAAGATAAATACAATATAAACTTAAATAATAACAAATAATCCTAGGTAGATAATACAATAGAAATATTATGATACAGTAGAATGTCCGTAGAAACTTAGAAAACCTGTGTTTTGTAAAGGACCGGCATGATCTAAATAATAGAAACTGTAACAAGCTGGTCGTTCCATGTTTCAGACTTAGCAAAACCAGTAATAGTTTCTTAGGTAATAGTGTTAGATTTTTCAATAAAGTCCCAAAACATATTACCGATTTCTAAATTTAAGCGCCTTGTCAAGCGGGGTTTTTTGTGTCGAATGGCTACTATAGAGTGGATCAATACGTGAACGATGGTGATGTCTGGAATAGAATCCTCTATGTGCATCTACTAAAAACGATATTGTAGCGTATAATGTATTCGATATTCTTAATATATATATTTCTTGTGTGCGTGTGTATGTGACTGAACTCCTCCTAAACGACTGGACCGATTTTGATGAAATTTTGTGTGCGTGTTCGAGTGGATCCGAGAATGGTTTAGATTCACAATTGGACCCGGTAGGTGGCGCTGCGGTCGACTTTTAGGATTTTTTTGTTTTCAAGGCAGGACAACGTCCGCCCGGTTCGCTAGTATATATATATATATGTTAAAAAAATGTACCCGATCGAGTTTCTTGCCGGTTCTTCTCGATGACTGGGTTGTTTTCCGAACCGGTGGTAGTTTTGAGGTTCATGAGCGCCTTATTTGGGCCTAAACTGAATAAAGTATTTTTGATTTGAATGAAAATGTTCAGTAACAAGAATAGGAAATACAATATCAAAGCGGAAACATAATAAATTTATTATTTATAAATTGTTAGGAAGTAAAATTTATGTCTCTCAGTAATAATAATGCTTTTTCCTTGAACGGGCACAACGAATTACCAAAGACGTCCGATTAATTTCCTAATTTGTTGTACAGAATACTCAGCCTTGATACAGGTGCATGTAATCCAATATTAGTTCTTATGGTTGGAATTTTAAGTAAATTGATGGGGTGCCTTGGGAATATATACGGCGTATTAAAGGAGGACCTTTGTAGGAACTGTGGACAGTCGGTTATACCATGCAAAGTTTTATAAAGGAAAATAAGATCATTTGCCTTCGAGTAATTAAGGAGTCAATTTCAAAGAATTTTAGGTTGTCCAGATAAGAATATTTACTCCTTTACGATGTATAGGGCAAGTGACGTACAAATCTCTTTTGTAAAAATTCAATTCGCTCTTGGTGTTTTTTATACATACTACACTTCAGTATTCTAAAGTATTTCTGACAAAGGTATTAATTAATGTAATTTTAGTGATGTAGTTTTGTGATGTTGGAAGCCTTTGCAGTTTCTTATGTGTTTCTATGTACAAACCCCGATGTTTTAGATGCTTTGGATATTATTTTGTTGTCGTGAAGTATGAATGATAGCTTAGCATCGAAATACACACCCACGATGGTTTTCTGACGCAACCTCGTATCTCAGAAACTACGACTTTTCAGGAAAGACAAAAAACGTTTTATAATGAAATTAAAAAAAATACATTTTTTTAAATTAAAAAAATACATTTTTTTTATTTAAATAATATTCAATCTTTTGACAAATTTTTGAGACAAGTATAGTATGAAAAACATTTAATCATTATTTTTTCTTTCATTTTTTGAGATACATGTTTGTTGCAGACTTCGATCAACAATAACTAGATAAAGGGTCACGTACAAAATCGAAGCTCAATCCTGTCCGCGTAAATATATACTTACTAGCTATGAATACCCGCTTCGCTGGGTCATTTTTAATTGTATACTTATTTGTTAATGTTAATAATCTATCACTACTTACTTCACAATTTTTTCACATAAAAGACACATTTTCTTTTTTCTTATTAATTTATTGATCTTACTTATTTTTACATTAAAATTTTACGACTAAGTAGACATTAGTATCTTTTAACATCTAACATTAACTGATATACTAAACATTTTTATTGAAATACATTCTTATATACTACGTTTACACTTTGGCATTCTGGTGCATAAACAAATAAATTTTCTTTCTGTCCTACGCGTGAAAAAGCTACATAGAGCTGACCATGTGAAAAACAGGATTCTTTTAAATTAACTCCACAAAATCGGAACGTCTGACCTTGCGCCTTATTGATAGTCATACTATAAGCTAATCTTACAGGAAATTGTAACCGTTTAAAACAGAATGGTAAATCATTCGAAATTATTGGAATTCTTGGTATAAAAACCAAGTTTCCTTTTTCTTTGCCAGTGAGAACTTCTGCCTCAATGATGTTGTTTAAAATTTGTTTTACGCATAATCTTGTACCATTGCACAATTTTGGCGTATTAAGATTTCGCATTAATATGACTGGTGATCCAATTTTTAGCTTTAATTCATGAGAAGGCATACCAGTTATTCTAGATCATTCTAGAATTTTCTAAATCATTTTCATTCAATCAGAATCTAAACGTAGATTTTAGAACTTCCCAGATCATTTTAGAATTTTCTAGAACATTCTCATTCGATCAGAATCTAAACGTAAATTTTAGTACTTCCCATTACATTTTAGAACTTTTCAGATCATTCTAGAATTTTCTTGAACATTCTCATTTGATCAGAATCTAAACGTAGATTTTAGAACTCTCTATATCATTCTAGAATTTCCCAGATCATTCTAGACATTTCTGGATCATTCTAGAATTTTCTAGAACATTCTCATTCGATTAGAATCTAAATGTAGATTTTAGAACTTCCCAGATCATTTTAGAATTTTCTAGAACATTCTCATTCGATCAGAATCTAAACGTAAATTTTAGTACTTCCCATTACATTTTATTTTATTTAATCAGAATCTAAACGTAGATTTTAGAACTCCCTACATCATTCCAGAATTTCCCAGATCATTCTAAACATTTCTGGATCATTCTAGAATTTTCTAGAACATTCTCATTCGATCAGAATCTAAACGTCGATTTTAGAACTTCCCATATCATTTTAGAACTTCCCAGATCATTTTGGAATTTTCTAGATAATTCTACAATTTTCTAGATCATTCTAGAATTTTCTAGAACATTTTTGATCGATCAGAACATTGTTATACATATTAAAGCTTTCTAGAACATTCCAGAAGTTTCCTGAACAATCCAGACCATTTTAGATCAATAATAGTCACATTTTCAAAGTTAACATCTTTCAACCCCCGTATCTTTTACACCCTTATAATTATCGACTTGCAACCACCATAGTGCACAATGGGAACCTTGTACCTATTGCCACATACAAACACTTTTCGTCTGCAATGCGTAGTTTTAGCTGCAAAGTGAAATATAGGGACACACACCTCCAATTTTATATATATAATAGATAGATGTAGCTATTTGTTTACTAAGAAACGGAGAAAAAAGTTTTAAAACAGTTTTAAGTTCAACTTAATTACATCCATGACACCTAGCAATAAAGTCACAAATGTTCAAAATATTATCTAATATCTTCTATATCTTCGTGACGAGTTGGCTGAGAGAGTCGATAAAGGTGAGAAAGACCTGACTATCAAATATATAAACAAAGTTCCCAGGATTGTGAGTACCACAAAAAACTAAACTATGTTGTGTTCTCGGAACTGCTTCTATTTTACACAAACCTGGCATCCCTAACCGCAAAATTTGATTTATTTCTTCTCGATGTTAATAACTATAAACCTGCATTTATTCTAATAACCGAAACACATTTGAACTCGTCAATACCGAACAGTATTATCAACATACCTGGTTACATGTTATATCGCTTAGACAGGGATAATAAAAAGTGTGGAGGTGTAGCTATATATGTTGCTAATATAATAAATGGATCAACTATTATATCTAAAGTTAATATCACATATCAAAATAATATGGTCGAAGCACTCTGGCTCGATATTCAGTACAAAGAACTCGCCTTTCTTATGGCCTGCGTATACAGACCACCCTCAAGCACTCTTTCTGAATTGGATGAAATTCTTTTCAATACTATTGGAAAAGCTGCATCTGAAAATACTGTGGTCATTGCAGGAGACTTTAACTTACCAAAGATAAAATGGCCTCTACATAAAACTCATGGTTACGACAGTCTATGTGAAAATTTTGTTAATATGTACACAAATAGTAGCCTAAACCAACTTATAACACAAATTACCAGAAAACGAAATCAAGAAGAATCGCTTTTGGACCTTATACTCTGCAATGATGATGCACTAATATGTGACATTGAGTATCACCCACCAATAGGTAAAAGTGACCATCTAGTTATTACTGCTACAATGCAAGTAATCAGTGCCAACACTGAAACTAATGGAAATCTAAGTGCCACTCAATACGACTTCTTCAAAGCAGACTACGAAAAAATTTCTCTCTACCTGGCCAATAATTTGAATACAGTAAAAGAATCTGTTGAAGATATGTGGTTCACTTTCAAAAACCAATTGTTCTACTCAATAGTTAATTTTATACCAAAAAAGAAAATATATAATAAACGTTGCACCAACAAACCCTGGATTAACAAAGAAATAGTCAAGTTAACTAAACTAAAAAAAGAACTGTGGAATAATTATAGAATTGATTCAAAGGAACACTCATACAAAGAATATAGAAAGGTCAATAACAAAATTATTAAATTGTCTAGAAGCAGAAGAACCGCTTTTGAATCAACTATTATAGACTCAGGACCCAAGGCTTTTTACAGTTATATGAGAAAACAACTCAACTCAAAAATCTGCATCCCAAATGTAATAAAAAATGTCTCAAATGAACTTGTTATGAAGCCTGAGCAAATTGCCGAAGCCTTTGCTGAGCAGTTTAGTTTGAACTTCGTCGACGAGCCTGACGGGCCGATGCCAAACATCAACTTTCCTAGAGTCATAAACGCTATGCAAGATTTACATATTACTGGAGACTTAGTAAGAAAGACGTTATCTACCTTCAATGATACTACAGCATCAGGGCCTGACGACATACCCTCAGTGGTATTAAAAAAATGCTCACAAGCTCTAAGCAAGGAAATAGCGAATATCATGAACAAATCTTTGAAGGATGGAGTCGTGCCAGACGACTGGAAAATGGCAAATGTAGTGCCGATTTATAAAAAAGGAAATAAATTGCTGCCTGTCAACTATAGGCCCATAAGTTTGACTAGTGTTTTGTGCAAAACCATGGAGAAGATGATAGCAAATCACATAAGAGAATTCCTAAAACAAGAAAAGATTACCCTAGACGAGCAGCATGGTTTCATCCCAAAACGATCTGTTACAACCAACTTATTAAATTGCTTAAACGAGTGGACACTAAACCATAGCAATGGACAGCCGATCGATATAATTTACTTGGATTATGAGAAGGCATTCGACCGTGTTCCTCTGAAACGCCTCATACACAAATTGGAACACCTTGGCTTACGTGGAAGCATTTTAGCCTGGATATCTGATTTCCTTTCTGGTAGAACATTTCGGGTGCGCATAGGCGAAGTCATGTCCGATCCCCGAAGTGTACTCAGTGGCGTTCCTCAAGGATCAGTACTTGGTCCATTGCTTTTTATACTGTACCTTACGGACCTGAAAAACACTCTACAACTACCATTGTCGCTCTTTGCTGATGATACCAAATTGTTTGCTAACCCCTGGACCAAATGGCAAGCCATACAAAATGACTTGAATTCGATATTTAAGTGGACACAAGACTGGCTTCTTACTTTAAATGTAAATAAATGCAACGTGCTGCACATTGGTATAAAGAATCCTCATCAAGTATATTATCTTGGTGGGAAGCAATTATCTGCAGTTGAAACACAAAGGGATTTGGGAGTTACAATATCCAACGACCTTAAATGGGAAACTCATGTACACAGAGTCGTGAAGAAAACGAATTCCATCCTTTTTATCACTCGCAAGACGTTTAAGTGTCTCACAGCCAAGACTTTTATACAGCTATATAAGACCTATATAAGACCTCTCCTTGAACATGCGTATATTATCTGGGATCCTTACTTCAAGAAAGATATTAAGCTCATTGAAAATGTACAAAGAAGAGCCACCAAGATGGTATATGCAATACGTAATTTACCCTATGAACAGCGCCTCAAAAACCTTGGCCTTACCACATTAGAACAGCGTAGGCAAAGGGGCAGGTTAATCGAAACGTATAAAATCCTCACTGGTTATTACGATGTGCCCAGCCTTAAAGATATTTACAAGCTTAATGACAATAAACATTTACGAGGTCATCCTTTAAAACTTTGTGAAACATTAGCAAAAAGAAACTCAGTCAAGCACTTCTTGCCTAACAGAGTGGTCACAGCTTGGAATAAACTCCCAGAGAAAGTTGTGATGGCTCCCACCATAAACTCTTTTAAGAATAGATTGGACCACGAATATCTCCAAGTTATTTAATACACACGCATCAGCTTATTAGCTGCTAGTGTGTTATACCAAATAATAATAAAAAAAAAAAAACTTACGATAAAACGAGCAAAGCAATAAATTACTCCCGTCACTTAAAAAATTAAAAGACAACAGAAACAACATCTAGTGTGAATTCAACCTTAAGCTGCAGAAAATAAAGTACTTTTTCCCGTTATTACATTTAAAACTACATCGTACTGTTTCGTTCATTTTTGCTTCCACGAATTTTACTACAGGATGCATGAAGTCGTGTTGAACACAAAAATATATTGTTTACTTTTTATGTTTTGGGCATCTATGTTTGTCAGTATCTATACATTACTTATTGTTTTATGAGCGATACGTTTTTGTGTAATATGTAGATTTATATACTTTATCAGTGTTTTTATATGTCGTACGCAAAGATGTAAGTACGCTTGTTGTTTACAAATGCATGTCACAAATCAAAATCAAAAGTCATCTATTTAAAGTTGCATTCTGCTTATCTGAATTAATTTCCTTTAAATAAGTTGAGTTTGTTATGCAATTGTCGTTTTGATTTGTTTTTGATATCTTCCGTTTCTTTTTTACATATGTAATGTAACCTTATGTCAATAAATTTTTCAACTACTGATTTGAGTACATTTTTTTCTTTGGCATGGCATCTGCCTATCTAGGCAATTTCGCCAATGTCAAGTGAGACAAATACACGTTTTAAACGTAATTTCCAGAATATATTTATTGTAAGAACGTAGAATAATCTAAAATAGCAACATGGCTACATAGACAAATGACCAAAGACCAAACTGTGTTATGAGTACCACAGAGATTATATACAATAATACATTGGAAATATACATAGCATAATTATATAAGTATAAAGTAATCGCGTGCTTGTGTTCATCTCCTCCAGGAAACACATTCTTGTCATATACCTATAATTTTAAAACTGTTGTACATATACAGTTGTTATCATACTTTTTTTGTAAAGATTTACCTCCACTCTCACGAATATAATTTCCGATCACGCTTTCAGTTTTCATGCAAATAGTAAATAAATCGGTAGAGGCATAGAATAACCTCCTATGTTTCTTAAGTCTATCAATTTGTGAAATAATTGTTTCTCTGTTGCACACAAGTTCTTGACACACTGGTCACACGTTAGTTCTTTTACTAATTTACTGACAACAAATCGCGAAATATATCCTATTATTCGTGGCATAGCACTAGAAGATGGACTTTCATCCAATGTAGAAGAAAGTTTATTGCAATTTGTTTAATATTTTTGAAAACTTTGTTGTACGTATTTGTTATTTAAATCTCCGTTTTACTTGAGGTTTTCTCTTCTGTGAATGAAGTTCTAAAATATATAATACATAAATTGTGTATTATATGTATAAATTACGTAACATAATTTAACTAAAATAATAATTTATCGTCTCGCAGAATAAATTTACGACACCTACTGCGAAATAAAATGTCTCATTTGCACTTCAGCGTCAGATACTTAGAGTTAAGTATTGAGTGCTGCCAATTATGGGTCATTCGATGAGGGTTAAATCTGTGTTTTTAAAAAAGACTCTTTAATAATAGATAAACAGAGGTGAAAACTCAATACAATAGAATAATTGTGTTCTGTTTTGAATTTTTATATAGATTACATGATAATAATTTAAATTTCATAATTTATAAATTGAAATTATTACCATTAGTCTGGTTTTCACATCTATTGATACTCCGAACAATAATTATATACAGTTTATTAATCAGTCAAATATATGACAAACTGCACAATCTCAATACAAAATATAAATATTAGAACTATACAGGCCTTTATACTACGGGCCGCAAGCTGCGCAAACGTAATACGACAGGCCACGCTGACTAGCATGTCATTACGCGAAAGTATAAATTTATCTCCTATCAAAAATACCGCTCAATGCGCCTAAAGAAGTTTTCACTTCAAAAACATTTCGAATGTGAATCATTAATGAATATATTTGTAATTTAGGAACTGCTGTTTTAACCAATATACGTCGGTTAGTATTTCCGGATATATCCGATTTATCAAATCAAATATCAAATTCTAAATTGAAATGACTGGCTGGCCTATAAAAGTCATCTCTGCTTTCTCCGGCGACATTCGAGATCCATTCTGCACACGTAAATGGATTTCTAGGAAAGCTAAAATAAAAAACTAAAGTTAAGTGTCTAATGAGAGTCCAACAAACAGACTTAAAGTAGCATTAAACAATTTTAACCAACCAATTTTTAACTTCTGGTAACAAAACTTTAAAAATTATTACAATACAAATCTACTCCATACATATATTGTTCTGTTAAACAAAAGTTTGTGCGTGTGTTGGCGAGCCTTGGCCAAACATTTGTACCACAGGTTTAAAATAGGTAATTTTGTTCAAAATTTTATATTATTTGTTAGTTTAAAGCTTAAAATATAAATTATTCAACATGTATTTAGCGAAAGTAAGATACTCCGGCTGTTAAATTGCTTTTTCGGGTATTATTTTTGCATCTTTTGAAAACACTGCGGCATTGTGAAACGTGCTTACATTGGATGTGTTTCTAGCAGACAAAGCAAGATAATAGCTCACATTTCAAGTGAGCTGTTATTTACCGGGACGTATTTTTCGCGCCGACCCGATATCTAGTTGTTATTGTTGATCGAAGGTTGCAGAGAAAAAAATGTAACATACGTGATTGCATAACATTCTTTTGAAATAAATGTATTAAATTATTTTAATTTGAGAACAGATCAACTTTTTAAATCATTCTTTATCAAATACAAATGTTATTATTACATTTTTTAATAATGTTAGTTTTTAATTACTACAATATAGTACCTTTAATTATTGTTTAATTTTTGTTTCTTACTGGGATATTTTTTTTCACTATAATAAAAAATGTGTTTATTAACTATTGTTTATTCACTTTGAATAACAATAAAATTTACTGAGAGATGAATTTTGTTATTAATAAGATTGAGGTAAATAACATTGCTGAGAGTGAACTTGTTTATATGCGCCATCTTGTATTTTTAAGATACGAGGTTGCCCTTGACACATTTTTTTGAACTGAGATACGGGATTGTATTTTTTAAATAAAATAAAAAGCGACTATATTTATTGATTAATTTTCCGATTAAATCTCAAATTCGTCAAAAATCGAGTTACGAGATTGCGTCAGAAAACCATCGACCCAAGTCCTTTCTGAAGTTGAATTCTTTGAGGGCTGTATTGCATACGGTATAACTGGATGATATAACTTTCTGGTAAATTGGTACATGGTACCATTTTTCAGCATTTAACACCAATCCGTTACTGGCACACCACTTTGTCAGTGAATCAATATCACGTTGCAGATTAATGCAGTCTTCATTTCTACTGACGACTTTGATTAATTTTAAGTCGTCCGCAAATAAAGAGGGCTGGCTATGCGTCAAGGAGTCAACCATGTCTTTAATGAATACATTGAAAAGCCATGGCCCCTAATGGGATCCTTGAGGAACTCCAAACAAAGTATTGTAACTTTCAGAACTGAAGTCTTTAACGACTACAGCTTGGGTTCTATTACTTAGATAAGAGTCAAACCAATCTATATTAAAAAGAAACAAACAGATCGAGTTTCTTGCCGGTTCTTCGCGATGACTGGGTTGTTTTCCAAACTGGTGGTAGTTTTGCATTCATAAGTGCCTTCTTAGGGATTAAAATATCCTACTAATTGCTTAAGCATAATTTTTTCAAAAATTTTGCTTAAGGACGGCAGTACAGAAATTGGCATATAATTTCCAAGATTACTCCTACAGCCTGATTGGAGCAAAGGAACCACTTTATTTATTTTCATTAAATTGGGGAAGGTTCCTTTTGCTCTACACTGATTAAATATATTAGTTAAATTGTCTACACTGATGAAATATTGATAATTAAGGACTGTACTACTATTACCGATGTTCCCCAAAAGTCTTCGGTATGTTTCATGTTTAAAAATTGAAAAGTCCTTAATTTTTTATAACGATTTTGAGATGAGATGATTTTGATGAATTTATAGATAAACTCAGATTTTTTAGTAACGATACGGCACTATGAACTGATGAAGTAATATTTTTTGTTACCTGTAAAGGTATTGTAGTGAAATAATCTTGGAAAACAGTTACTACCTCTGAACTGTTTGAAATATGTCTTCCGTCGACATTCAGATTATGTGAATTATTATTTATGTTGTTTTTTCCTAATTCTTTATTTATAATATGCCAGACAGTTAGGGTCTTATTCCTACTAGATCCAAGAACTTTATTTCCTAAAAATTTAGCTTTAGCAGTTACACAAACACGTTTCAAAAATTTGAATCATTTCTGAGATAATCATGAAAAGATTTATTGCTAGTTAATGATTTTCTATAATACAGACCATATAGTTGATCTCTACACTTTTTAATACCTTTGGTAGCCCATTCACTAAAAGTATTTTTTTTGTTTTACACTAATAACTTTTCTTGGGCAGTGTTTATTAAATTCAGTCCTTATGATGTTAAACAAGCCGTCATAATCCTCATTTGCGTCGTGATGATTAAAAATCTTGGTAGATAATCTTTCTACAATGTTGTAATTTAAGCGATCTAATCAACTTTTATTAAAATTGTTAAAAATTTTAATTGTTAAAAATTAAAAAATAGTTAAAAAAGTTAAAAATTAAAAATTTTGTTAAAATTGAGAATTTGATGGTGATGGTAGTGGTGCTGTATGTATGTTTATCGACATAAACATATAAAATAATTAATTTATCCATCTCTACACAGGCCACTTCAAAAACACGGTAATTGACCGGGGGAGATAGATAGAGGCTAATATATCTTTTCGGTCTTGAAATTTTACATTATTTTTGAATAATATAATATTAGGTCTTTACCTATGAAATTGCCGTTTTGTATGAAAAAAATTTAAACAAATTTTTTTCATGTATTTTTTATTTGTATTAATCGAAGTAATCACTCATGCAATCAATGCATCTTTGCCAACGCAATGGCAGTTTATTGATGCCTTTCTTAAAGACATCAGCTGGACGGAAGGCAACAAATTCTTCAAAGGCATTTTGTACTGCCTCTCGGGTATTGAATTTTTTTCCCGCCAAGGAGTTATCCAAATTCTGGAAAAAGTAGTAGTCTGTAGGTGCAAGGTCTGGTGAGTAGGGCGGATGACGGAGAACTTCCAACCCCAGTTCTTGCAACTTGGAGACCGTCTGCTGTGCAGTATGAGGTCGCGCGTTATCGTGCAGGAGCAGCGGAGACGAGAGATTGACCAATGCTGGTTGGAAATGTGCCAGCTTCTCCATCATTGTGTTCAGTTCTTCACAGTACACATCTGCAGTAATGCTCACCCCGTTTGGTAAGAAGCTGTGATGAATCACACCGGCGCTAGACCACCAAACAGTGACCATCACTTTTCTAGGGGTAAGTTTTCGATTAGGGCATTGTTTAGGTGCTGAACCAGGATCCAACCAACTTGCTGAGCGCTTGCGGTTATCAAACAGATTCCATTTTTCATCGCAGGTAACAATGCGATTCAAAATTCCTTCATTTGTGTGTCTGTTGAGCAGTGCAAGGCACGTTTCGACGCGTACTTCGCGCTGGCGATCATTGAGTTCGTGGGGCACCCATTTGTCAAGCTTTTTTACCTTGCCAATTTGACGCAAATGGACCAATATTGTTTTGACGCTAACGTTGAAAGCTGCTGCTAATTCAGCCGTAGATTTGTATCATCAGCTTCCACAATCTTCTTTAATTCGTCATTGTCGACCAAAGTCTTCGGACGACCGCGAGGTTCAATTCTCAGGTCGAAATTCCCAGAACGGAAGCGAGCAAACCAATAACAGCTGGTGTGTTGGTTTGTAGTGTTAGCTCCGTAAACGTCGTTGATGTTGCGTGCCGCTTGTGCCGCGTTGCTGCCACGACGGTACTCATATTCCATAATTACGCGAATTTTTAACGTATCCATGATGACAAAAAAGATTGCAATGCGATGAAAATGTAACACTAATCAATAAACAAATGACTACTTTTGGAAAAAGAATTCCATGTTTTTAAAATAAAATTAATTTGAAATTAGAATTTTTAGCAAAACAAAAATTATTTTGATTTGAAATGACCAGTACTGCAGAACGGCAATTTCAAATATAGAAAAGAATAGAAAGAAAGATTATATATCGTGTTTATACAAGGCCTGATTGGGTACTGATTCAGGCTTCTAGTTTTATACATAACGAGATTATAAGGGGTCGAAAAATGCCTGAAGTGCTTCGAGAAAAAAATTATACGGCTGTGTTGCTTTTTTGCTCGATTTGGCAGGGGCACTGTCGTTCCCCCAAATACATTTGTTAATTTACAAGGCAATAAACATTGTTAGTTAAACTACTAATCCATCCTTTGTATATTGTTCTAGCCATTCTCGCAACTTCGTCCGCGTGAAATAGCTACTTTGAGCTAATGCAAACATGCAACGAAAGCTCTTAAAAGGGAAAAAAAAACGGTTTTGAAACATTTTTCATCGCTACTCCGCTCATATTGGTCTTAGCGTAATGATAAATTCATCCTGAAATGAATGAGCTATCTAACACTGAAATAATTGTTCAAATCGGACCAGTAGTTCCTGAGATAAGCATGTTCAACCAAACAAACAAACCCTACAGCTTTATAATATTACTATAGATTCATCTCATGCATTTCGTTTAAAGTAGGTAGCAGAAAAGAAATAATATAAATTACCTGCACCATATGTGAATGAATACTGAAGGATCATTAGGTAACCAAAGAAGGAAACTTACAAATACTGTGCCGATTTTTATCTAACATTTTAAGAGATTTTTTTTTCTTCAACTGTCTACGCTATTGACCTAGCATGGTCTTAACAGATTCACCGGACTACTAAGGTGAGCGCTTCAGATTTTATTTGAGCAACTAGCACAAAGGTGCACGGCACACCTCGGCTTGGGCTGTTGCCTAATACATACAATTCGCGACCTATCTCTTTTTTTTTAGCGTGGGGAGATCCCTTATGGATACGCCACCCTCTCGGGGGAGAGAGTGGGTTATGTCCGACTCGCACGGACTACAACCCCACGGTGTACGTCTTCCGCTATAGTTGGGGCGGCAAGAGATCTCTATAGACTTCATCGTGTGCCGCCCCAGCGGTTGGCCCAGCAGCAACAGCGCTGCCGCTAGGCCCCGTCTTGTTGGGAGACAGCCGTGTACACACTGGCCGTCTCCTCCATCCACCGGATGGGCCCCCCGACCCATCTTCCCTGGTCCGGTTAAAGTGGGAGGAGGCGGTCAAACTGACGCCTCCTCCTGCCCGTCCTCTGTTGGCGGAGACGGCCACTTTGAGGGTCTTGCTCACGGAACCTCTCCGCCGCGTCCTTCTGCGAGCGACCTCCTCGCAGAAGGAGGCCATAACATTCCACACATCCTCGCTACCAAGCATGGCCACAACTACGCTCGGCAGCGAGAGATCCTATCCTACCGCCGCAGCCAACGTGCGACGCTGCCCCTCCCACGCAGCACACCCAGATAGAGTGTGCTGCGCGGTGTCCGGGTCAACGCCGCACTGATGGCATACGGCGGTCGGCTCCTTGCGTGCTATCCAGTGTAGGTACCAACTGAAGCACCCGTGCCCAGTCAGTACCTGCACCAGACAGAACGTCAGAGAGCCCCATCCTCTATTACACTAATCCGGCAGGACCAGGCGGACGGCGTCGATCGTGTATCGACCATACCGCGCGTCCGCCAGGTCCGGCCTCCACCTTTCCACAACTTCCTCCCTCGTCGCTCTTCTCATTTCCTTTATTTCTCTGGGAGCTGGAGGCTCCCTCAACCGTTTTTTAACCGCCGTATGTTGTTATAGTATTCTTATACCGGATAATATTTTAAGAGATATTTCTCCAAATTCTTCAAGATAGATTAATATTATCAAGAAAATTAAAACACGTTATATACGCACATGAATATTATATTTTTATTTTCAAAAAAATTAACATTTGTTTAAGAAATATGAAGGTGAATGATGGAATTAAAATTATATGATTAGCAGGTTTCATCTTTCCAGACTGAAATATCGATTTTCGGAATTTGATCACAACTCACCACCTGGTTTCTGAAAAACAAAGTTGTAAAAATATAATAAGGATTTTACCTGAAAAATGTAGTACGAGTTTCTTGTTTTTTACTTGTTATTTAATTCTATTTTCTATTGTCAATTGTATAATTATGGAAATAAATATACACGTTATTATTCATAATAATTATTGTATCTATACAAAACTATAATAGATATTTCTTACTCTGGGCTGATTCTTTGGAACGCATTAGGTTGTACATAAGTAAATTCATCTCCCACCGTGCACAAAATGAAAGCCATAGTTGATTTTTTGATTTCATGAAGTTGTGCTAAAAGGAAGGAAACAACTATTATTTATTTTAGATTCAACATTATTTTAGAGAACTGTTTTAAAGTTTCTTAATTTATTTTTATATTTTTACTATAGATATTCATATATATCTAAACTAAATATGCTAGTATATGGTACGCTAATATCTTGAAAATAAAACACTACGTATTCTCGTAGCTAATCTATTTTATTGATAAATTAAATGTATGCCCGATTATCAAATAAATGATAATTATTATACAGGCAAAAAATTATCTAAAACAGTTTAGCAGTCATTACAAATTTTGAAGTAATTCAATTATGTTCCAATGAATAACATCGAATAAATATATAAAAAATCCTATAATAAATAATATTTCTTTTGTGACCAATTGTAGAACAACTTGGAAAATGTAATTCAGATATTTTAAATAGAGATAGTAACGATGTATATACAATGAAAAATTTGTAAAACACATGTAATTTACTCACCTGGAGTAAAAGCATTGGGTCTGTTAGGTCTCTCATACCAATGTCTGTCAGTAACAATGCTTCGTTTTAATTGCTTCATTATAACGTAAGCGGCTGTATCTGGAATATGTCCACCTTCTATATGATTCTCCATCATTATTCCTGGTAACAGCTGTATGTCTTCCGGATATTTATAAACGGTTTGCAAAAGCTCTAAATGCTAGAAAAAAATATACAAAATGTTCAAGTGGAAAGTAAAATTTTTTAGAAACTTAGTCATGAAAATCAACTGAAGGTATGAACTATAGAAAATGGACTGAATATGATTTTGATAAAAAAAAGTTATGGAAAGTTTATGTACCGGGTCTGACAGTGGAAGTGCTTTTTTATACTTTATAGGTTTGTTATGCGTTATTTATGCGTTTGATGTCACTTATGCTTTTGACTATAATCTCATCTGATGTTAAATGACAACGTGGTACAAGGATGGTAAACACGTCAAACCTAGAAGAGGGCTGGCTCTCGAATGCAACTGCCGGAACACATGAACAGATGCTTGGCGGCAGACTTTCACTTCGAGGGTAGTATCTAACCAAGCGGACTTAGTAAAAGTAAATTTTCAAAAAAAAGTATTAACCGACTTCAATATCAATCAAAAACCCATAAGGCACTAAAAAGCGGAAAATAAATAGTTTATCAAATTAACCAAATTAAATAAAACATATGAATATGTGTGCTACTTAGAGAGGTGGTTTGAGCATACTTGTTTAATTTACAAAAAATAACATCGGGCACATTATTGTTAATAACAAAAATGTCTGGCATAATGATTTCATGTTTTAGCAGCGTTTATAAGTTAGTGAAAAACAAAACATTCTAAAATTATATAAAAATCAATATTTTTGCCTGTAAAGGTGCGATATGCACTAATAAACGCAACGTTTATCGGCAGCCAGGTAACCCGCACGCTGTATGGAAGAACATAAAGATATATAAAAAACTGGCTTATTCGAATTCGCTGTCGAAACCATTGCTAGCTCTTGGACGAATAGTTACAGCAAGTGACAGTTTACGCATCGTGCTCATATCTTTTTAATATTTATATTTTTCTTCAATACAATGGAGTATGAAAAAGTTTTAATACAAGTTGAAAATAGTTATGATATCATTCAGTGTTTAATTTATCATTATTTATTTTATGAATATATTTTATCGTTTAATTTACAATTTAACTCTATCAACTCGATATTTTATAATGTAAACTATAGTGACTGTATAGTAAACGTCTACAAAAAAGGGAAAGGAACTTCGTTCCAACTGGGGATCCACAGACCTCTCAAGCTTTTTTTACATTACCGCCAATATATGTAGGTTAGTTTTTATTTTAACTGAACCCGGTAGATGATGCTACGACAGGATTGTAGGCTTATTTTTAATATTTCTTACATACCATCTGGTTATATGTTTGAGTGAGTCCCTTGATATTTTGGATTTACAATTGGAAACGGTAGGTGTGACTGCAATTGGGTTTTAGGTTTATTAAAATATTTCGCATTTAAAAATACAATTGAAACCGGTGATAATCGCTTTGATGCAGACGAAGTTGCACGGGTCAGCTAGTTGTTAATAAATTCATGACTTGGAAAAATTACTTATAAGAACCTAAACAAAATAGATCATATTATTTCATATCATACCTGTATCCTGATGATATACTGCAAACTAGAAAACGTTTTATGTACTTTTGTGTATCCCATACGCTTATCTCTGTATTGAATATACGGAGCTATGCCGAAGTATCCGTCTTTATGTATATCTTGAGTGTTTAAGTCTATTGTTGCTTGGAGTGGCCCAAGACCTCTGTTACCAATCTGAAAATATAAATAAACGATATTATTTTTTTCCTTGCATACGGATTTCGAATTAGTTTTAATGATAGTGTATATTTATTGGATGTGTTAGGGCTGACGTTAGGGGCGGCAGTTAAAGAGGTATGATGTCCATCATAGATGATGTCCTCTTTCTCATTTATTCGATCTAGACCGGTTAAATAATAACAATAAAAGCGTTTACCTTAAACTAATATACTATACTACCTTAATATACTACGGAATATAGACACGTATTATAACTCATAGATGTGGACGGACCGACACTCGGCGTGTAAATGATCCCCGACATTTTTTATAGGCTTGCTTCGTATTAAATTTTATCACAGAGGGTAGCGAGTAATATTTATGTCGGCATAAATACTTTTTGACGGTAAAACGGGCATTTGCGCTGTCATATTATTTATTATTCAATAGATACTAGAGTACACTTATGCCTCTATTAGTGGACTTCGATATATTTTGTTATCTAGCAATGAAAAAATACACAAACAATCAAGACAAGATCAAGATCAATCAATCAAGATCTTCATTTGTATGATTACTAAATTAGGATCAAAGCTGGATAGAGGCAAGTAGAGTTATAACATTGATGTCTGTAATATAATAGGCAATACTAGTCTGGGTATTATTGAGTTATTGGAGACTAAAACAATTCACGTCATTCGTTGTTCTTAAAACTCTCCAAAAGGAAAGGTTTTTACATGAATTTTAAAAATAAATAATCTAGTTATCTACTTAAAAGAGAACACAAAACAACTCTTAATATGTATTAACATTTTTTTTTACTAATACTTACATCATAGTCTGTGGAGTAATCGTGGTCTCCTCCAGGTTGTCTAATTGCTCCGTGAAGTATATTAACAATGTTATTGTCAATTGCTAAATCATGTACTCTTAAACTATTGTCAACAATTTTTATATCACCGACATAAGTACCATTAGGAGTGATTTTACTGCAAATTAACAACACGCTTATTAGATTATTATTGTATTTTTAAACGATGTCCACATTGGAGATACTAAGTATGTTTGTAATATTTTTCTTTCGGAAGTTTTATATATATATATATATATACTAGCGGGCCCGGCAGACGGTGTCCCACCCTGATTATAAAAAAAAATCCTTGACAAATTATATACTAAATCGTTCCTCATGAATCACTTTATCCACTGGGGAAAACCGCATGGAGATCCGTTCAGTAGTTTTTCAGTTTATCGCGAACAGACAGACAGGCAGACGCGCTACGGGACTTTGTTTTATACTATGTAATGATTGGCGCCTACGCCGCTATATGCATTCACACCACAGTGAACGTCATTTGATCACTTCACTCTCCTTACTACTCGACTTGTTTCGTTGTAAAAGAAGCGGAACGACAGTCACTCAGGAGGCAACAGTTCGAGTACTTCTCGTAACGGGAAGGCACTCGACAAACTAGGTAATGGCTTCGCGTTTGCCGTCATAAACCCTCTGGAACCCACTCATTATCAGGACAACTGTCGTCCGATAGTGTTAGATGTATCTCTTTTAAAGAACGTCACGTTTCGGTTACGACTCATATAATTCATACACGAACTTGACTCAGATCACCGCCTGTAAATATTACAGTAAGGCTCGAGTTCAGATATCACACACCCATCGGTAAGGGTGGCAGATTACGCGCAACTTAAAAATTCTTTTAGATAAAATCCCTCTTCGATTAGTTTAGACAGGATGTCGGACGTGTTGCTGTCTAAAGCCGACGCGGATCTATCGATTCACTGGTCGACTATCTCCAGACTGTCGTCAGAGAGACCTCGAAAGAGGTACAAGCAGTAAAACATCGCCGCTTAATACTCCTTGGCAACGCTTACCCGTCTGTAAAAAATCGCCTCTCGACAGACGGTTGCCTTCTATATTTCATGGTATAAACAAGGCGGAGTATCTCGCTGAACACGGCCAACACTGACCCTATACATATTGGATCGATATAATTCTCGGTAGAGTACGTACTCGCGTCCTCAATGAATAAAGAGATATTTCAAATATTTACAAACTATTACACTAAAATGGTTTTAAAGGATATTTAGATAAAAAAGTAGTACAAATAATGAGAAATAACGTACTGTTGTGTATCCATCTGGGTGGTGTGAAACCAACGGTTCACCATGGTATACTCTAGGAACAACTTTAGAGGAACGTTTTTGTCATAAATATCTCTGTAGCCATCTTTGTTTCTTTTAATAATACCATTCTTGACCATAGTGTCTCGTCCTAAGAAGAAAAAATAGAAGTGTTTTTACGCGTTTTACTACCTATCCCACTAGTTAAACACAGTGCAGCGAGACACTGAAAGTATGATGTCTTCGGTAGTTATCTGTGATTAAAATACGGGAGCGATTGTTCTGAGAAGAATATTTGATATTAGAAACTAGTTAGAGGCGTTATTTTGAAAATAGCATATTCTAGGAAGGTGAAGCAACGCATTATGTGCGCACTGTTCAACCACTCCGTTTATATGTATATCATAAGATAATAATAGTAATAGTGCCTATAAGAAGTCCTTTTACTTCAAATGCGCTACTGACAAACCAACAGCACATTGTAGTTCGTCTGTTGACTTTATGCTTTCTCTGTCAATATTATTGCTCACGAATTACTGTTCTTTTCTATTTTTGGCTTTTATTTTATTATATAGATATTCTGATATTACTATTTTGTTTTATTATTTTTGTTTACTTTTTGTAGTCCTTAATTATTTTTAGTTTATGGCTACGATCAAAAATGCTTTTTTGCTGCAATGAGACGTGATAGCGGACAATCAATTCCAGGCGTAAGTAAAAAGTTAGATTTAAAAGTAATTAAGCACCCATGAAAGAATACCACAAAGTAGTGTTCATCAGTTATAGTTAGATACTTAATTGTTTTGTTCAAATAAAACATGATTAGTAAATTAACATACCATCAAAATCAAGACTTTTAAAAAAATCAAATCTCGCAACTCAGTTTTTCTACCCTAAAAAGTTGTGAGATCCATGTAATACCAAGTCGGTTACGTTATTAAGTCCCCTACTTAAGGACCTTAAGTTATTACGTAATTAGCTAACCCAAAGACATCTTATAGTGACCATTTCAATATTTAAAATCTTTTATATTTTAAATAAAAAAGATTGACTTGGCCATCACATGAAATCACAATGTATCTCACAAGTAATACATATTATGTTAAACAAGATTATTTAGTGCGATTGCCAAGTCAATATACTTTACAAGTTTTGATTTTGATGTGATATTATTTCTTTCTGTAGACAGTCCTCCTTTTTTTCTTTCCGTTACCTTCTACTTCTTGAATACAAACAATGTCTCTACGCCTGTTATTCCATTATATCTATACTACCATATAAAGCTGAAGAGTTTGTTTGTTTGTTTGTTTGGTTGAACGCGCTAATCTCGGGAACTACCGGTCCGATTTGAGAAAATCTTTCGGTTTTGGTAGCTCATTTATCGAGGAAGGCTATAGAGTATATATCATCACGTTAAAACCACTAAAAGCGGAGCATCAATGAAGAATGTTTCAAAATCGGGCTGTTTTTTCCTTTTAGCTGCGTATTTGCGTTAGTATTATATACGTTGCCATGGTAACGTGGTAACTTTCTATAGCAAACATTTTCAAAGTTTATTTTGTGTTCCTATTCAAAAAGTTTATTCTACGTTAGTTCTATTTCCAATTTTTTATCTATCACGTATTATAAAAATATAGCGTGTATATGTGAAATTAAAATAACAACTTTTTGGTGAATGGATAGCCATCCGGTAATCTCCAAAACAGCTGGACCTATATTAACGGGAATTTTACTGGCAGATAACCCAAATTATAGGGGTTGATATATTCTATTTTATTTGTCCGTGGCTTCGTCCGCATTGCTATTTCCAAAATGGGTGGACCGATTTTCACGAGGTGTAAACTGGTAGATAGCAGACCTCATAAAAATTAATTTAGGTTTTTTATTCGCCTTTGGCTGCAGTGGAATATCCAAAATGCTTGAACTGATTTTCACGGGACTTTCACTGGCAGATAACTCACAATATAAAAAGTAACTTAGACTATTTTACTTTGTTAGCCAAGACTTCGTCTGCAGTGCTATCTCCAAATCGATTGGACCGATTTTTACAAGATTTTTATAGGCAGATAAGTAACTAATGAGCTATTTTATTTTAAACTAGCGGGCTCGGCAGACGTTGTTCCGCTCTAATAGTAAAAAGAAAACCTTTACAAATTATACCTAAACCTTCCCCATGAATCATTCTATCTACTGATGAAAACGGCATGAAAATCCGTTCGGTAGTTTTTGAGTCTATTGCGAATAGATAAACAGACAGACCAGAGGACTTCGTTGTACACTATGTAGTGATGAATTGATACCTGTGCACTCGTCCGTGTGAAATTGTCTAAAATAATTTGTGTACTGAAAACAAGCGCGTGAGTCGTGCGCTCTACTGGACTCCAAGAATAAATATATATCATTGAAAGTCATATACAATTACATACATATACAAATGTATATAATTTGAATTATATTATCTTTCTGGTCAATTTGGCGGCCATTTTGTTTTATTTACCGCGTTTGCGTCTACATAACTCAGTGATTATAGCAACGTATAGGAATGACACAATTATATCGACAATATGGGCATATTATATCTATATAATAAAAGATATAACACATATTGTTCGATAATGTATAGCTTAAAATTTTCATTACTTCATTATATAGTGTTAGTGAGCACTAAGGGTGGTATATAGTAGGTTAAAGTTCCAGGTATGTTGCTGATGATAAATCCCATCCCATTCGACATACTATTAGTATTCACATATTTAATATACACGTTACATGTTACAGTAAATGGCGTGCGTGTCTTAGTTACAAATGTTTTTGAAAAAGTATTTCTGTAATGTTTTTTTAGTTTTCAACACACCTATTTACAATTTTACATTTCTGTAATAGATTTTTAAAAAGCACGTGCGGAGCCGCGGGTCTCAGCTAGTTATACATATACATACAGGTACACTGATTCATTAACTGCAAATGTAACTTTGTAATCCTATACATTCATATGGGATTACAATGTTATTTATGCAGTTAATGAATCTAGAAAACTGGACCGAAATTACAAAACATTTTAGTTTTTCCTTAATTTATACACTAAAAACTAATTGTATTCTAAATTTGAAACTACTATGTCTGCTAGAAGTGCCTTAGAGTTTTGATGATCAGTCAGTCAATGAGTGAGTGACAAAATTAATTGATTTTGACTAGTTATAATTTTTAAACTACTGGTTCAAATTGAATAAAATTTACATTTATTTAAAATACACCGTGTCTATACAATGCCTGCTTGGTTACTAAAAATTCAAACTTGTAGTTTTATCCAAGACGAAGTTATAGGGGGTCGAAAATGGCCTGAATTGCTTCGAGAAAAGGATAGTACGGCCGTGCCGCTTTTTTGCTCGACTTTTCGGGGCACGGCCGCATACCCAAATTCATTTATTAATTTACAAGGCAATAAACATTGTTAGTTGAACTAATAATCCATCCTTTGTATATTGTTCTAGCTATTCTCGCAACTTCGTCCGCGTGAAATAGCTACTACACCACGATTTACAAATTGATACTTGAAGTCATATTTTCGTATAACTTTTGCAACGTCCTTCATAGTAGCTTTGTATGTCATCGTATTTCACCTTTTAACTGAAATTAATTCATTATTTTACAATCAAGATTATAAAAAAATCACTTACCTATTAGCAAAGGCCAGAATTCATAATACATTATATGCACATGTATCCCAATGACCATATCCCTAGCGGTATAAAATAGTTTATTGTCGTCCCAACATGGATTTAACACGGCTAGCTTCCGGGCGAATAAGTTGTGTAGTCTCCAAAATAAAATAGTAAATAAATTCGTACCTATAAATCCATTGGGCACTGAAATGTATTCATTATAAAATTATAAAATCTATACTATAGAAAACTGTAACAAAGCCAAATCTGTACATTAAATATTTTTTGAAAATTATAATCGGGGTAGACTCTGTTATCGAAATAGAAGCGAAAAATAACCCTTTTAAAATTTTTGTTGTCTGTCTGTTTGTCTGTCCCTGTGAACACGCATCGCTCTGAAAGTACTGAACCGATTTTGACGAAACTTGGCACAGTGATAACTAATATTACAAGGTTACATCTAGTATAATTTTTGTCTCATAAAACATAAGGGGTTCTCCAGCATAACGGACGAAAGTCAAAAATTTGTAGTTAATGAAATTCTTGACGGATTTTGGTAAATTTTCTTTGTGCTATATATAACACACAGATTAACCAAAATTATATTTCCCTATGCTACTTAAATAAAATACCAAAAAAAAATCGCTGTGTTCTAAGCCGTCGACTCCGTCGGACCATATTGTGTCCAGTACGTTATAACTGCGCTACGGCTACATGACATTTCTATGCGTAATTATCAACCACATATGAAAAATATGTGTAAACGAAACTGTTTGCTAAAAAATGTTTGCTAAACAAAGATGACAAGATTTTTTCCTAAAACATAAACCTAGTTACATTGTATTGTAGAAGATAAATATCAATTATAGTTCTATCAGTACGCGTGTTGTTTCGATATTTGATAAAATTAGTTTTCTAAATATTGTTGAGTCTTGAAGTAGTTGGGTTCAGGTTTGTGAATCTACGATTACAATAATCAGTTGAGGTGTTTGCAGTTACCATACTATGTTGTATTTATACTAATACGAGTATTATAAAGAGAGGTAAAGTTTTGTTTTCAAGAAATTCTTGGTACTACTGATCCGATCTTAAAAATTCTTTCACTGTTAGAAAGGTATATTATCTCATGTTCAGTATCTCAGTGAAAAAGGTGGTTTATATGTCAAAAGTAAAATAAATTTGACAAAATTAAGACTGAATGCAGATTTCACGTATACTTTGCAGATTCTTATAAAACAAACAACTAAAACAAAATGGAAATTTAATGTAGATAAAGTTTAATTTTAACAGTGTGTTAAGTGATGAAGGGGTACTGGGAAGACATTTATCGGCAATATATGTAAGTTAGTTTTAAATTTCATTGCACAGTTTAGGTAATGCTGCGAACAAGTTCTAGGCTTATTTTAAAAGATTTCTCACATACCAATTGGAAATATGTTTGAGTGAGTCCCTGGATAGTTTAGATTCACAATTGGAAGTGCTAGATGTCGCTGCAATCGGGTTTTAGGTTTTTAAAGATTATTTGCGTTTAAAAATACAATTGAAACCTGTAATAACCGATTTGGTGCATACGAAGTTGCACGGGTCAGCTAGTATATAATAAGAATGTAAATCTAACGTGTCTAACTTTTTAGATTATTGTGAAAAAAATTGTTGCAGGTGTTTTCGAAATAAGTAATAAGGTACATATAAATCATTTGTAGAAATGTCTGTATGTTTGTATGAACACGCATCACTCCTAAAGTACTGCTTTCACAATACAACCCCACCAAGAAAATCATAAAGCATATTCTCAAGTAAAATTTAGTCTTATTTTCATTAAAATCGGTTCACTCTATCAAAAGTTATTGAAATTTTAATGACGACGCGCCTTAATTACGACAGAAAAGTAGATAAGTAAATGGACTTAATACATTTAGATGAATTTAGTAGTCACTGTTTTTTTACATTAAATTCTACACGGACGGAGTCGCGGGCATAGCTTTTTTATGAAATAAATCTTAAAACTCGCAATAAAAAGAAGTAAGGGGTTTATAATAACTCAAGTAACTGGCTGGTATGTGCCAGCTTAAGAGAACAAAATTTATTACACTTTTAGACTTTAGTTTAATAACTTATTCACGAACAGAAAGTTCCATACTGATATTTTTGGATTTATTGAAAAAAAAAAGTGTGTGTGTACTTATGTACACGCGTTAGAAGTTATACTTCTTTGGCGTAACAAGATAACAATCTGTTCAAAAATTTTATCTTTCGCCTTAATCTACGTTTGTAGAAAAAAAAAAAAAAAAACAAAAAACGACGAGCGTACCAACATGCGCGACTAATATCGAGGTTAAATTTCTATTTTGTTGGTAGCTTTTTTTTCGAGACTTAATGAGCGGTTAAGCAGACAGCTTCATACTGTTAATTTTGTGTCACAGATGCGCGCGCATCTTAAAATTTCACTCTCATCATTTTTTCATAACGCGCCTAAAGAAGTATAACTTCAAAAGGTGTTTAATACATTGAAAGTTTTAATACAAAGAAATACAAAGAAACAAAATGTTGACTATAGCTAACTTCAGAGTGCCGGTTTGCAGACAGCTTCATACTGTTAATTTTGTGTCACAGATGCGCGCGCATCTTAAAATTTCACTCTCATCATTTTTTCATAACGCGCCTAAAGAAGTATAACTTCAAAAATCATATGTACAGGCGAGAATATCTACCTTTGAGCTGATAGTCATTAACGTATATTCAAAGAGCTACGGTAACAGCGTATAGTAAAATGTGGCTTATCGATTCTTCGTCATGTCGGTTATCCCCAAATACCCAGACGAAATTCTCTAACTATTGGACACGCACAAGGTAATTCGAAATTATAAGGCGCTGAGGCTGACATTATACCATATATTTGCTGGTGGTTCAAGTACGGAAAGCTTAATATTTTAATGTGTGGCTTCATATCAATGAGGCGTTCTGTAGAATGCATCATGCATGCAGAATGCATCCAAGATCTATTTAAATGAGGATTATTTTAAGCAAAGAAGAGTTAAAAAAAGTAGAATAATTTTGTTTCATAGATGAAATAAACTTTACCAATTCTTGTGCATCCAGTTTCAATAGCGTCCAGTATCGTGCAAGAACTATTACCATCACTCGAAAATTCTCTTCCATTAACTATTTCACTTTTTAAAAGACCATCTTTGTATGCTCTGATTTTTGATATTACATCAACGTCAAATGCATAAATATTATTTAAATCCCAAGTAACTGTCGAGAAGTCTACCTGAAAGTTTGCAATTTCCATAATATGTACTGAACATGCATCCTTTATATATATTTTTCTGTTTCTTACTTTGTGAAATTCCTTGAATAAAACACTGGACAGGGTGAAATAGGGCAATAATAAAATAATTAACAAGAATGAAATAAACAAGGTTTAAGAACGAACCCGCAGATCGGTCATTGATAGTTGAGTTCTGATCATAAGCGAATTTGCTACGCATTCGTATTTTATATTTTTCTGTGGGTTTTAGACCCATGCTTAAGCTATTACTGATTTCAGTATGGATAGGTCGGCTCGCCCGGGGTTGTACCACCCTCTCATAGGAAACCGACATAAAGTAACAGTGCTTTCGGTCAGTGAGAGCGCCGGAGGCCCACTTCCCTTTCCCTCCTCCCCGTCCCCTCTCTCCCTGCCCCCAACACACAGACTGGCAACGCACTTGCGACTCCCCTGATGTTGCAGGCGTCTATGGACGGTGGTAATCGCATAGTATCAGATGACACGCTTGTTCGATGGCTTCCTATGATAAAAAAATATATATATCTTCATTAGTCATACGATTGACATATATAAATAAACTGTATTGATGGTAATCCAAATGAGCTCGTTTACATATCCATTCCTTCCTAATAGAACCTGCTTTGGAGAGATCATACATACTACTTACTATATCAAAATCATATAAAACTATAATTATTATTTGAAATGTACTAACTCTTTCTGGAATAGTGTTCAGATCAACACATCCTCGATTTTGAAAAGATACTGGTCTAGTCTGGTTCATGCATCTGTAATCAGAAAAACGATGCACGGGATCGTCTTCGGGAATAATGTTTGGAATGCACATGTAGTCAGTTTTTCCTTGTTCTTCACAGCAGTAGGTTATATTCGATATGTAGTTAGCTAAAAAAAAATGTTTTGTGATAAATATATGGCAAATCAACTCCGTGCTTAGTTATGGGGTAAACTGGTTCGTTTTCTCAGATTTGATAGGTTGATTC
The DNA here is from genome assembly GCA_036509395.1 of Antheraea yamamai. Taxonomy (NCBI): domain Eukaryota; kingdom Metazoa; phylum Arthropoda; class Insecta; order Lepidoptera; family Saturniidae; genus Antheraea; species Antheraea yamamai. Next base: position 1,422,997 of record AP028445.1, read on the forward strand.
TAAGCTGTTATTAAAATAATTAAAATAATATACAATGATTATTTTAATATGTAATGAGAATTTTAAGAATGTTTGATATTCTATACCTCATTAATATATTACATGACTTAAATCCAGTAAGCAATGCAGATTTACTTGTTTTTCCGAAAGGCAAATAGATAACCGGAATTCAGTTCACATTAGATTAAAAGACTTCCTCAGCATGTAGCTATTCATAACCACTTGAAGTCCGTGGCACACAAGAAATCGCTGAAGACTAAGCCTATTTGATTCGTATACCTATAATAGCTATAAGTGTAGTCTATAACGTCCTTCCTATCGGTACAAAGTGGTATGACCTCTACTACTTTACACTTTACTCTAGTTATGACGATAGTAATTCACCAGTACCATACTGCAGTATAATCTTGTTTGAAGAGATGTAATTCTTAATAGTTTCTCATTTTCATCCGGTTATTCAGCGAAGAATCTTCACCTACTGGTTATTTGTCTCTCATAAATACGCCGAACAGTTTAGGCATGTACGCATTAAGCAGTTTCCCGTAACCCTCACAAGATTGTCGATAGAAACGCTAACTTTTCTAATGCGTAGATGTCATAAGAGAACTATTCTGCTCCTTTCCTCATACATTCTACGAGCAATATGTTGTGGAATTGGTTTTCCTGTACATTTCTCTCCATTGCCCTTTGAGTAATCTTATTATTTGAGTAAAATTTACATCACATTTTGTTATAGGTATTCTATTCTATTATTATTGCCTGTTCTACCTTTTGCACTTGTTGTTAAATTTGCCTCTGTATATTAATCACAAATATCTCGCGTTACGTCAATGTTTTCTATTATATGTAATTATTGTCAAAAGTCATATTAATTTATGAAGTATAAAATATAATATAGGTACTTACTTACGTCCCTAGTGACTAGAACGTCATTTATAATGAATTCAGCGTAGTAGCTCACGAGCATGTCAAAGATTGGACTTATTGATTTACCAAGTTTTAAAATTGCCTGTCGGATTTTTCTAGGGATCGTTAAAGGTTCACCATTTTTGCTTTTTCTTGGTTCATAATCTGGAAATATTACAACAGTAATAAAGTTACTTTACAATATCCTACATTTCTTCTGTAGTACGTGTAGAAGCAAACACGATTGGTCAAATGTTATAAAATTGTCTTAGCATTACCACCCGTGTAACTGGTTTTAATAAAACCGGATTTCTGTCTGTTGTCTGTTTTAGGACAATTTTTGATAGCTTTTTAACTATCATATAAGAAATATAACGATGTTTTTTTGAAAATAATAAAAATCGGTGTTTTATTTAAAAATACTACTACAGTTTTAGGACTTATAGTGTTTTAGATTCATTTAGGTATTAACAAGTGTTAGGTATGCAATGGTAAGAACTTTATAAAAAAAATTTAATGACTAGATTATTTAGACCGTCAGTTTTATTTAGTTGTAATCATGGATGGAATATCAATTCAATATCCGCAGGTTCAAACAGTGGCGTGTACCAACGATGTTTTTGGAATTCGCATACATTTACTAAAATAAATTGGTAACACAATTGGCTGACGGTGAAGAAAAAAATCGTGAGAAAACCAAAACCTGAGAAATGCTTTTATAGTACCATCGTATGTGGGAAATTATATAACTGTGGATTTCTCGGAATTTGTAATCGCCAATACGTCGTCGGCTGGCGTGGTGATTATGCGTTGAAGAGGTCTATGGTCTTGTAGCGAATTATTTACAGTCTCATATAATGATAATGATGAAGCAAGTGTATATTATAAAAATCATAAAAATCACTCACTGTCACCGTAATCAGCATCAATAATTCTAAGCTGGAGAGTTTCCTTCGCTCCATTAGAGGGATGTTCTAAATTGTTACAAGATCCGTCGATTCGCCTAGCCTCATTTTCATCACAAGGTTCAATATCAACAGTACATATACTGTAATAAATATATCACATTTAATCTTAATACATATTTTTCATACATGTTGAAATTTATATCTAAATAATCAACATTAAATACTGCTACCGACATCTGTTGTCACTAATGTGAAACTAACCTATATTCGTTGTTGTATATTTTATCTGTAGCATGTTTTTTCTTTCTCTGAATAAAGTATTAGACCTGTTCTCACTTGAATCTCAACGTGCTTGTTTTATTAGAGGTTATGTGCTCAGAATTACGTGTTTTTCTCGTTAAGAACTTGCAAGTTAGTGCTGTATAAGTTTGTGTGGACTGAGAATACACTGTGCCGGTGAAAATGAGTTCGAATTACGTTGTGAGCGTGCCAAAATTAAAAGGTCGCGAGAACTACCAAGAGTGGGCTTTCGCCGCTGAGAATTTTCTAATACTGGAAGGTACTTCGGACTGTATCAAAGTCACGAATCCAGATGAAGCCGCAGCTGATGCGAAAACCAAGGCAAAATTGATTCTAACGATTGACTCGTCGCTATATGTACATATCAAGGATGTCGAAAATACGAAGAAACTATGGGAAAAATTAAAGCATTTATTCGATGATTCAGGATTCGCTAGAAGGATCAGCTTGTTGAGAACTTTGATATCAATTCGTCTTGAAAATTGTACATCTATGACGTCCTACGTTACTCAGATCATAGAAACGAGCCAAAAATTGAGTGGATCGGGCTTTCATATTAATGATGAGTGGGTAGGATCATTGCTTTTAGCTGGATTATCTGAAAAATATTCGCCAATGATAATGGCGATTGAACATTCGGGCATTAGTATAACAGCCGACGCCATTAAAACAAAATTGATGGATTTGGAGGAAGACAGTGGCGACGTTAGCGGAGCATTTGCGAGTTATCGAAAAAAGTATGGCGCCAATACCGGAAGAACTCAGATGTCAACGTCAATGTCAAAACAGAAAGTAATCAAATGTTACAAATGCAAACAAATGGGACACTATCGTAATCAATGTCCTAAGGATGTAAAAGATTCAACAAATAATAAATTCAGTGAACGTAAACAAACAAATGCGTTCAGTGCCGTGTTCCTAAATGGTTGTTTCTCGAAGAATGATTGGTACATTGATTCAGGAGCTAGTGGCCATTTGACAGCGAATGAACATTGGATTACAAATGTGTCGAACAATCATACAGTCCAAGAAATTATTGTTGCGAATAAAGAAAAAGTGTCTGTCAAGTGCTCTGGTGATGTGAGAATAACAACATTGACAGATAACTGTGAGTATGATGTGGTTGTTGAAGGAGTATTATGTGTACCTAGTTTGACCACGAATCTCATCTCCGTAAGTCAATTGATCGCAAAAGGCAACAAGGTCCTGTTTGAGGATGATGGCTGTCAAATATTTAATAAGTGTAATGAGCTAGTTGCAACAGCTTGCTTGTTAAATGGAGTCTATAAGTTGAGAACGCCTGAAAGGCTGGCTGCAGTGGTGACCTCGAGTGAAATTTGGCATCGCCGGCTTGGTCATGTCAACAGTAACTATTTAAGTAAAATGCAGAAAGCTGTGGAAGGTTTTACACTTGATAGAAAGGCAGAAATATCGAAGTCGTCGTGTATAGTGTGTTGCGAAGGGAAACAAAATCGTTTACCCTTTCCACATAATGGAAATAGAAGTGATGATCTCCTTCAGATAATACATACGGATGTATGTGGGCCATTCAAGAATGTGTCGCTTGGTGGTTCCAGATATTTTATTTTATTCATTGATGACTATAGTCGCTACATCTATATTTATTTTTTAAAAAACAAAAATGAAGCTTTTGAATGTTTTCAAAGATACAAAGCTGAGGTGGAGAATAAATTAAACAGAAAAATTAAGATTCTTAGAAGCGACAATGGGAAAGAATTTGTGAATAAAGAGTTTGATAATTATTTAAGTACAGCAGGAATAGTTCATCAGAAAAGTAATCCATACACACCAGAACAGAACGGCTTGGCAGAGAGATTTAATCGTACTGTGGTGGAAAAGGCAAGGTGTCTGCTCTTTGATGCTAAAATGGACGAAAGCTTTTGGGCTGAAGCAGCCAATACTGCTGTATACTTACAAAATAGGACAGTGGCGGCAAATTTGAATGGAACACCTTTTGAGATGTGGAATGGAGTAAAGCCAGATATTAGCCACTTAAGGGTATTTGGAAGTGTAGTGATGATGCACATTCCAAAAGAGAAGCGCCTCAAATGGAATAAAAAGGCTGTAAAAGGAATTCTAGTTGGTTTCCCAGAGGATGTAAAAGGTTATCGAGTCTACAATCCAAGCACTAAGGATATCACAACAAGCCGTGATGTGATCATTATAGAAAATGCCAAACAAACAGAAAGTGTAGTCCAGATTGAGGAAACTGAACAATCACAATCCATTGAGGATTCAGTGGGAGACACATCATATGAATCAGGAAGTGAAATTTTTCATGATGATGATGATGACACTTATGTACCAGATGATTCTTCTGATGACAGTGTGGAAAGTGTTGTGAGTATTAAAAGAAGTGGTTCCTCTAGGCAAAGAGAGAAGCCGGACAGGTATGGTCATTCTAATATATGTTTAGAAAGTAGTGTTATTCAAAATGTTTGTGAGCTTTCACTTGATGAAGCTCTAAAAGGATCAGATAGGGAACAGTGGTTAGAGGCAATAAGGGACGAATTACAGTGTTTTGATGATAATGATGCTTGGGAACTTACTGATGCACCTAAAGACAGTACTATAGTTAAATGTAGATGGGTTTTGTGTAAGAAATATGATAGTGAAAGTAAGGTTAGGTTCCGTGCCAGACTTGTAGCTAAAGGTTTTTCCCAGAAACAAGGAGTAGATTATACGGAAACCTTCTCGCCTGTTGTTAGACATACAACATTACGACTTTTATTTTCACTATCAGTCCAATTAGATCTTGATGTTACACATTTAGACGTAAAAACTGCTTTTTTAAATGGTAACTTAGAGGAGACTATATACATGCAAAAACCTGAATGTTTTAATTTCCCAGATAACTCTAAGAAAGTGTTAAAACTTAATAAAGCCATCTATGGCTTAAAACAGGCGTCCAGGTCCTGGAACAAAAAGGTAGATAGTTGTTTAATTGAAAATGGTTATAAGAAATCTAAATTAGAACATTGTATGTATACAAAGAAAATTGAAAATATGGTAACTATAGTGGCCCTTTATGTCGATGATTTTTTTATTTTTTCCAATAACAAAAGGGAAATATTGTCAAATAAATTTAAAATTAAGGATTTAGGGCAAGTAAAACAGTGTCTCGGGATGAATGTTAAATTTGATAAAAAGGAAGGGTCTGTTACTTTAAATCAAGAAAGTTATATTGAGAGTTTATTAGAAAAATTTCAAATGGCAGACTGTAAGACTGTTGAAACTCCAATGGAGACTAAGTTAAATGTAAACACTGGTCAAAATGTAACCAAACAAGTGCCCTATCAGCAGCTTATAGGTAGCCTAATGTACCTGTCGGTTTTAACCAGACCAGATATAACTTACTCTGTAAGCTATTTAAGCCAGTTTAATATTAATCATACTGATGAGCATTGGCATTATGCCAAAAGGATTTTAAAATATTTAAAAAGGACTAAATCATTTGGTATTAAATATTGTAAGAATGGAAATAAAGAAATTAAAGGTTTTGCTGATGCTGATTGGGCAAACAATACATATGATAGACGGTCATATACTGGTTATTGTTTTTTGTTATCCAATGGAGTAATATCCTGGGAGTGTAAGAAACAAAAAACAATAGCTCTTTCAAGCTGTGAAGCTGAATACATGAGTATTTCAGAAGCATGTAAAGAAGCCATATATTTAAGAACTTTGCAGTTTGAAATCACAAATAAAATGTATACTTTAAGTTTGTTTAATGACAATCAGAGTGCACAGAAGTTGTCGATGAATCCAGTATTTCACAAAAAATCTAAGCACATAGATGTGAAATATCATTTTGCCAGAGAGTGTGTTTCAAATAATATAGTAAAATTATACTATTTATCGACTGCTGACATGCCCGCTGACTTGTTTACTAAAAGTTTGTGTGCTAAGAAACATTATGCCTTTATGGAGTTGTTAGGATTGGTGATTGTGTAAAATGTTACCTAATATTTTTTTTAATAAATGTTTATGGTTATGATTATTAGATATAGTGGGAGTGTTGAAATTTATATCTAAATAATCAACATTAAATACTGCTACCGACATCTGTTGTCACTAATGTGAAACTAACCTATATTCGTTGTTGTATATTTTATCTGTAGCATGTTTTTTCTTTCTCTGAATAAAGTATTAGACCTGTTCTCACTTGAATCTCAACGTGCTTGTTTTATTAGAATACATAATCATTCCATAATAAAGTCAAAAAAACACAATTGAGCCCCTCAGAAGGTGCTAGAGAACGTCAAAACTGTACTACCGGTTCGAAAAACAACTCAGTATTCGAGAAAAGTCGGCAAGACAATCTGTTGGTTTTTTTTCTGAGTTATTATTCTCATAATAGTTTTATGTATATACTAGCTTCGGCACGCGACTTCGTCCGCGTGGAATAGTTACTTTGGGCTAACGCTAACATGCAGCGGAAGCTCTCAAAACATTATTCATTGGTGATCCGCTCCTATTGGTCTTAGCGTGTTGATGTATAACCTCCCTCGATAAATGAGCTATCTAACACTGAAAAATTTTATAGAAATCAGTCCAGTAGTTCCGGAGATTAGTGCGATCAACCAAGCAAACAAACCCTCTAGCTTTATAATATTAGTATAGACAAGCTGCTGCCCGCGACTACGTCCGCGTGGAATAGTTAAAATATTTATTATATTTATTAGGGTGTCCGTTATTTCCCAAGTTGATTTTTTTTTTGCTGCCACCCCCTCAAGTTTTAGTTTTTACCCTAAAAAAAATTATAGTAGTTTTTTTAAGTTCGTGCGTGTCATGTTCTTTTCATTTAAATAATGGGTTTTTGTTTTTTGCATTTTTTTTTTATTTGAAGCAAATGAACCCACAGCTTTGATAAAGAAATATTTAATAAAAATTTTGCGTTAAAAAAAGGTTTTTGGTTTTTTGTAAATCTTTTTAAAAGTTTCGAGTTAAGTTTGGAATAATTTTATAAATTTTTTTATTTTGGAAAAGGTCTTCTTAAAATATATTTTGGGACATTTTTGAGGTGGATCCTGAAATACAACGAGTTTTGACATTTGTTTTTCATAGTATTTGTTTCGTGCCATTTTGGTTTACGGTACCTTTGCAGCATCGGCTCCATCAAGACTTAAATTTTGTAAAAACTGTATATAATATAAGCGATTGATAAAAAACTTTTGAAGCGGTTCAAAATTTAAAAATATTTGTGGTATTTAAATGCTGAAGCTGCTGCTCTGCTTTTTTTGATCCAACTATACCAATTTCCATGAAACGTAAAATTATTGAAGCATTAAAACGCCATGAAAATATGGATTTTGTTCCCTACGTACGTGTAAACTAGACAGTGAAATTTAACATAAAAAAAAATATGTTTTTTATTATTCTAATTCGAGAAAGTTTTTTGTATTAAATAAAAAAAATTTTTTAGAGTTTATGTTGAAAATGGTAATATAATGATTTTAGAAGGTTTGAATGTTGTGAATAATTGAAGTTGTTAATGATGTAGTGAAAGAGCAGTTCAGTTAACTCAAGATTACATTAAATTTTGACTACGAAAGAAGACAAAAACAGTATTTAATAAAGTTGTACGAGAATACAAGGATGCTTTCCCTAACGCTACAAAAAGCTGCTTAACAAAGAAACGGACTAAAAAAGAAAAAAAAACGTATCCATCGTAATATTAGTTGTCATGCAATGTTTCCATTATTGTAACTGATAAGATTATTCAATAAAATTTTTATGACAATTATAAGTGAGTTTTATAATTATATCACAGAAAACTTCGATAAAACTAAAATAATTATGATAAAAATGATGAACATGACTTTAACTGCGTATAACTTTTAAAGGAATGATTTTAGCGAAAAAACCAAAGAGAACTTTTTTGTAGAGCGCAAAATTTTGTATTAGAATATTTCTTTATCAAAGCTGTGGGTTCATTTGCTTCGAAGATAAAAAATAAAATGCAAAAAGTACAAAAATCCCATGTTATTTAAATGGGAAAAGTAACATGACACGGGCACGGTTTAACTTGAAAATTAAGAGCTTGTTTACGTTGGATAATTTTTTTTAGGGTAAAAACTAAAACTTCAGGGGGCGGCAGCAAAAAAAATCAACTTGGGAAATAACGGACACCCTAATATTTATATATGAATATTATAACTTACTCCACTATACCAGCTTCTATTAATTCTTCCATTCGTTTTTCTGTCACCGGTACTTCATAGTAAGGATCGTATACTATTGCATTTGATAAATTAAAATAAAACACTAAAAATATAATTAAATTCCGAAACATTCTCTAACTTTTTCCATATAATTGACCTATGGAATGAACGATGATAAATAAGTTGCTCATTTTTATACCCATCGACTGGTTATACAACTGTTTGATTTGGAACTAAATAAATACTATATTACAGACAGTATTGTTCACATCTGGAAAAAAATTCAATAAGCTATTTCATATAAATATTATTTTTTTTGTGTATTTAATGACCGGAATAGATGCTTTTGTTTAAAAAAGAAAACGGTTATTTGTTCAATTGGTCTATATCTTTTATATAATAGTATTAACTTTTGTTAGGTAGGTAAGGTAGGTACTTACGTCACGTCATCATTAAAATTACAATACCTTTTGCAAGTCAACCGGTTTTAATGAAACAAAGACTAAATGTTCCTTCAGCATATGCTTTATGATTTTTTTAGTGAGTGGTAGTACCTTCATCGATCGGAGACCACCTGTGATGCAAATCAAATGTGATATCAGCGAGAGAAAGTAGCGAATGTTGTGATCACTCACCGGCTCGTTCGAGGTTTGATGCCGGTGATCAGCGCCGACGAATTGCAATGGTGCAAATAGGTTATGGTGAAACGAGGAGCGACACGAATCGAGCGCGCGTGCTGCGCCTACGATGTGTGCGAGCGAACTGGTCCGGCGCCACAAGTGCCGGGGGCATCACAAGCGCCGGGGGGGATCGACAAACAAAAGCTTCTACCCTCGCTGACACTATTTTTCCTAATTGACTATTTATGCGGCCGCAACAGTGAGGTTTTATAGTGAACGCAGTGCTTTAGCGGTGTTCAAACCAACAGACAATTTCTAGAAATGACTGATTTATTACTTATTCTTAGACAATTGCAATATTTTTTTCCCGAATTCTTTATTTATAACTAGCGGGCCTGGCGGACGATGTTCCGCCCGATAATAAAAATATATACCAAAACGTTCCTCATGAATTACTTTATCCACTGGTGAAAACCACATGAAGATCCGTTCAGTAGTTTTTGAGTTTATCGCAAACAGACAGACAGACGCGGTAGGGGCCTTTGTTTTATACTATGTAATGATATGCCAGAGGGTCTTGATCTTATTACTAGATCCAAGAACTTTATTTCCTACAAATTAAGTTTTAGCAGTTACACAAACACGTTTAAAAGTTTTTGAATCATTTCTGACATAAGCATGAAACGATTCATTGCTAGTTAATGATTTCCTATAATACGGATTGTATAGTCGATCTCTACTTTTTAAAACTCCTATGATAGCCCATTCACTAAAACTATTTTTTGTTTTACACTAATAAATTTTCTCGAGCAGTGCTTATTAAATTCAATCCTTATGATTTGTAATTGTATGATTAGAAGCCGTCATAATCCTCATTTTCGTCTTGATTATTAAAAATCTTGGTAGATAATCTTTCTAAAATGTTGTAATTTAAACGGTGTAATCAGCTTTTGGAAGTAAGTCTAGTTGATTTCTTATAATGAACGCTTGGCTTGTCACAATTTATTTTAACAAGTAGTCCTTTATGATCAGACAGGATCCCAGTAATAATACTACCGCCAACGATTTTAAAGTCAGTAAAAATGTTATCTATCTCTAAAATGACATCTATATCTAAGATGTTATCTATAATTTCTTCCATATTTTGTAAAAAAATAATGATGGTGGTGGTGGCGCTGTATGTATGTTTATAGACATAAACATAAAATAATTAATTCATCTATCTCTGCAAAGAGCACTTAACAAACACGGTCAATTGAGAGACTACATATATCTTTCGGTATTAAATCTTAAATTATTTTTATATAATACTAGCTGACCCGTGCAACTTCGTCTGCACCAAATCGGTTATCACTGGTTTCAATTGTATTTTTAAACGCGAAAAATTTTAATAAACCTAAAATCCGATTGCAGCCACACCTACGGTTTGCAATTGTGAATCCAAACTATCAAGGGATCACTCAGACATATACCCAGATGATATGTGAGAAATCTTTTAAAATAAGCCTACAACTCGTTCGTAGCATCATCTACCGGGTTCCATCAAAATAAAAACTAACCTACATATATTGGCGGTACTGTAAAAAAGGTTTAGAGGTCTATGGATCCCTAGTTTCTAACGAAGTTGCTTTCCCTTTTTTGTAGACGTTTACTATACAGTCAGTATAGTTTACATTATAAAATATCAAGTTAATAGAGTTAAATTGTAAATGAAACGATAAAATATATTCATAAAATAAACAATGGTAAATGAAACACTGAATGATATCATAACTATTTTCAACTTGTATTAAAACTTTTTCACACTCCATTGTATTGAAGAAAAATATTAATATTAAAAAGATATGAGCACGACGCGTCAACTGTCACTTGGCTGTAACTAATCGTCTAAGAGCTAGCAACGGTTTCGACAACGAATTTCAATAAGCCAGTTTTTTATATATCTTTATGTTCTTCCGAACAGCGTGCGGGCTACCTGGCTGCCAGTAAACATTGCGTTTATTAGTGCATATCGCACGTTTACAGGCAAAATTATTGAGTTTTATATAATTTTTAAATGGTTTGTTTTTCACTAACTTTGAAACGCCACTGAAACATGAAATTATTATTGCCAGACATTTTTGTTATTAATAATAATGAGCCCGATGCTAGTTTTTGTAAATAAAATAAGTATGTTCAAACCATGTTAAGATAGCTGTAATTCTAATATTATTTTATTTAGACACAAAAGAGGGTAAATTAAAAATAATATGTATAGAATAACTTTGCTATAGCTATATTTTAGCGCAACACTGGCTGTATGATAAAGATAGCGATAATTGTGGAAGCGCCTGTTATAGAGGCATGTATTCAAGATGGCGTCAGTCCCAAGTCATATGTCTACGTTTATCGTTGTTTTTCATTGTTAACGGTGAAATCTCAATATCATAATGGTTAATAAAATGAAATATGTTCTTTGCAATGGAAAAAATAAAATGGTTTCAAATGAATTATTTTATTTATAAAGAATATCAACGAGCACATTATTGTAAATAACAAAATTATGTGGTAGTGATAAATTCATGTTTGTAATAGCGTTAAAAAGTTACCGAAAAAAATGTTTCCTAAAATTAATTATAAATCAAAATTTTTACCTGTAAAGGTGTGATGCGCATTAAAAAACACAACGTTAACCGGCTACCAGGTATCCTGAACCCTGTTTGGAAGGCCATAATATATCTTCATATTAAAGAACCAGCTTTTCTAAAATTCTCGTTCTTCCAACGTTGCTTGCTCTTGTACTAAGGTGTCGCAAAAAAGTCTAGTTACATTAACTACAATTTTTTGTCTTTTGTTATCCTGGAGAACCTCTTGCGTTTTATGGGACAAAAGTATCCTAAATGTAACCTTGGAATATTAGTTATTACTGTGTCAAGTTTCGTTAAAATCGGTTCAGTACTTTCAGCGTGATGCGTGTTCACAGGGACAGAAAGACAGACAGACAAAAATTGTAAAAGGATTATGTTTGGCTTCTATATCGATAACAAAGTCTACCCCCATCAAAATTTTCAAAAAATATTTAATGTACAGATTTGGCTTTGTTACAGTTTTATTATAATATATAGAAGAAGATAGATAGAAGATAGATATATAGATAATACAACCACCACCAGCATTGACTGTTTGATTAAATAAACTGGCAATAGAAAAAGAAGGTACATAAATAGCATTTTATTCGGCTTAAGCCTAGTCTCTGTGAAACATAATATATCTAGTCTCTGTTTCTGTAACAATAGATCTAGATCTAATATTTTGGTGATACAATGAGATATAATGCTGCTCCTCTGTCTTGTGTTTCAAATAAAATAGATTGACTTGACCATCGAACTAAACAATATTATTTAATACTAGCTGTACCCGCAGCTCCGCACGCGTTTTTTTAAATCGTATTAAAGAATTATAGAATTGTGAGACTATGTACAATTACAGAAACGCTCTTTAAAGACAATTGTAAGTACGACGCGCACGCCACTAAAAGTAACATGTAACGTGTACATTAGATATATAAATACAAAGAGCGTGCCAAATGAGGCTAGTCATCAGCAACACATTTGGAACCTTAACCAACCATATAACTACCTCAGTGCTCACTTACACTGTATAAAGAACTATTGAAACAATAACTTAAAATATTATTATAAAGATTTACATTTACATTACATTTAATATACATTGCCATTATTATAATTAAGATTTTGTGACTATACAAAAAATAAACGCTTGTCTGTTCCGCAAGAAATTGTATTATGGAACTCTTTACGTAATACGTTTATAATCTAAGATCTTATTAGGAAGACCTTTATATCATTAATGTTATTAATAATTATTAGAATAACCACAATTACTTTTTATTAGGTTCGCTATCTACCAGTGAAAGTCCCGTGAAAATCGATGTAACCGTTTTGGTGATAGCACAGCGGGCGAAGCCACAGTTAACAGCTAGTATAAACTAAAATTGCTTAAATTATTTTTTGTAAAGTCAGCTATCTGCCAGTGAAAGTCTCGTGAAAACTGGTCTAACTGTTTTGGAGATAGCACTGTGGGCGAAACCACGGTTAACAGCTAGTATAAACTAAAATTGCTCGAATTACTTTTTATAAAATCAGCTATCTGTCAGTCAAAGTTATGTGAAGATCGATCGAACCGTTTTGAAGATAGCACTGCGGGCGAAGCCACGGTTAACAGCTAGTATAAACTAAAATTGCTCGAATTACTTTTTATAAGATCAGCTATCTGCCAGTGAAAGTTATGTGAAGATCGATCGAATCGTTTTGTAGATAGCATTGCGGGCGACGTCCCGGTTAACAGCTAGTATAAACTAAAATTGCTTCAATTACTTTTTATAATGTCCGCTATCTGTCAGTGAAAGTCCCGTGGAAATAGGTCCAACCGTTTTGAAGATAGCATGGCAGACGAAGTCGCGGTTAACAGATAGTCTAATTTAAAGTAGCCTAAGTAACGCGTTGTAATTTAATCAAAAATCGGTCTGTCAAAATCGGTCCAGCCGAAGATTACCCGGAACCAACAGACAGACAGACAGACCGACAAAAATATTAAAAATTGCATTTTTCTTATCAGTAGCGTGTATACTTTCACACCCAATCAGTAAAAAAGTGTTATTTTGATATTACATACAGACACTTCATTTTTATTATATGTATAGAATAGATATAGATAATATGTATTACTTGTGAGATACATTGTGTTTTCATGTGATGACCAAGTCAATGTATTTTATTGAAAACATAAAAGATTTTCTATGTTGATATGGTCACTATAAGATGTTGTTGGGTTAGCTAACTACGTAATAACTTAAGACAGAAGGTTCCTTAAGTAGAGACTTAATAAAATAAACGATGTGGTATTTAGACGGATCTCACAACTTATTACGGTAGAAGAACTGAGTTGCGAGACCTGTTTTTTTTACAAGTTTTGTTTTTGATGGCATCTCATTTCTTTTTGTAGATAGTCCCACTTTTTTTCTTTCAGTTATGTTCTACTTATTGAATACAAACAACGTATCTACACCTATTATTCCATTACATACATATACTTACAGGTACACATATTTATTAACTGCAAATATAAGTTTGTAATCCTATATATTTATATGTGGTTACAAAGTTATTTATGCTGTTAGTGTATCTAGAAAACTAGACCGAAATTGCAAAATATTTTATTATTATTAAATATTTTTTCTTGATTTGTACACTAAACACTAATTATATTCTAAATTTCAAGCTTCTAAATCTGCTAGAAGTGCCTTAGAGTTTTGATGATCGGTCAGTCGGTGCGTGAGTGACAAATTAAGAAATGTTGACTAGTTATAATTCTTAAACTACTGGTTTGAATTGAATGAAATTTAATATATACCGTGTTTATACAATGCCTGCTTGGTTATTGTAAATTCAGGCTTCTAGTTTTGTACATAACGAAGTAATAGGGGGTCGCAAATGGCCTGAAGTGCTTCGAGAAAAGGATAATACGGCCATGCTGCTTGTTTGCTCGATTTGGCGGTTGCACTGCCGTGCCCCCAAATACATTCGTTAATTTACAAGGCGATAAACATTGTTAGTTGAACTACTAATCAATCCTTTATATGTTGCACTAGCCGTTCTCGCAACTTCGTCCGCGTGAAATAGTTACTTAGAGCTAACGCAAAAACCTAGCGAAAGCTCTCAAAAGAAAAAAAAACGATGTTGAAACATTCTACATTGGTACTCCACTCCAATTGCGTAATGTATATCGTCCTATTGCGTATATCTTAGCATAATTATATATAGCATATAGCCTTCCTCGATAAATTAGCTATCTAACACTGAAATAATTTTTCAAATCGGACCAGTAGTTCCTGAGATAAGCGCGTTCAACCAAACAAACAAACGCTCCCGCTTTATAATATTGGTATAGATTCTTTCGTTTAAAGTAGGTAGCAGAGAGGAATAATATAAATTACCTGCACCATATGTGAATGAGTACTGAAGGATCATTAGATAACCAAATAACCAAACTATGAAGCTTACAAGGGCTGTGCCGATTCTTATCCATGATTTTATGAGATATTTCTCCAAATTGTTCAAAGATAGATTCATATTTTCAAGAAAATTAAAACACGTTTTAATATGCATATGAATAATATATTTTTAATTTCAAAATATTTAACATTTGTTTAAGAATTTTTCATTGCAATATTAAGAAAGATGAAGGTGATTGATGGAATTAAAATTATATGATTAACAGGTTTCATCTTTCCAGACTGAAATATCGATTTTCGGAATTTGATCACAACTCACCACCTGGTTTCTGAAAAACATATGTTATATGAAAAAATGTAATAAGGATTTGAAATTTGTAGCTCGTGTTTTTGTTTTTTACTTGTTATTTCATTCAGATTTCTTTTGTCAATTGTATAATTATGGAACTATATACGTTGTTATTCATAATTATTATTTTATCTATACTAAATTATATGTTACAAATTTCTTACTCTGGGCTGATTCTTAGGAAGGCATTAGGTTGTATATGAGTAACTTCATCTCCCACCGCGCACAAAATGAAAGCTATTGTTGATTTTTTGATTTCATGAAGTTGTGCTAGAAGGAAGGAAACAACTATTATTTATTTGAGATTCAATATTTATTTTTATATGTTTACTATAGATACTCATATATATCAAAACTAAATATGCCAGTATATAGAATGCTGATATCTTGAAAATTAAACACTAATTATTCTCGTAGCTAATCTATTTTGTTGATAAATTAAATGTATGCCCGATTATCAAATAAATGATAATTATTATACAGGCAAATAAATTACCTAAAACAATTTAGCAGTCACTACAATTTTTTAAGTCATTCAACTATGTGCCAATGAATAATATCCAATAAATATATAAAAATTCCTATAATAAATAATATTTCTTTTGTGACCAATTGTAGAACAACTTGAATAATGTAATTCAGATACTTTTAAATAGGAATAGTAACAACGATGTGTAATATAATGAAAAATTTGTAAAACACATGTAATTTACCCACCAGGAGTAAAAGCGTTGGGTCTGTTAGGTCTCTCATACCAATGTCTGTCATTAACAATGCTTCGTTTTAATTGCTTCATTATAACGTAAGCGGCTGTATCTGGAATATGTCCACCTTCTATATGCTTCTCCATCATTATTCCTGGTAACAGCTGTATGTCTTCCGGATATTTATAAACGGTTTGCAAAAGCTCTAAATTCTGAAAAAAAATATACAAAATGTTCAAGTGAATATCAACTAAAGGTTATGAACTATAGAAAAGGAACTGAATATGATTTTGATGGAAAAAAGTGATGGAAAGTTTGTATAACGGGTTTAACAGTGAAAGTGCTTTTTATAATTTATAGAATTGTTATGCGTTTGATGTTACTTATGCTTTTGACTATAATCTCATCTGATGATAAATGACGACAAATTTCATCACGATGTTACCCTTCACCGGAAGTTCTGCTAGTTGCAGTTGCTAGAAGTCGAACCTACGTCCATCGATGCGGTATCCGAACACTTACAACTAAGCCATCACCGCTTCAAAACATAGAATACATAGTCTTTAAAAATATCACCATAAGCTTAAATTTTTGATAATAAAACAAACGAGAGAACTGCAAATGCTATTATTAAGGAGATTACATTTTAAGGATATTTAAAGTTGCCTATATAATAGGTCTTTACCTATGAAATTGCCGTTCTGTAGTACTGGCCATTTCAAATCAAAATAATTTTTGTTTGGCTAAGAATTCTAATTTCAAATTAATTTTATTTTCAAAACATGAAATTCTTTTTCCAAAAGTAGTCATTTGTTTATTGATTAGTGTTACATTTTCATCGCATTTCAATCTTTTTTGTCATCATGGATACGTTAAAAATTCGAGTAATTATGGCATATGAGTATCGTCGTGGTAGCAACGCGGCACAAGCGGCACGCAATATCAACGACGTTTACGGAGCTAATACTACAAACCAACGCACCACCTGTTATTGGTTTGCTCGCTTCCGTTCTGGGAATTTCGACCTGAAAAATGAACCTCGCGGTCGTCCGAAGACTTTGGTCGACAATGACAAATTAAAGGCGATTGTGGAAGCCGATGATACACAATCTACGGCTGAATTAGCAGCAGCTTCCGATGTCAGCGTCAAAACAATATTGGTCCATTTGCGTTAAATTGGCTAGGTAAAAAAGCTTGACAAATGGGTGCCCCACGAACTCAATGATCGCCAGCGCGAAGTACGCGTCGAGACGTGCCTTGCACTGCTCAACAGACACACAAATGAAGGAATTTTGAACCGCATTGTTACCTGCGATGAAAAATGGATTCTGTTTGATAACCGCAAGCGCTCAGCAAGTTGGTTGAATCTTGGTTCAGCACCTAAACAAAGCCCTAAACGAAAACTTACCCTTACAAAAGTGATGGTCACTGTTTGGTGGTCTAGCGCCGGTGTGATTCATCACAGCTTCTTACTAAACGGGGTGAGCATTACTGCAGATGTGTAATAGTCTAATCCAATATATTATAATGAAAACAAAACATGACTCCTTACGATTTTTTTTCAAATTTCTCTATTTTTACCATGCTAGTTTTAGCTTTAAAATTCGCAATACCTTCGCAGTATCTAAATAGTAGGTAGCTACATGTTGAAGGTCTGTTACAAGGTACCTTTTAGTGTTACAATTGTTAGTAAAATCGTGACTTTGAAAAATTACTTATACCTAAACAAAATATATCATATTATTTCAAATCATACCGATTTACTGATGATATACTGCAAATCCCGAAACGTTTTATGTATTTTTGTGTATCCCATACACTTATCTCTGTATTGAATATACGGAGCCATGCCGAAGTATCCGTCTTTATTTATATCTTGAGTGTTTATGTCTATTGTTGCTTGGAGTGGCCCAAGACCTCTGTTACCAATCTGAAAATATTAATAAACGATATTATTTCCTTTCATGCATACAGACATCGAATTAAATTTAATGATAGTGTAATTGTATTGGATTTGTTACGGCTGAAGTTAGGAGCGGCAGTTAAAGAAGTATGGCGTCCATCATAGATGACGTCTTCTTCCTCCTTTATTCGATCAGTCAATTAATAATAATAAAAGCGTTTACTTTAAACAGTAGTTACAATAACATACTACTGAATATATAAACGTATTACAACTCAAAGATGTGAACGGGCCGACGCTCGGCGTGCAAATGAACCCCGACAACTTTTATAGGCTTGCTTCGTATTAGATTTTACCACAGAGGGTAGCGAGTAATATTTAAGTCACCTTTTGACGGTAAAACGGATATTTGCGCCGTCAGATTATTTATTATTCAATAGGTACTAGAGTACACTTATTACTTTATTACAGACGAATTTAATAATTATCGGTGTCGTGGAATTCGATATTCTTTGTTAATTAGCAATGAAAAAATACGCAAACAATCAAGACAAGATCAAGATCAGTCAGTCAGTCAAGATCTTTACTTGTATAGCTACCAAATTAGGATTAAAGCTGGATAGAGGCAAGAACTACTACCATTGTGCATTTATAATATTTATGTCTGTAATACAATAGGTAATACTAATTTGTGTATTTATGTTATTGGAGACTAAAGTAATTAACGTCATTCATTGTTCTTAAAACTCTCCAAAAGAAAGATTTTTACATAAATAGAACACAGAAGAACTCTTAATATGTGTCAACATTCTTGTTACTAATACTTACATCATAGTCTGTGGAGTAATCGTGGTCTCCTCCAGGTTGTCTAATTGCTCCGTGAAGTATAGTTACAGTGTTATCGTCAATTGCTAAATCCTGTGCTCTTAAACAATTGTCAACAATTTTTATATCACCGACATAAGTACCATTAGGACTGATTTTACTGTAAATTAACAATAGAAAATTAATGAAATGCTTGTTAAATTAATATTGTATATCTAAACGATGTCCAAATTGCAAATACCAAGTATATTTGTAATATTTTTCTTTCGGTGGTTCTATATACATACATAGATACGCCTACGATGCCATTCGACACGATACGCCAAATTTCAAGGGTAGTAGAGCCTCGCTGAAGCTATATATTTATTTCATATATATTTCAGCATGAATGGGTCGGCTCGCCCGGGGTAGTACCACCATCCGTGAAATAACAGTGCTTGCATCGTTGCGTTACAATCGGTCAGGGAAAGCGCCGGAAGACCCCCCCTCCCTCATACACAGGTTGGCAACTCACTTGCGACTCATATGATGTTGCTAGTATGTACAGCGGTGATGACTTAACACCAGATGACTCATCTGTTTGTTTGCCTCCTACGATATAAAAAAAATGCATCCACATCACAGAGACCGTCATTCGATTACATCACTCTCCTTACTACTCGACTTGTTTCGCTATAAAAGGAGCAAAGCGACCGTTGCTAAGGAGGCAACAGTCCGAGTACTTCTCGTAACGGGAAGATACTCGAAAAACTAGGTAATATCCTCGCGTTTGCCGTCATAGCTCTTCCGTAACTCACTCATTATGAGGACAACAGTCGTCCGACAGTGTTAGATGTATCTCTTTTAAAGAACGTCACGCTTTGAATACGACTCATATAATTCGTACACGAACTTGAGTCCGGTACCCGGTAATATTACAGTGAGGTTCGAGTTTAGATATCACACCCCCTTCAGTATGGGTGACTGATTACGTGAAACTTAATTTTTTTTTTCATAAAATCCCTCCTCGATTAATTTAAACAGGATGTCAGATGTGTTGTTGTCTAAAACCGACGCGGATCTATCGATTCCCTGGTCAACTATCTCCAGACTGCCGTCAGAGAGACCTCCAAAGAGGCACAAGCAGTAAGCCATCGCCGCTTCATACTCCTTGGCAAAGTGAGATCGTTTAATGAGATATAACGTACTGTTGTGTATCCTTCTGGGTGGTGTGAAACCAACGGTTCACCATGGTATACTCTAGGAACAACTTTAGAGGAACGTTTTTGTCATAAATATCTCTGTAGCCATCTTTGTTTTTTTTAATGATATCATTCTTGACCATAGTGTCTCGCCCTAAGAAAAAAAAATAGAATTGAGTTAACGCGTTTTACTACTATCCCACTAGTTAAATATAGTGCAGTGATACACTGAAAGTATGATGTGTTCTGTAGTTATCTGTGATTAAAATACAGGAGCGATTGTTCTGAGTAGAATATTTAATATTAGCAACGTGTTAGAGACGTCATTTTGAAAATAACATTTTCTAGAAAGCTGAAGCAACGCATTACGTGCGCACTGTTCAACCACTCCGCTTATAGGTATATCATAAGATAATAATAGTAATAGTGCCTATAAGAAGACCTTTTACTTCAAATGCGCCATTGACAAACCAACAGCAGTTGACTTTATGCTTTCTCTGTCAATATTATTGTTCACTAATTACTGTTCTTTTCTACTTTTAGCTTTTATTTTATTATATAGATATTCTATTATTACTATTTTGTTTGATTAGTTTTGTTTACTTTTTGTAGTCCTTAATTATTTTTAATTTATGGCTACGATCAAAAACGCTATGGGCTGCAATGAGACGTGACTAAATAAGATTTAAAAGTAA
Source organism: Antheraea yamamai (assembly GCA_036509395.1). Taxonomy (NCBI): domain Eukaryota; kingdom Metazoa; phylum Arthropoda; class Insecta; order Lepidoptera; family Saturniidae; genus Antheraea; species Antheraea yamamai. Next base: position 1,443,586 of record AP028445.1, read on the forward strand.
TAAAGCACCAATGAAAGAATACCGCAAATTAACGTGTTCATCAATTATCGTTAGATACTTAATTGTTTTGTTCAAATAAAGCATGATTCGTAAATTAACATTCACCACGATTTACAAATCGATACTTGAAGTCAGATTTTGGTATAACCTTTGCAACGTCCTTCATAGTAGCTTTGTATGTCATCGTATTTTTAACTTTTAACTTAAACCTTTTAACCTAAATTAATTCATTAGTTTACAATCAAGATTATAAAAAAATCACTTACCTATTAGCAAAGGCCAGAATTCATAATACATTATATGCACATGTATCCCAATGACTATTTCCCTAGCGGTATAAAATAGTTTATTGTCGTCCCAACATGGATTTAATAAGGCTAGTTTCCGGGCGAATAAGTTGTGTAGTCTCCAATCTAAATTTATAAATATATTCGATCCTAAAAATCCATTAGGCACTGAAATGTATCAATTACAAAATTATAAAATCTACCTATCTATATTACTAATATTAGGTCTTTACCTATGAAATTGCCGTTTTGTATGAAAAATTTAAACGAATTTTTTTCATGTATTTTTTATTTGTATTAGTCGAAGTAATCACCCATGCAATCAATGCATCTTTGCCAACGCAGTGGCAGTTTATTGATGCCCTTCTTAAAGAAATCAGCTGGACGGGAGGCAACAAATTCTTTAAAGGCATTTTGTACTGCCTCTCGAGTATTGAATTTTTTTCCCGCCAAGGAGTTATCCAAATTCTGGAAAAAGGAGTAGTCTGTAGGCGCAAGGTCTGGTGAGTAGGGCGGATGACGGAGAACTTCCAACCCCAGTTTTTGCAACTTGGAGACCGTCTGCTGTGCAGTATGAGGTCGCGCGTTGTCGTACAGGAGCAGCGGAGACGAGCGATTGACCAATGCTGGTTGGAGATCTGCCAGCTTCTCTATCATTGCGTTCAGTTCTTCACAGTACACATCTGCATTAATGCTCACCCCGTTTGGTAAGAAGCTGTGATGAATCACACCGGCGCTAGACCACCAAATAGTGACCATCGCTTTTCTAGGGGTAAGTTTTCGTTTAGGGCATTGTTTAGGTGCTGAACCAGGATCCAACCAACTTGCTGGGCGCTTGCGGTTATCAAACAGAATCCATTTTTGATCGTAGGTAACAATTCGGTTCAAAATTCCGTCATTTGTGTGTCTGTTGAGCAGTGCAAGGCACGTCTCGACGCGTACTTCGCGCTGGCGATCATTGAGTTCGTGGGGCACCCATTTGTCAAGCTTTTTTACCTTGCCAATTTGACGCAAATGGACCAATATAATTTTGACGCTAACGTCGAAAGCTGCTGCTAATTCAGCCGTAGATTGTGTATCATCAGCTTCCACAATCGCCTTTAATTCATCATTGTCGACCAAAGTCTTCGGATGACCGCGAGGTTTATTTTTCAGGTTGAAATTCCCAGAACGGAAGCGAGCAAACCAATAAGAGGAGGTGCGTTGGTTTGTAATGTTAGTTCCGTAAACGTCGTTGATGTTGCGTGCCGCTTGTGCCGCGTTGCAGCCACGACGGTACTCATTCAATAATTACTCGAATTTTTAACGTATCCATGATGACAAAAAAGATTGAAATGTGATGAAAATGTAACACTAATCAATAAACAAATGACTGCTTTTGGAAAAAGAATTCCATGTTTTTAAAATAAAATAAATTTCAAATTAGAATTCTTAGCCAAACAAAAATTATTTTGATTTGAAATGGCCAGTACTGCAGAACGGCAATTTCATAGGTAAAGACCTATTATATCATCATGCTAAGACAAACAGGAGCGGACTAACAATGTAGAAAGTTTCAAATTTGGAGTTTTTCCTTTTGAGAGCATCCGCTGCGTGTTACCCTAAGCCCAAAGTAACTATTCCACGCGGACGAAGTTGCGGGCAGAAACTAGTATATAATAAGAATGTAAATCTAACGTGTCTGTACTTTTTAGATTATTGTAAAAAAAATGTTGCAGGTGTCTTGGAATAAGTAATATATGTACCTTACATTTAAATCATTTTTAGAAATGTCTGCCTCTCTGTCTGTTTGTATGAATACGCATCACTTCTAAAGTACCCCGTTCAAAGTACAACCCCATCAAGAAAATCATAAAGCATATTCTCGAGTAACATTTAGTCTTAATTTCATTAAAATAGGTTCACTCTATCAAAAGTTATTGGAATTTTAATGACGACGCGCCTTAATTACGACAGAAAAGTAGATAAGCAACTGGACTTAATACATTCAAATGAATTTAGTAGTCACTGTTTTTTTTACATTAGGTTCCACACGGACGGAGTCGCGGGCATAGCTTTTTTATAAGATAAAACTTTAAACTCGCAATAAAAAAGTAAGGGTTATAATAACTCAAGTAACTGGCCGGTATTTGCCAGCTTAAGATAATAAAATTTATTACACTTTTAGACTTTAGTTTAATAACTTATTCGCTAACAGAAAGTTTCATACACAAACTTTTGCATCTATTGAATAGAAATATTCAAATACCCAGACGAAATTCTCTAACTATTGGACACGCACAAGGTAATTCGAAATTATAAGGCGCTGAGGCTGACATTATACTATATATTTGCTGGTAGTTCAAGTACGGAAAGCTTAATATTTTAATGTGTGGCTTCATATCAATGAGGCGTTCTGTAGAATGCATCATGCATGCAGAATGCATCCAAGATCTATTTAAATGAGGATTATTTTAAGCAAAGAAGAGTTAAAAAAAGTAGAATAATTTAGTTTAATAGACGAAATAAACTTTACCATTTCTTTTGCATCCAGTTTCAATAGCGTCCAGTATCGTGCAAGAACTATTCCCATCACTCGGAAATTCTCTTCCATTAACTATTTCTGTTTTTAAAAGACCATGTTTGTATGCTCTGATTTTTGATATTACATCAACGTCAAATGCATAAAGATTACTTAAATCCCACGTAACTGTCGAGAAGTTTATCTGAAAATTTGCAATTACCCTAATATGTACTGAACATGCATCCTTTATATATATTTTTCTGTTTCTTACTTTGTGAAATTTCTTGAATAAAACGCTAGACAGGGCGAAATAGGGCAATAATAATAATAGTAATGAATAAGAATGAAATAAACAAGGTTTATGAACGAACCGCAGATCGGTCATTGATAGTTGAGTTCTAATCATAAGCGAATTTGCTACATATTCGTATTCTATATTTTTTATCTTCATTAGTCATACGATTGACATCATCTATACATATAATAAAAGGCTAACGGGACGAAATCTGTACACTAAATATTTTAAAGAAAAAATACTCTGGGAGGGCTTACAATCAACGACAGAACACAATGCTATAGTTTTTTAAATTTTTGTCTGTCTGTCTATCTGTCTGTCTGTCTGTCTGTCGTATGTACAGGATTCACGCAAAAACTACTGGACGGATTTTGACGAAATTTGGTATGGTGGTAGCTTATACACCGGTATAACATTTAGGCTATGTTTTACATATATATCACATTTGTATGTCTGTTTATTTTACTTTTAAGAAAACATAAAAGAGAAGAAATTTACACAAAAACTACTAGACAGATTTTCACGAAATTTTGTAAGGTAGTAGTTTATACATCGATATAACATACTAGCTTCTGCCCTCGACTTCGTCCGCGTGTAATAGTTACTTTTGGCCCCCGAACCCGAGAAAAACCTCTGTTTTGGAACATTCTTCATTGATGCTCCACCCCCATTGGTCTTAGCTTGATGCTACATAGTATATAGCCTACCTCGATAAATGAGCTATCTAACGCTCTCTAATCTAAGCTATCTGTACATTAAATATTTTAAAGAAAAAATACTCTGGGAGGGCTTAGAATCAATGACAGAACACATTTTTATAGTTTTTAAAATTTTTGTCTATCTGTCTGTCTGTTGTTTGTACAGGAATCACGCAAAAACTACTCGATGGATTTCGACGAAATTTGGTATGGTAGTAGTTTATACACCGGTATAACATTTAGGCCACGTGTAAGATATCACATTCGTATGTCTATTTATTTTATTTTTTAAGAAAACATTAAATAGAAGAAATTGTTGCAAAAACTACTAGACAGATTTTTACGAAATTTCATAAGGTAGTAGTTTATGGGTAGATATAGCATACTAGCTTCTGCCCTCGGAAAAAAAAAATCTCGATTTTGGAACATTATTCATTAGTGCCCCACCTCCATTGGTCTTAGCGTGATGATACATAGTATATAGTCTTCCTCGACAAATAAGCTACCCAACACCAAAAATTCTTTAATTTTTCAAAGCGGACCTGTAATTCCTGAGATTAGTGCGTTGAAGAAAACAATCTCTTCAGCTTCATATTAAAATCTATACATTAAATATTTTTTGAAAATTATAATCGGGGTAGACATTGTTATCGATATAGAAGCCAAAAATAAATTCATTTAGAATTTTTATCTGTCTGTCGGTTTCTGTATACGCGTATCATCACTCCGAAAGTACTGAAACAATCTTGACGAAACTTGTCTCATAAAACACAAAGGGTTCTCTAGGATAACGGATTCGGATAGAATCCGAATCGACGTTTTCGATCGATTCTTATAATGTACGTTACAATTGAGCTACGGCAACATGACGTTTTTTTTTGCGTAATTACCAATCAGTTGAATTAGAAGCATAAAATCGAATAATTGGACTAAAACTTATTCATGTATGTGTTTGTCTCTTAGTCATGAAGCAACTTCTTTACATCAATTGTCAAACCATAACGATTCTAAAGAAAGTTCACTTCAATAATAACCAAGGCGACAAAGTTGTAAACAAAACTGTTTCTAATATGTTGTAACATTTATTTTAATGTATAAATTGTTCCTTAAGTAAAAAAGGTATTTATGTATAAACTTGCAATTTTGAGATGCACATCTTTGACATACAACTTCTCATCTTTCTATTTCGTGTTCTTGACATATAGTAACAAAATAATTTGTATGGTGCTCACCGCGGCAGCTGCCAAAAATTAAGTCAAGTTATGTTTCATTTCAAGAATGTAACTAAAGATAGCGTTGCTAAACAAAGGTACCGAGATTCTGCCCGAAAACATAAACCTCGATAATAGTTACATTGCATTATAGAAGATAAATCTCAATTAGAGTTCTGTCAGTACATGTGTGTATTCGATATCTGATAAAATTAGTATTCTAAACATTATTGAGTCTTGAAGTAGTTGGATTCAGGTTTGTGAATTTACGATTAAAATAATTAGTTGAGGTGTTTCCAATTACCATACTATGTTATATCTATAGTAATATTCTAAAGAGAGGTAAATTTTTGTGTTCGGGGCATCCCTGATACTACTAATCCGATTTTGAAAATCCTTTTACTGTTCGAAATATATATTACCCCTTAATTCTATAGATATTGTTTTATTTTGGCAAATATATATTTTCAATAATTAATCACAAGAAATGTAATTAAAATCGTTAAAAATCTATAATATGGCGTGCACTGCTTGAAGGCATTGAAATAAAAGAATAAAATCTATAGAAAAAATATTCATTACTTTTACAAAAAAGTCCGAATCACCATATATCTAAGTTTGATATCACAGCTAAAAAGATGGTTTATATGTCAAAAACAAAATAAATTTGAAGTGTGGATGCAGATTTCACGTATAGTTTACAAATTTGTGCTTAAAAATACAATTTAAACCGGTAATAACCTATTTGGTACAAACTAAGTTGCGCGGGCCAGCTATTATACAAATAAACTGTATTGATGGCAATCCAGATAAGCTCGTTTACATATCCATTCCTTCCTAATAGAATCTGCTTTGGATAGATCATACATACTACTTACTATATCAAAATCATATAAAACTATAATTATTATTTGAAATGTACTAACTCTATCTGGAATAGTGTTCAGATCAGCACATCCTCGATTTTGAAAAGATACTGGTCTGGTCTGGTTCATACATCTGTAACCAGAAAAACGATGCACGGGATCGTCTTCGGGAATAATGTTTGGAATGCACATGTAGTCAGTTCTTCCTTGTTCCTCACAACAGTAGGTTATATTCGATAAATAGTTAACTAAAAAAAATGTTTTGTGATAAATATATGGCAAATCAATTCCATGCTTAGTTATATGGTAAAATGGTTCGTCTTCTCAGATCTGATAGATTGATTCTAAGCTGTTATTTTAATATACAATTGTAGGAGCTTCGGGCTCACTACTATACGATTCTAGACTCACACGGACAGCGTAATAATATTACTGTCTACCAAAAACACTAATCTTGTTTTCTTGTCGGTAACAAATATTAGGTCTTTACCTATGAAATTGCCGTTTTATATGAAAAAATTTAAACGATTTTTTTTCATGTATTTTTTATTTGTATTAATCGAAGTAATCACCCATGCAATCAATACATCTTTGCCAACGCAGTGACAGTTTATTGATGCCCTTCTTAAAGAAATCAGCTGGACGGGAGGCAACAAATTCTTCAAAGGCATTTTGTACTGCCTCTCGGGTATTGAATTTTTTTCCCGCCAAGGAGTTATCCAAATTCTGGAAAAAGTAGTAGTCTGTAGGCGCAAGGTCTGGTGAGTAGGGCGGATGACGGAGAACTTCCAACCCCAGTTCTTGCAACTTGGAGACCGTCTGCTGTGCAGTATGAGGTCGCGCGTTGTCGTGCAGGAGCAGCGGAGACGAGCGATTGACCAAAGCTGGTTGGAGATGTGCCAACTTCTTCATCATTGTGTTCAGTTCTTCACAGTACACATCTGCGTTAATGCTTACCCCGTTTGGTAAGAAGCTGTGATGAATCACCCCGGCGCTAGACCACCAAACAGTGATCATCACTTTTCTAGGGGTAAGTTTTCGTTTAGGGCATTGTTTAGGTGCTGAACCAGGATCCAACCAACTTGTAGAGCGCTTGCGGTTATCAATAAGAACATTTTTCATCGCAGGTAACAATGCGGTTCAAAATTCCTTCATTTGTGTGTCTGTTGAACAGTACAAGGCACGTCTCGACGCGTACTTCGCGCTGGCGATCATTGAGTTCGTGGGGCACCCATTTGTCAAGCTTTTTTACCTTGCCAATTTGACGCAAATGGACCAATATTGTTTTGACGCTAAAGTCGAAAGCTGCTGCTAATTCAGCCGTAGATTGTGTATCATCAGCTTTCACAATCGCGTTTAATTCGTCATTGTCGACCAAAGTCTTCGGACGACCGCGAGGTTCATTTTTCAGGTCGAAATTCCCAGAACGGAAGCGAGCAAACCAATAACAGGTGGTGCGTTGGTTTGTAGTGTTAGCTCCGTAAACGTTGTTGATGTTGCGTGCCGCTTGTGCCGCGTTGCTGCCACGACGGAACTCATATTCCATAATTACTCGAATTTTTAACGTATCCATGATGACAAAAAAGATTGAAATGCGATGAAAATGTAACACTAATCAATAAACAAATGACTACTTTTGGAAAAAGAATTCCATGATTTTAAAATAACATTAATTTGAAATTAGAATTCTTAGCCTAACAAAAATTATTTTGATTTGAAATGGCCAGTATTGCAGAACGGCAATTTCATAGGTAAAGACCTATTATTTATCTGCCAAAAATGATGACATACTCGGTAGCTACACAATGATGATTTTAACATGTAATGAGACTTAAGAATGTTTAATATTCTATACGTCATTAATTTATTATATGACTAAAATCCAGTAAGCAATACAGATTTACTAGTATACGGGACCATAGAGAGTTAAAAAGTGTGAGGCCCGTGGTACAAAGGAAATCGCTGAAGACTAAACCTGTTTGATTCGTATACCTATAATAGCTATAAGTGTAGTCTACGACGTCCTTCCCGTCTGTACAAAGCGGTATATCCTCTACTACTTTACACTTTAGTTATGATGATGGTAATTCATTGGTATCATACTTGAGTATAATCTTGCTTGAAGAGATGTCGTTCTTAATAGTTTCTCATTTTCATCCGAATATTCAGTGAAGAGGATTCACCTCCTGTTTATTTGTCTGTCGTAAATATGACGAACAGTTTAGGCCTGTACGCATTAAGCAGTTTCCCGTGACCCTCACAAGATTGTCGGTAAACCTAGAAACGCTAACTCTTCTGATGCGTAGTTGTCATAAGAGAACTGTTCTGCTCCTTCGCAAATGCATTCTACGAGTAATGTGTTGTGGAATTGGTTTTCCTGCCCATTTCTCTCCATTGACCTTTGAGTAATCTTATTCTTTCAGTAATTAAGCTTACATTTTATTATAGGTATTCTATTCTACCATTATTTTCTGTGCTATCTTCTGCACTGGTTCTGTGTGTACATGTGCCTTTGTATACGAATCACAAACATCTCACGTTACGTCAATGTTTTCTATTATATGTAATTATTGTCATAAGTCATATTAATTTATGAAGTATAAAATACAATATAGGTACTTACTCACGTCCTTAGTGATTAGAACGTCATTTATAATGAATTCAGCGTAGTAACACACCAACATGTTAAAGAATGGACTTATTGATTTACCAAGTTTTAAAATTGCCTGTCGGACTTTTCTAGGGATCGTTAAAGGTTCACCATTCTTGCTTTTTCTTGGTCCAAAATCTGGAAATATTACAAAAATAATAAAGTCACTTTACAATATCCTATATTTCTTCTGTAGTACGTACAGTACGTATGTACAGAACGAAACGCAATCCATTCATTCATTTTAAAATCAGACACTCTTTCTTTTCAATGATTTCATTTTTAATGAAAACTTAATGCGATTGGAGAAAACATTACGCAATAGTCGTTAAATTAATGACAGCATTAATTTTAATGGGACATTAACAAATGCAAAACTAATGACGGCTTTCTTGCAACCGACTGTTAGTGTTTTAAATTCATTTACGTATTATAACAAATATTCGGTTTACAACGATAAGAACTTTATAAAAAAAATTTATGACTAGATTATTTAGACCACCGCACATACCTATTTAGTTGTAATCATAGATCGAATATGAATTCGATACGATTCGATAGGTTCAAACATTGGTGTGTATCAGCGAATTTTTGTATTAGCATACATTTACTAAAATAAATTGGTAACACAATTGGCTGACGATGAAGAAAAAAATCTTGAGAAAACCAAAACCTGAGAAATGCTTTTGTAGTACCATTGTATGTGGGGAAGTATACAACTGTGGATTTCTCGGAATTTATAATCGCCAATACGTCATCGGCTGGCGTGGTGATTATGCCTTGAAGAGGTCTATGGTCTTGTATCGAGTTATTTACAGGCTGATGTAATGATGATGAAGCAACTGTATATTATAAAAGCCATAAAAATCACTCACTTTCACCGTAATCAGCATCAATAATTCTAAGTTGGGGAGTATGGATCGCTCCATTAGAGGGATGTTTTAAATTGTTACAAGATCCGTCGATTCGCCTTCCCTCATTCTGATCACAAGGTTCAATATCAACAGTACACATACTGAAATAAATATATCACAATTAATCTTAATACATATTTTTCATACATAATCATTCTATAATAAAATCAAACACACAACTGAGGCCCTCAGAAGGTGCTAGAGGACGTCAAAACTTTACTACCGATTCGAAAAACAACTCAGTCTTCGAGAAAAGTCGGCAAGACAATCAGTTGGTTTTTTTTCCGAGTTATTATTCTCATAATCGTTTTATGTATAACTAGCTTCCGCCCGTGACTTCGTCCGCGTGGAGTAGTTACTTCGGGTTGACGCTAACTTTAACTAACGACTTCGTTTACGTAGAAGGTGAAAATATTTTTAAATATGTAATACGTACGTTAACTCCGATTTTGGAACATTCTTCGTTGGTGCTCTGCTCCTATTGGTCTTAGCGTGATGATATATAGCCTATAACCTTCCGCGATAAATGAGCTATCTAACACTGAAAGACATTTTTCAAAGCGGACCAGTAGTTCCTGAGATTAGCGCGTTCAAGCACACAAACTCTTCAGCTTATAATATTAGTATAACTATAGATATCATTACATAGTATAAAACTCCCCTAACGCGTCTGTCTGTCTGTCTGTTCGCGATAAACATAAAAACTACCGAATGGATTTTCATGCGGTTTTCACCGGTGGATAGAGTGATTGATGAGGACGTTTTAGTATATAATTTGTCAAGGATTTTTTCCTTTAATCAGGGCGGACAACGTCTGCCGAGCCCGCTAGTATAATATATATCTGTACATCAATATCTGATATATGCTTATAGCCATATCTAAGATGATAATATCGTATCAGGAAGCAAATGATACAAGTTTCTAAGTTTTTTAGAATTACATTTTATTGAAGTGAAACTTTTTATGGTATGGCGGGGAAAAAAATTCATTACGCGTTACGCGTTAAAAGTAAGGTAAATATGGATTTGTGTGTATGTGTAAGTATGTATAAGAGTCTGTCTGGATCTAGTAGTATATCAAAATGAGTAAATATATAGTTAAGTATTTATACTAGGGAACTTCATATAGTATATATTTTAGTTTATGAGCATTCTCATAAACATATCATTACATAGTATAAAACAAAGTCCCCTAGCGCGTCTGTCTGTCTGTCTGTTGGCGATAAACTCAAAAACTTCTGAACGGATTTCCATGCGGTTTGCACCAGTGGATAAAGTGATTCACGAGGAACGTTTTAGTATATAATTTGTTAAGGATTTTTTTATAATCAGGGCGGGACAACGTCTGCCGGGCCCGCTAGTAATTTAATAAATATAAGCGAAAGAAGTTTCATTTCCTTCACGTGTACACATTCATACATCACTGTTTGTTTTATCTTTTATAAAACACTAGCTTCTGCCCACAACTTCGTCTGCGTGGAATAGTAACTTTGGGCTTACCCTAACACGCAGCGGAAACTCTCAAAATGAAAATAAAATAGCATTTTGAAACATTTTTCATTGGTGATCCTATTGCTTGGCACCTATTAGTCTCAGTGTGATGATATAGAGTCTCTCTCGATAAATTAGCTATCTAACACCGAAAAAAATTTGCAAATCGGTCCAGTAGTTCCCGAGATTAGCGCGTTCAACCAAACAAACAAACACTACAGCCTTATAACATTAGTATAGAATAAAATATTTATTAACTTACTCCACTGCACCAGCTGCTATTAATTCTTCCATTCGTTTTTCTGTCACCGGTACTCCATAGTAAGAATCGAATACTGTTGCATTTGATAAATTAAAATAAAACATAAAAAAAAAAATTAAATTCCGAAACATTTTCTAACTTTTTCCATATAATCGACTTATGAAATGAACGATAATAAAGAACTTGCTCATTTTTATACCTTTCAAATCGTTATGCAACTATTTGATTAGAAACTAATGATGATTGTTCCGACCGGTTTCGGCCATGGCTGCCACTTTGATCCCTAATCAGAGAAATGGTGCTGGTGCGCTCAAAGATGGCTTATGTAATCTATCTTCGCGGCGAAACTTGGTGCACATTGAGGGCACGTGAGTACGTCGTTCTCATAATGATATGTTATGGCAGCAGCAGCAACTGGTCGCGTTTGCTATGAAGGTCAGCTTTACGCTGAGCCTTGAACTTGCGTACTTGGCTGTTCACTATCCTGCACCATTCTGGCCGTTGTGCTGCCAAATGTTCCCAAAAAGAGGTTCTATCTTGCATCGAAACTAAATACATACTATTTTGCAGACAGTATTTTTCACATCCGGAAGAAATTTCAATGAGATATTTAATGTATTATACAATGTTACATATAATTAAGAACTTTTTTTATGTACTTATTTAATAACAGGAATAAATGTTTTTTTTTAAAGAAAATGGTTATTTATTCAATTGATCTATATCTTTTATATAATAGTATTAACGTTTCGGTGGTACTTACGTCACGTCGTCATTAAAGTTACAATAACTTTTGTTAATCAACCGATTTTAATAAACAAAGACTAAATGTTACTCCAGCATATGCTTTATGATTTTCTTAGTAAGATTTTATTATGAACGTAGTACTTTAGCAGTGATGTATGTTCAAACCAATGGACAGATATTTCTAAAAATGATTGACATGCATTTTATTACTTATTGCTGGACAACTGCAACATTTTATTTCACAAAAATCTATAAGTACTACACGTTTGATTTACATTCCTATTATGTGTATACATAATGTAATGTAATGTAAATGTAGATGTTATGTAATCACACACCGAAAACAACATAACTATTTTGTAAATTATTGGTAGAGTACAAAAACGTGATGTTATTATATCAAGACAGACGATCGATTACTATTATCGAGCGAGTTTTTGGCATAAATTTCGAAAATCAAGTATCAAGTTATTTCAATACCTTGATACGACTCGAATGGTGACATTAGTGGAAATGAACTTCAACTCTCTTTAATATTATACATATATATATATATATATATATATATATTATAGGAGGCAAACGAACAGACGGGTCACCCGATGGTAAGTGATCACCGCCGTCCATAGACACAAGCAACACCCGGGAAGTCACAAGTGCGTTGCCGACCTTTTAAAGAAGTGTACACTCGTTTCTTGTAATAAATAAGAAATACTGTCTTGCCCTATTAAAGACACCTAGTTTTTTGGAGGCTAACAATGCTTTGCTTTTCAAATGACCGCTAAACTGAACGTCACTCGATATGTCAACGCTGAGGATACCAATACTGGGCTTGGCGACTAAAGGCACTCCCTGAAAGCTAGGCATTACGTCAATTACGGCATTGTGGGGCTAAAATGGACCGAGTTTTGTCTATCCCAATACGAGACGTGTTCGAGTGACGTCTCCATTTCAGACACAAGTTGATTCCGGCACTCAACAACGCATACCCGGGAAATATTAGCATGGCCAGTGTATAGAGCATCCCCAGTGCTATCGTCTGCATAGCAGTGAATGTTGCTTACTAGAGCCACGCTGAAGCTATTACTGGTTTCAACATGAATGGGTCGGCTCTCCCGGAGTAGTACCACCCTCTCATAGAAAACCGACGTGAAGTAACAGTGCTAGCATTGTTGCGTTTCGTTCGGTCAGTGAGAGCGCCGGAGACCCACCTCCCCTCCCTTTCCACTTTCCCCTTCCCCTTCCCTTCCTCCCCCCTCCCCCACACAGGCTGGCAACGCACTTGTGACTCCCCTGGTGTTGCAAGTGTCTATGGACGGTGGTGATCACTTACATCAGGTGACCCACCTGTTCGTTTGCCTCCTATGATATAAAAAAAAAAAGATAGTACAGAGCCTTGTGGCATACCAGCATTCACAGACTTTAAATCGGAGCAAGCACCGTCGACTATGACTTTTATGCTTCGGCCCGTGAAAATGATAAATTATTGCATTGCATAAATTCCAATCATTTCAAATCATAAAATCCACCCGTTACCTGGTACCTAACACCGACTCATCAGTACATGACCCTAACCAATGAATCGGTCTTTACTGGTCGAAGACCTTGTCCAGCAAATAATAGGTCTTTACCTATAAAATTGCCGTTCTGCAGTACTGGCCATTAAAAATCAAAATAATTTTTGTTTGGCTAAGAATTCTAATTTCAAATTAATTTTATTTTAAAAACATGGAATTATTTTTCCAAAAGTAGTCATTTGTTTATTGATTAGTGTTACATTTTCATCGCATTTCAATCTTTTTTGTCATCATGGATACGTTAAAAATTCGAGTAATTATGGAATATGAGTACCGTCGTGGCAGCAACGTGGCACAAGCGGCACGCAACATCAACGACGTTTACGGAGCTAACACTATAAACCAACGCACCACCTGTTATTGGTTTGCTCGCTTCGACCTCAAAAATGAACCTCGCGGTCGTCCGAAGACTTTGGTCGACAATGACGAATTAAAGGCGATTGTGGAAGCTGATGATACACAATCTACGGCTGAATTAGCAGCAGCTTTTGACGTTAGCGTCAAAACAATTTTGGTCCATTTGCGTCAAATTGGCAAGGTAAAAAAGCTTGACAAATGGGTGCCCCACGAACTCAATGATCGCCAGCGCGAATTACGCGTCGAGACGTGCCTTGCACTGCTCAACAGACACAACAAATGAAGGAATTTTGAATCGCATTGTTACCTGCGATGAAAAATGGAATCTGTTTGATAACCGCAAGCGCTCAGCAAGTTGGTTGGATCCTGGTTCAGCACCTAAACAATGCCCTAATCGAAAACTTACCCCTAGAAAAGTGATGGTCAATGTTTGGTGGTCTAGTGCCGGTGTGATTCATCACAGCTTCTTACCAAACGGGGTGAGCATTACTGCAGATGTGTACTGTGAAGAACTGAACACAATGATGGAGAAGCTGGCACATCTCCAACCAATAGCTCGTCTTCGCTGCTCCTGCACGACAACGCGCGACCTCATACTGCACATCAGACGGTCTCCAAGTTGCAAGAACTGGGGTTGGAAGTTCTCCGTCATCCGCCCTACTCACCAGACCTTGTGCCTACAGACTACTACTTTTTCCAGAATTTGGATAACTCCTTGGCGGGAAAAAAAATCAATACCCGAGAGGCAGTAAAAAATGCCTTTGAAGAATTTGTTGCCTCCCGTCCAGCTGATTTCTTTAAGAAGGGCATCAATAAACTGCCACTGCGTTGGCAAAGATGCATTGATTGCATGAGTGATTACTTCGATTAATACAAATAAAAAATACATGAAAAAAATTCGTTTAAATTTTTTCATACAAAACGGCAATTTCATAGGTAAAGACCTAATATTTCAGCCATAAATCCTCTTATGCTAATTGCTAAATTGCAAGGCACCCGTTACCTGGTACCTCACACCGATTCGCCAGTATATTTTATTGAACTACTTTTTCAGAACTAAAGCCTTTAACAGCTACAAATTGGGTTCTATCACTTAGATAAGAATCGAACCAGTTAATGTGAGCTCCCCCAAAGCCTGAGGCGTCTAATTTCTTTAATAAAATTTGGTGATCGACTTTGTCGAAAGCTTTAGAGAAATCAATGAATATTACGTCTATTTGACTGCGTTTGTCCATAGCATACATCAGATAGTCACAGTAGCTTGTTTAGTTAGTGCAAGTAGAACGTGCTTTACTAAAAGCGTGTTGGTGATGGGTGAAAATATGCTTCGTGTGCATTTGTAAGGTTCGTACCATTAATGCTTCGAAAATCTTGACAAAAACAGAGAGGATCGCTATAGGTCTATAGTTGTTGATATCTCCTGCATCACCACCCTTAAATATTGGGAAAAAAAAGAAATACGCATTAAACTCTTACTTAAAAATAGTTTGATCACAAAAGAGTGTCTTATCTTATTTACAGATTTATATTGGATCTATTATACCGTATTACCCTTACTTACAGATGGACATTATTTTAATGTAAATATTATCTAACACTTGTCTAAGTTGATAGTCCTTATTCTATTGTTGTAATTAACTGTATCTTTATTAGCCGGCAAAAGAAGTTTCATAGTAATTTATGGATTTCGTGGGTATAATTAATTTGGAAGAAGTAAATAAACAATTTTAGACATTCACAAGTAAAACATAACTACTAGATACTATTTGATGACATCTTACAGTGAATTTAATCTTTCATTATACTGTTGTTCCACCTTACGCTCTTTTTACGTAATATATAAATCTTATAAATTGCTTATTTTATTTATTTTATACATCATTTTCTTTTAACTAATGATAACAAATTTAACGTATAATAAGTAAATTGTCTTAACGAAGGACCGAACAAAAATATTATTCATAAATTGAAAATGTTTGCAATATATCTGTATGTAATGGAACATTTTTGAATGATGAGATCGAATTGAACGAATGCTATTCAGAGTTGCTTGCATTAAAAACTTAAATGAGATCTTTAGCTAGAGACCGCTTGAACACGCTTTTGTAATAAAGTATTATAAACATGACTTCAACTAGATTTTAAATTTTAGGCAATGCTTAGTAAAACTCATGGTATACCTGTGTTCATTTTTGTTTTTGTAAGTTAGATTATTGTAAAAGCAGTTGTTACAGTTACCGTGTTTATGTGTAATATTTTGTAGTGAAAATTAAAACACATTTTATTTACATGAATATTAATATATTTTGCACTATCAATTATAAAAAAGTTGGAGACATAATTAAAATTTTGTCATAGATTATACAGTAATCAATTTCAGAGTTTACAATTACTTTTAAGAATTTTCATCTTCATTAGGTGAGAAATATAATTGTAATGATCAACATTCACTGGTAGCTTCTTCTTTCCACGCGGAAAAATCGACTTTTGGGATTTCGTCGCAACTCACTACTTGGTTTCTGAAAAACAAAGGTTACACTAGTTATAAAAATTTACTGACCATTTTATAGACAAAAGTAATGTAAAACGACTTAGCTTCATAATAAAATATAAATAGTGAAATTTTCTTACTCCGGACCGATTATTTGGAAAGCTTTAGGCTGTATATTGGTAAACTCATCTCCCACCATGCACAGAAGTCCAGCTAGAGTAGATTTTCTTATTTCTTGAAATTGTTCTAGAAGGAAACAATTTTTATTTATTTTGAATAGTTACGATCTACTCTAATTATTATTTTATTTAACGAATATGTATTTTTTTTTATAAATTCTTTGTCGGTTATATGTGAAATATACTCATGTATGTCAGAGTAAAAAACGCCTCAATTTGGTGTTTTAAAATCTCGAAAATTAGACATTTATTATTCTCATGGTTTCTAACTTAGTTATAGTTATGGTTATAGTGTAGGTTCTATTACTAATGCGTTAATTGTGTATCTGATTATTTGTAATTGAAATCTTGCAACCTATTTCTAACAGGTATACTTAAAGACCGGATTCCATCTTAATAGTGACTTTGTATTTTTCAATGATTCATACTCTACTCCATCCGATAACATTGAACGAATAAGTAAAAAATAATATTTGATTTGTTTATAATCATAGAGTAAAAGTAAAAATGAAAGTTTTACTCATTTTTATCAAATAATACATTATAAAATATTATAAAAATTATAAAAAACCGCTTCATTTAAAGATAGAAAACATATCTAATTTTATGCTGCCATTCTTACCAGGAGTATAAGCATTTGGTCTGTCAGATCTCTCATACCAATGTCTGTCCATAACAACGCTGCGTTTTAATTGTTCCATTATAATGAAAGCGGCCGTATCTGGAATATGTCCACCCTTTATATGCCTCTCCATCGTTATTCCTGGCAATAGTCCTATGTCTTGTACGTCTGGATAAACCCTTACCAATATCTCCAATTCCTGAAAGAAAAAAAACGTACACATTGCGATAGAAAGTAGACTTCGTGGCCGTGGGTAATTTAGGCAGATACAAATTAGGAAGCTTTAAGAAAAGTAAAGAAAACTCCGTTATTAATCGAGTAAGATCGTTTTCCGTCAATTCTCCTACGCACAAATGGATAAGGCTTCGAACTCTACAGTGAGGTCAAATTTTTTATGAAACCAGGGAAGGAAAAAAAATATAAATAAGAAGCTGGATCAAATTTCTTGTGAGTTCTTCTCAGTCTTATTTGCATCGCTTGTAGATTCGAAGTCCTCAGTATCTTCAGAGGCCGTAAGTTGACTTTTATTGACTATCAACACCTATACTTAAAAGTCTATTACAAGGTGCCTTTTCGTATGCTCCAATTGTTGAGCTATGACTCATTTGATCGGATTTTGGTAACTAAATTAAATTTGGCATAATATAATAAGTGCGTTTAGTAAAAAAAAAAACGAGAATATGTGAATTTAAAAAAATATTGATAAGAATGTAAACGATAAAATACATATTATATTACCTTTTTATGAATTATATACTCCAAGTCTTCAGATGTTTCATGTGTTTTTTTATAGCCCGTACGTAAATCTCTATATTGAACATATGGGGCTGTGCCGAAGAGTCTGTCTTTGTTTGAATCTTGAGTGCATAAATCTATTGTGGCTTGGAGTGGCCCGAGACCTTTATCAGCAATCTGAATGTATAAATTATACGAAATTAGCCACTGCGTACATAAAGATCAAGACGAATTCATTCGGCAGCTAAACGGTGGCCTATTTTTATTTCGAGAATGTCATTATTTAATAACACCTACATTCTCACTCTCTTTCAGAAAACTGTAAAAGATATCGATTTAGTGGATATCTGCCTTCTGAATTACGCAATAAAGAAGAAACATGCAAACAAACAAAACAAGGTAGTGAATGACATGGATATAAAACTATAAGGAATATTGTAACGCGCCTAATGCGGCCCTGGATGCGGAGTACATCCCTGCACTGCGCATGCGCCTCCCTCTCGACTCGTATGATGTCACGCCACCCGGTTAGTCGTTCACAGACCGTGATAGCATTAAAGTATTCATATTTTAAATAGTGCTTACTATTTTAGACTTAAAGTAGTACGTTTTTTTAAAGGAAAAGCACCTACTACTCTATGGCCGTTTTCAATCAGGTTTGCACTACCCAGGAGTACTACTACTCCGTAATACTCAATTCCTCTTACACTTATTCTGTAATATATCAATCAGTAAGAACTAATTAATAGCGGTATTTATTGGATATGGAAAATGACTGGTAATACATTTTCTATATTCAGATACAAGGTTTTTTTTTTAATTTATTTTATTTGTTGGGGCTTTTGTTTCTTCGAACATATCAGCCTCATTGTTTCCCATTTTTACTAGGTTCATCAGGAAAATCGCAGATGATGTATCATTACCAAGTCATACAGAATATTAGCATCACCCGAACAGGGTTCTGCTAAGATTCTGTGACAAATACATAGGTATTCTAGCAACTACTTCTCATACTACTCATCAACGACTCTCTTTCGATCAATTGATGTACATACAAGCTTTTGTTTTAATTGATTGCCTACGTATTCAACCCAATGAGGAAATAACCTTCATTAAAAACTAATAAACCGTGCTGAGTATTTTATTTACCTCGCTTATTAGTAGACTAAATTTCTTACGAACTTGTTACATTCCATTATGTAGTGATATCCTTATTTATTGTAATATAATACATACTTACATCAGGATCTATGATACGATCGTGATCTCCTCCAGCTTGTATACTTCCTCCATGAAGTAAAGTGACAATGTTATCGTCAATTGCTAACTCTTCCACTTTTAGACTAATATCAACGACTTGCATTTTGCCGACATAGGTACCGTTAGGGGCGATTTTACTGGAAATAAACAGTTTAAAATTAAATTTTATTTTATATTCTATACTAATTTACGATGGACATGAGGAAGGATAGCACGGTTTGATGTCTCAGTATTTGTGAAGGTAGACTGTTATATAGCGCAATTTATATACAGAGAACATACATATAACTATTGATTCCTAAACGTTTTCATAAACTAACCACTTTCTGCATAGTCTCTGTGGTAATAGAGGTAGAATTGGAGGAATATTATCTCAAGGAGATTATTAGAATTTGATTATGTGCTAACAAAGAACGGATATAATGTAAGATGACGCTATCGAAGACGCCTCCATATGAAAATGTATCCAGAGATACCAAGATGTCTAGCATTACGGACGTAAGATAATGGGGTAATGGATAAAATAGGAATAGCATTTAAAAAATCCATCAAGATTAAAATAGCATAAATACACCAAAAGGCATATCTTATCCTATATATATATCCTACCTTTATACGTATCCTATCAGGTGTCTATAAAATTTAAAACAATTGTGGTATTGTATATACAAGTCAAAAAGCATAAAACTTTAAGACTGGATGATGGAATTTAGCGACTTGTGTTCGTTTTATAATCTGCTAATAGAAAAACTTAAGCCTCGCCTGAGACATGAAATGATCGATTAAATTTACAGTAGATACATAATTATCGATACATAAAAATACATAGATACACGTCAATATACGTCAATCATGAATATTTTTCATAGAAATTTGCATAAAAATATAAATAACATGTTTTCTTGCAAGCACAGTTTAAAAATGAAGAGGTAACCTAAAAAAAAATAGATAATATTTAGAAGAAAATAATTTTAAACAGTTCTCCGTCAATTTAGGGCTCGACACTTCGTAGGGACGTTGCGTCACTTTGCGTCTTTTACAAGATGTACCGCGGAGAGTGTTCTGATATCGAGGTGAGTGTTCTGAAGAACAAGTTGGAATTGATACCTGTTGCAGATTTCCGTTACTGAACGACTCGCCACAAAATGAAATTCCATCCATGACATTTTCATAGTTGGAAGTCATCTACTGGCAGTTCTTTGGAATAAACTCTCAGTGGCAGGTTTTTGTCGGATCAATATAACCTCAAGAAACAAGCCTACTCCATTCTCAGTAGCCGGCAAAGCATTTCAGATTCCTCTCGTGTCGTAGGGGTTCATAGGCGACAGAGATCACTTACCGTCATGTGATCCGCATGTTCGTTTACCTTCAGTCGCATAAGAATGATGTAACATAATAAAAAGCGTCTTACTCTTGTGTTCCCCCCTGGGTGACGTGGAACCATCGGTTGACCAAAGGATACTCTACAAATAATTGTACCGAAACATTTTCATCATAAATGTCTCTGTAGTTTGTTTGGTCTTCTAGAATAATGCCCTCTTTCACCATATTGTCTCGTCCTAAAAGAAATGTTAAAAATAATCATTAATGATTACGTAATCTATACTAATATTATAAAGAGGTAAAGTTTGTGACGTTGTGAGTTTGTGACGTTGTGGCGTTGTAAGGGGTAATCTCAGGAACTACTGGTCCGATTTGAATAATTCTTTCAGTGTTATATAGCTCATTCATCGAGAATAGTTATAGGTCATATATATCATCACGCTAAGGCCAATAGGAGCGGAGCACAGATGAAAAATGTTTCAAAATCGGGGCTTTTTTCCTTTTGAGAGCTTCCGCTGCGTCTTAGCCCAAAATAACTATTCCACGTGTGCGAAGCCGCGGGCAGAAGCTAATAACTAATTATATTATCTATAATCTATACTAATATTATAAAGAGGTAAAGTTTGTGAGGTTGTAGGGGGTAATATCTGGGGAGTCGGAGAAAAATGGTCGAACGAAAACGTTTCTTACGAACGCTGCCTTAATTATGAGATATATATGATTGAGTTCTAGAGAAAAGTTGTAGCTTGATAATGCCTATTACCGCCCAACGAAGTGGGCACGGGTCGGCTAGTAATTTATAAGGTCCTATACACTATTTGAGAATTAAAGAATTACTCACGATGATAGTCTCGAGTTATATATATACAGTTAATTAGATATATTCAAAATTTTAAAGATAAGTCTTACCTAGTAACGATGGCCAGAATTCATAATAAGTCATTTGCACATACATTCCAATTACTATATCCCTGGTGGTATTAAATAGTTTGTCGTCAGTCCAATCCGGATTCAATTTGAACAGTTCACGAGAACATAAATTATGTAATCTCAAGTATAAATTACTGAATAAATTCGTGCCCATAAATCCATTTGGTACTGAAACGAATTAATAAAAAATTTAACCTTGAAAAAAAAAAACGAAAAGATCTACCTACTAAAACTTTGCGATATTTCAAGAATTATGACATGCCTGTATTTGCAATCTCGGGACAGTGAAATTTGCGGGGTGGTAGGGTGTCTGTACCCGACTGGATCGCGACCACCGTACACCAGGTGGAACACCCGCTATAGTGGCACGTTTGGGATTGGGATCAGCCGGTGTATATCCAGCAACCGGGGGGGGGGGGGGGGGGCAGTTTCAGGCCGGCATGACAGCGGCGACCAGCGATGGATAGTATGTCTTTCGTCGGTGGTCGCCATTGTTTTTGGATTGTACTGTGCTTACCATCAGGCACAGTACAGTCACTTTGCCGAGCTGCGATAAAAAAAAAAAAAAAAAAAAATATTTTATGCCTATAGGCGTTAGTTTGTTAACCTAAACCTAGTTTTCTTTTTTTTAATGTTTGCTTGTACAAGAAAAAAGTGTATATGAGTTATGAAGAACGAGTGCGCTCTAAGTGAGTAAAATATAATAGAATATATTGCATAAGGAGCTTCTGTTACTTGCCTAGAATCGCGAACGTACTAAAGAGTTCACCGGTAAGCAGATCACTTACGTATTGCCTATAGATAAAATAAATTTGGGTTTATATGATTCTATAAAACATAACAACATAATATCTATTAAGAGGGGATCTATTCTATGTAGGGACGTATACGAGAAACACGAGTATATCAAAAGAATACAAACTTACCATTTCTCGTGCATCCAGTTTCGATAACATCCTGTATCGTGCAAGAACTGTTACCATCACTAGTAAACTCCCGACCATTGACTATTTCAGACTTTAAACGACCGCCTTCGTACTCTCTTATATATGAGATCCCACCAATAGCGAAATCATAAAGACTACTTAAATCCCATGTAACTGTCGGGATATCCATCTGAAAGTTGCAATTCCTATAATTCGTATCTCATTTAGTAACTTTTATGTTCATTCGTTTTTATGCTGCAATATTCAGATAAAAAAAATCTTTATATTCACTACATTTTATTAGTACTACTCAACTGGACCAATTTTTCATTCTTAATACAATATACTAATATAGTTCCACGCGTGAATCAGACACGGGGCATATCTTCATTTCACTGTCATATAACTAGACCTACTTTGTTAGTATTTTTACCACTTTTCGTACTTAATGAATCCTTCAATACCTTTAAATTGCAATTAAACCAATAATTAAAAATATCTACTAACCCTAACTGGAGTAGTGTCATTGGCAACACATCCTTGATTCTGGAAGGAATAAGGTCGAGTTTGGTTCATACATTTGTAACCGGAAAAACGGTGTACGGGATCGTATTCGGGGATTACATTAGGTGTGCACATATAATCGGATAATCCGCTGTTCTCGCAACAATGAGTTGTTACAGATAAATAATTGACTGAAAAAAAATACAATAAATTAATATTAAGCGACTTGCGAACGGCATAAAAACTCACCTGAACTTGGTTACAAATTTTAGATACTACAAAATGGCAAAGTGATGATACCAGTAACTGCTATTAGTCAAAGTATATTTTACAAATAACGGCGACCAGGGATATATCACATAGTATACAATTTCTTCCACTAGTCATATTTCGACAAATAAATAGGTAATGCCATTTTAATGTTATGAGCACTACATCCCACTACTACGCATCAACCTATTTAACAGGATTTAAAAGCTGGATTAAATGTTAAATTCTATAATTGTTACCTCAAATCTATTCTTTATCTTTACACATCGGAATCGGTCAGATACATCATCATACAGAGTGTACAAGCGTATGCGGTATGCTAAAGTCATACTAGTTCATTTCCAGCGTAGTCTCGCAAATTTACTTTATTATTTACGAAGGGATTGGTAGCTAAAAGGTATGCATTACATAGCCAATACAACGTATTACCTCTTTAGAACTTTCAATAGAACATCGCATAGATTCTACCACTCTTAATGATTTTTCCCCTTACCTGACCGCACAGAAGAAAGTTTACAGACAGTTTTACTTTGCTTTGTTAAAACCTCAACTTGTCTTCACTTTCCATCGAACTTGCATTATATTTGTACGTACGTACGTATTATTTCATTTCTTGTGACGTATTTTATACTTGTAAAATTTTTTTTTTCTGCAGGCTCTCGGTCCGCACCATTTTTTTGCTATAGCTTTTTAAGTGAAAGTTAAAAATCGTATCTATGAGCATCTATTGATTGTTTTTTTTTATATTTAAAATAACATAAAATTTAATTTATTTTTTAATGTATAATAAAAAAAACCTGTAAAATATTAGTAAGTTAGTTAATTAAATTATTTATTACTACATTTCGTAATATGGTAATGTCTTGTTAGAAAATGGTTTATATCACTTACCTACATCACGGCCGGATACGACATCAGTTGCCATAAATTCAGCGAAATAGCCCATTAACATATTAAAAATTGAACTTGATGATTTACCAACTGGTAGAGTTTCCACGCGCAGGTCTCTAGGGAGTATCAAAGGTTTACCACTTTTGCTTTTTCTTGGTCCGAAATCTATAATAATGTAAATCAATAACAACGTGTCATTACAACTTACATTTTATAAGCAAAAATGGCTGAAAAATTAAGAGATAACAAGTACATATGAATAAAATAAAATTTCTCTCTGTGAGTCTTGAATTGGTTTTGTAGTCAAATGTTATATCGTAAACTAAATGTAGCGTTAATTTTTTTAAAGCAATGGTCATTTAATATTAATGTTAATTTACCTGTGTTATTTGTGATATATATTATATATGACGGCACAAGTGCCCGCTCTATTATCAAAAGTATTTGTACTGACATAGATATTACGCACTACCCTCTAATACGAAGCAAGCCTATAAAAGGCGTAGCAATAACGCAGCGGGGTTCTTGTAATCCGGTGATGCTGTTAAGGCCTTTTTAGGCCAATAGCGTAGTCAGTTCGAGAAAAACGGAGCAGGGTTCAGTCTCTCTGAGTACAATACGACGTCATTTATGATTGACGTTATACCTTTATAATTACCGCTCCCAACGTCAGCCGCAACATCAGAAGTGGGATTCACCACGAAAACCCTGTTAGAAGGACTAATCCTGCTAACAAAAATGGGATAAACCATGATCATCCCATTACTGGGATTAATCCCTACATGAAAAGTGTGATATACCATATACTGATTGCACATCATCTTTGGGGTGTGATTACACCATTGAGACTATGATAATCCTTAAGACTTAGATCTATGAGGCTATAAGAGAGACCCATGAGACTATGAGAGATCCAGATCTATGAGGCTATAAGAGAGGCCCATGAGACTGTAATAGAGATCCAGATCTATGATGCTATAAGAGAGACACATGAGAATGTAAGAAAGATACAGATCTATGAGGTTATAAGAGAGATCCGTTAGACTGTACGAGAGAACCGTGAGACTGTACGAGAGATCCGTGAAACGGTACGCGAGATCCATGATGGGACTTTACGAGAAATTCATGTTGGGGCTTTACGAGAGATTCATGATGGTACTTTACAAGAGATCCATGAAGGGACTTTACGAGAGATCCATGAAGAAACTTAAGAGAGATCCATGAAGGGACTTAAGAGAGATTCATGATGGAACTTAAGAGAGATTCATGAGGCCATACGAGAGATTCATGAGACCATACGAGATTCAAGAGACCATACGAGAGATTCAAGAGACCATACGAGAAATTCATAAGACCATACGAGACATTCATGAGACCATACGAGAGATTCATGAGACCATACGAGAGATTCATGAGACCATACGAGAGATTCATGAGACCATACGAGAGATTCATGAGACCATACGAGAGATTCATGAGACCATACGAGATTCAAGAGACCATACGAGAGATTCAAGAGACCATACGAGAGATTCAAGAGACCATACGAGAGATTCATGAGACCATACGAGACATTCATGAGACCATACGAGAGATTCATGAGACCATACGAGAGATTCATGAGACCATACGAGAGATTCATGAGACCATACGAGAGATTCATGAGACCATACGAGAGATTCATGAGACCATACGAGAGATTCATGAGACCATACGAGAGAGTCATGAGACCATACGAGAGAGTCATGAGACCACACGAAAGGTCATGAGACTATACGAGATATATGTGTGACTACGATATTCACTTATTTGATTATCAGACCCTCCCATGAAAACTACATAGAACTACACTACAGTGATAAGACGATCTCTATAACTTTCCAAATATACTATGATTTGAATACAATTTAAATAAGAATATTGCAAAGAAATGCTATAAATAAACTTTTGCCGGTTTATTTACAAATGTAACCAAATATAACACCAACTAATATTTAATTTATATTTCATGTACAAACGTATTCTTGAGAATCTACGAGAGCGTCCGAGAATCCGTAGACCCTCCGTAGATCCACCGAGAATTTATGATAAATAAACCACGAGACTACGAGAAAATATAATTATATTTACGAGAATTAAAGAATTAATTTACAGTTTTTTAATCTACAAGAACTAGTATTTCAGTTCTCTCATCTACGCGAACTGGCGTTTCAGTTTTCTCGTCTACGGGAACTGGTGTCTCAGTTTTCTCGTCTACGGGAACTGGTGTTTCAGTTTTCTCGTCTACGGGAACTGTTGTTTCAGTTTTCTCATGTACGAGAATTGATGTTTCAGTTTTCTCATCTACGAGAAGTTGTGCCCAGTTCTCTCATTTACGTCACCTACGAGAACTGGTGTTCAGTTCTCTCATTTACGTCACCTACGAGAACTGGTGTTCAGTTCTCTCATCTACGAGGACTGAGAATATTACAATAACAAGATTAGTTTCTGTCAACTAGAGAATTCTACTAGAACAAGATTCCCTTCTGTCACTAGAGAAGTCTACGAGAACAAGAATCTTTTCTGTCAACTAAAGAGGTTCACGAAAAAGTCAACTAAAGAAATAGTCTTGAAACAAACTCACTTAGGATGGAGAATTCGCTATAATGACATTTCTCTTCTGAAAAACAAAACATTCTTCGAAACCAGATAAATGTTCTTAGAGAAACTACAAGAGTAGAGGTGGTGCAGAGCACCCACCACCTGTCAAAATGGCCGAAGCGGAATGTACAGAAAACGTATGACGTCAGAGCTAAGATTGCCTTCACGGCAGTCGCTCTGCTCCTTTTATATCGAAACCGGTCAAGTAGTAGGGAGAGACGCGTGAACAAATGGCACGCTTAATGTGGGTAGGCGCCAACATACACTTCTATGGAGTGATCATAAACACGCATTTGGTTTTTTGTTATAAATCTTTATATCTTTATACGGCGGCGTAGATTCGCTTATCTTGTAGTATTTTATCGGCTACACATTGCGGAATGTGCACAGGATCTGCACCAACTCTTTCCACCGTCTCCATTTCATCTCAGAACTACCAGATGCCGTACAGACCTCTATTCATTCGCGGTTGACATACCCTTCATCCAGACGAAGTGTCTCGCTGCATAATTTATAATGCCAACCGTGAGGGAGTGGAATGCGCTACCTGCATCTGTTTTTCCTAAAGCATACGATGTAGCAATCTTCAAAAGAAGAATAAATGAGCATTTACTTCGTGAACGCGTTACATCCTAGGCCTCGTCCTCACTTTCCATAAGGTGTGACTGAGGTCATGCGTCGCACAGTGTATTATAAAAAAAATCAAGAGTAAATAAATTATAATTTAGCGTGTCTCTCGGTAGTCGCCGTTGTTTTTGGATTATACTGTGCTCACCATCAGGCACAGTACAGTCACTTTGCTGAGCTACGATAAAAAAAAAATTCTAGTGAGTAAAGCCTTAGCTTCGTCTTCACATTCCATCAGGTGCGACTGAGGTTAAAGCGTCGAGCAATACATTGAAATAAAATAAAAA
This sequence comes from Antheraea yamamai, assembly GCA_036509395.1. Classification (NCBI taxonomy): domain Eukaryota; kingdom Metazoa; phylum Arthropoda; class Insecta; order Lepidoptera; family Saturniidae; genus Antheraea; species Antheraea yamamai. Next base: position 1,471,129 of record AP028445.1, read on the forward strand.
TATTGTCTTTTACATGGAAGAAAGAAGCTATTTATAAAAATAACAAACTATAATCGCGCCAACGAATTCGTTAATATATATATAATAAACATAAAACTCACTTTTACCGTAAACAGCACCGAGTAATCTAATTTGAGGAGTGTAGTGTGATCCATGACTGGGACGTTTCAAATTATTGCAAGAACCGTCGAGTCTTCTGCCCTCATTCTCATCACAAGACTCGATGTTAATAGTACATGTACTGAAATAACATAACATACTCATTACTAATAACTGCGCCCCAATCAACGTAATATTAAAGGTAAATAAATGGAATTAAATCTGTGTCACACTAGAAGCTTTATTATGTATTGATGGCATATATAGATTATATATATAGATTATGTATCTAGCGACGTGTTATTATGGGTAAAGAAATAAATCAAGCATCTAGTAAAGTTAACGTATCACTTACTAAAGGAATTTCTAAAAAACAAGAGCGAAAGGGCCACTGCCTTGTCTTATGAAGAGCATAAATTTAAATTATAGACATTTCTAACAATATTTTGTCAGAAGCCTTTTCGATAATATCAACCTGTTGTATGAACTAATATTGCTATATCATCAACAACTCGACCGACCGTACAAATGACAAGTAACAAAAGGACTGTAATTATATTCACTTGAATAAAAAGCTCTAATAGGTATAAAATATTTATAAACTTACTCGAGTGCACCAGCTGCTGTTAATTCTTCCATTCGTTCTTCCGTTAGAATTACTCCATAAAAAGAATCGTATGTGATTGCATTACATAAATAAAACGCTAAAACTGTTATAATTAAATTCCCTAACATTTTGATACCTTATCGACAGATCTTACACGAGAAAATGAATTTTGAACAATGCTGTCGTTCATTTTTATACCCAGTATAGTGGCTGTGTAATTATTTGATTTGGAACAAAATAAACAACTGCAAATAGATGGCATTATTAAGAAAGTAAGAAAAAGAATTGAAATAAAAATTAATACAATAAATTAGTCTATACTTTCTACTCTATATTTTATAATACAATGAGATTAAGTTATTGTTTACAATCATCATCAATCTGTAAGAAACCCACTGCAGGGCCACGGACCTCTTCCAGAAGAAAGGTATGAGCATAATCACCACGTCAGCCCACGACGTATTGGCGATTTCAAACTTAGAAATGCACAGTACTATGTTTTCCCACATAGTACTAAAAGAACATTTCTCAGGTTCAGGTTTCCTCACTATGTTTTCTTTCACCGTCAGCTGATAGTATAACCAATTTAAATTAGTAAATGTACACGAATTCCCAAAAATTTGTTCATATATGACGGGGTTCGAACCTGCGGACATTGAAATGATATTCCACCGGTCGAACCGCTAGACCAGCACGACTTTTGTTGTGTAATGTGTAATTACATGTATTTAAAATGTAGAATTTGGAATTAATCCTTTCTAATCGGAGCACGATAAAATGACTACATTTTACCTGAGAGTTACTATAGTGCAATACAAAAATAAATAGAATCATCAAGAAAATTACTATCCATCGTCAGTTATCAGTGTCATACTGGACTACAAACCTTTCGATAGTTGAATACAACTGACTGATTCCGAGATACAACTAAAAAAGGAGATTGTGGCTTGTGCACCACGATAATGTGGTGTATAGTAATTACAATACAATTTAACAACAATCCCACGTCGAACCGAACCCATCCAGCCTTGCATTTATTGTTTCTGTAACATGTAAACTGAAATATAGAGTTTTTATAGTGGTCAACAATGTGGGAAGACCAAATCCGTGTTCTCTCGGCTCTTTAGTAAATCGTGAATAGTGAATCGGTATAGTCAAAATGGATATGTATGATTAGCGTAGCTAGTTTAGCTTAGTAAGATTCACGCTGTTGCATCTGAGGTAACAGCTTAAACCGATATTTGGCTATTTTGGCACCATTGAGCTTTTGCCAAGCGGCTAAGCACAATAAGCGCTCGGCCAATTATTCCGGTGAAGGTAGAAAAAAAACGTGTTGCTAAGAACAAAAAAAAAAACATTACACAAACGAAGTTCACAGCTGGCAGTAGAAAGTTGTATACAGAAGCGACTATTTATTCAAGTGACACATTTCGAGTAACAATGATATTATAAAAGAATTTTAAAGAACTGTAAATGAGAAGGATAAAACTAATCGAGTATATTTCCTGTTCTTCGCGATGACTGGCTTGTTATCCAAACCTGTGGTAGTGTTGACGTTCATAAGCGCCTATTTGTTAGGGCCTAAATTGAATAAAGTATATTTTTTATTTAATTTGAATATATTAAACGTTACGAAATAAAAAAAAAGTGATAAGCTAACGAAACAAACTTCATTTTAAAATCAGAAAACTTAATTTCCAAATGACTTAAAATATTCCTAATTAAATGACTAGATCCAAATAATGTTATTGCCCCTATGTATATTGTCTAAAGCCGCCGAGTTCTGAAGAAAATAATTTGTTGTACATCAATAATATGGTCCAGGTTAAAATAAAACACATTTAATATGTACATAAGTGTTGATTAATTATTAACAAATTAAATACATTTAAAGAATTATCACCGTGATATAAAGAATAACGAAACTAAAACAAGTAATTGAAGCGGTATTATCCACGTTTCACCTTTCCTGGCTGAAATATTGATTTTTTGAATTTTATCACAACTCACCACCTTGTTTCTGAAAAACATTTTTTTTTATAAGTCGCAATATTTTACTATGATTTACAATTTCCTGAAATTCGTAAATTAAAATAAAAAAAAAATTTGAAAAAAAAATTAAAACCAATGAACATTTATTTTTCCACAGTCTTATTAGTTAACTGGCAGAAAATGTATTCGGACATTAAATTCGCCAGTGTACAAACTAAAAACTTGCATTAAAATATCCATTAATTCAAATGCCTATGTCACTTCTCTTAATCGCTATTTTATACATACAAAACTATTACTCTGACGCCAATTCTTAGGAGAGCATTAGGTTGTATATGAATAACCTTATTTCCCGCGTCGCACAAAATTCCAGCTAGAGTTGATTTTTAACCGACTTCAAAAAAAGGAGGAGGTTATCAATTCGTCTGTATTTTTTTTTTTTTTTTTTTCCTATAACTTTGGCTGGGTGACCGATTTTGATGATTTTTTTTTGTTTGAAAGCTGGTGCTTCCCGTGTAGTATTTTAATTTGGTCAGTTACGACAACGGCATCAGTGAAAACCGTATAAGTTTTAAATTTGCATTAATTATGTAAACGAAAATAGACGAATAACTCAATATCAGCTAACCGATTTCGATGATTCATTTCTTATTGGAAAGAATGTCTTAAGGGTAGTTTGATGAGAATTTGGTTAGGTTCTGATATGGGTCCGTGAAAAGTAAGAAAACTTTCATGAAACGAGCCTACTCCTTTCTTAAGGGCCGGGAACGCATCTGTGTTTTTTCTCGTGTCGGGGGTGTCGGTGGGGGGCGGTGATCATTTATCATGAGGGGACCCGTATGTTGTTTGACAATATTATAAAAAAACCTTATCTTAGGGCCTTTGTGCTTTGTTCGTTGCTGTGTTGAAATGACGAAGATTGTATTCATTCTTAGGTGTTTTGTTGAAGCGATGGTGCCGAGTTGATGGTAGACTTGCGGATTATTGATAAGGTTGCGTTGTCAAACGTTCTTATTGTAAACAATTGAAACCATATCGTCTGAAAAAGCGTATTTTAATCTTAAGGGGAGGAGTGAGGCACTGCTAGTAAAATATATTTATGTTAAAAATGGAAAAATAAAGTAAATTTTAAAAAAAAGTTTACATTAATATCAATCAAAAACATAGGCCTAAAAGCGGAAAATAAATTTTATAAATTAACCAAATTAAATAAAACATATGAATATGTGTGCTACCTAGAGATGTATTGGAAGTGGGGCGAACCGAAATTTCTAATTTGTTAGTAAGAAATGTATAGAGGGAGGAGAGGGCTTAAACTTTATACCTATGTAGATGATATGATTTTCGGTTCGCACCGACTTCCAAAACATCTCTAGGTAGCACACGTATTCATATGTTTTATTTAATTTGGTTAATTTGATAAACTATTTATTTTCCGCTTTTTAGTGCCTTTTGGGTTTTTGATTGATATTGAAGTCGGTTAATACTTTTTTTTGAAAATTTACTTTATTTGATTTCATGAAGTTGTTCTAAAAGGAAAAAATCTGTTTATTTTAGAGTCTACAAGTTTCTTAATCATCTACATCTATGTATAATGTAATCTGGACGTAATTGTATGTCGGCGTACACAAAGAAAAGTTACTTATGTCTACGTAAAATATGACTTTATTTGATGTTTTCATTAATATAATACATTTTTATGCCAAAGAGCAGAAAACAGGTGTCCTATCCGAGTTTAAATGGTTACCGTCGCTTATGTATAACTATAATACAGCACCGATATCACTGTTATGTTGCCGCTCTTGAAGAGCATACTTCAATCCCTTTTTGAAGAGCCTAATGTCATTACCCTAAGGGAATACCGTACCAGGTAACCTATTCCACAACGTTGGTGTACGCATAATGCAGATTCTAGAACTAGAGTTCTTCTATAGCTCTTCTACAACTAGAGAAGCATAGAATTGTTACTATTTTGTTGGAGTTTAGAGTCCGTGGATGAGCAACCAACCAGCGGTGGGAGATGTGACTTGGATCAGCAATGAGGGCACCATATCAAAAATTTCTCTTCGACGTACATGATTATTATATATATTTTTTAATGATTATTGTGTTACTTTTGTTATTACTATATAAATTATTTTTATTCAAGCAAACACAAAAAATGTATCGATTATCTGATAAGTATTATTGAGTACGCGTATATTTTTGCATTGTTAAATAGTTCGTAGTCTTCGTCCACTGATTAATGTTTACCAGATACACAAAAATTGTTATAACCTTTCGTTTTTTATATATTAACATTAGGCATTATAAATCAAAGCATATTTTGTGCTGATAATGTTACCAGGAGTAAAAGGGTTAGGTCTATTAGGTCTCTCACACCAATGGCTGTCTGCAACAATGTTTCGTCTTAATTGTTACATTATAATGTAAGCAGCCCTGTCTGGAATATGTCCACACTATCCGATCCCGATCTATATCTTTCGGCTGCTTATAAATGGTTTTCAGACGTTTTATATTCTGAAATATGTAAGGATTAAACGTAAAGTAGACTTCGAAATCGGTTGAAAATGATTTATGCAGATAAAATAAAAGGATTGCTCAATCTACAGTAAGAGATACTTTAGTATTGAAGAAAAAACAATCAAAAAGTACTCTATTCAATGTAGACCTTTTGAACGTCAATGTTATCATCGATACGGACAACAACCCAGTCATCGAGAAGAACCGGCAGGAAACTCGATCTGGTTTATCTTTTAATAATACATATTTTTATAAATATAGATAGTTACGTTCGTTTTTGATTGATGCACAGAGATTGGTGTCATTTCCAGACGTCACTATCGTTCACATATAGATCCACCCATAATACATTAAAACTAGCTTGAACTAACTATCCGGCAAATCTGTGGGTCTTTGTTATAAAACCTAACACTATTATCTAAAAAACCGTTACTGGTATTAGTGAGCCTGAAACATAGAATATCCAATTTGTTATTGTTTCTAGTATTTCAATTCTGTGGTTTTTTTCTAAATCCAGCTTATTTAAGTTTTTACGTGATACCTCGACATTTCTCTCTATGTTTAGAAACATCATGTAAGCATACATATTTGTACGCTATATTAAGGTGTCGAATTCAAGAATTAACTTAAATTATCATTAAAGAAAAGTCTAATGATACATCAGTAGATGGTGAGGTATAGCAACTTCGTCTGCGTTGCTTATTATCTTAAGAGTATATCTTATATACACAGGAAAACACGTGAAAAGCTTGAAAATAAAAAAAAAATGTTTTGCTTGAAAAATTTCCCTGTAAACAATGTTATCCGTTTACTTTATCTCTCTTTTGCATGCGCACCGTAACGCTTGCCCCATTTCACACACCGCGCCACACGTAGTGCTTAGAAAAATCGTAGTTTTGGTTCGATATCGTGATACATTATTTAGATAAGAACCATATGTATAAAATAAACCAAAAAATGTGATAGATATTTATCCACAGCAGCTTTTGAGTGATCTGCGCGTACTTTTGATCGAGTGAACCGATTTTAATGTATCAAACGCAAAACGTTAGTCAAGTATATGAATTTTTCTTGACGTTTTATCAAGGACGTTGTACTTTAGGAGATAAACGTGTTACAAACAAATAACAGGCATTTAAATATATTTACTTAGTTATTAAAAGTATAGACTCTTTAATTTTCTTTACTGACTAACGCTGGATTAACGGGTCTTAACAGCTTCACAGGACTATAACAATTTACATACTTATTATATTACTAGCTGACCCGTGCAGCTTCGTTTGTCGGTCTCGTCTGTCGAAATCACCGGTTTCAATTGTATTTTGAAACGCGAAATTTTTTAATAAACCTAAAACCCTATTGCAGCCACACCTATACGATAGAGATTTGGCCTTGTTACAGTTTTATTATAGTAATAGAAGATAGATATAGATAGATACCCTGGTTTTTTAAGGTGCCATACGTATTGCAGTAAAAAGATTATTAGAGTTTTTACAACTTTAAAACAATAGATAAAACCTTTACACGCACGTATATAGTATATCAGATATAGCTTGCTTCTGTTTCAAAGTATTGGCGACGGTATCAGGATATAAGAAAATCTAATGAGCTATAAGCTCTGATATATGCAAAAGTTATTGAAGAGATCAAGTATTAGTGCATTCGTATCTGTTAATTGTTAAAAATTAAGAAACATTGCGGGATATACTTCTATTTCAATTGCCTCCATATATAGATAAAATAGTAAATATTATTTTATATAACCGAAACGTTCAGTTTTAAGAATTAATAAAATGGAACTTCTTGAATCGCTGAGAAGAATATTTGTAGAATGTACTATTTTATCTTTGTGCTCCCAATATATTGCTACGATCGTAGATCAAGGAAGCGCATAAAAAATCTATACTTGTAGTATAGTAGTATAGGTGCAGTCCGTTTCCTGGAAGACGGAGCGGCTTTGCCTAATGGCGAAGGAAGGTCGCCCCTCGAACTGCGCGTCCGCTTACCGGCCCCTTGTGTTGCTGGACGACGCCGGGAAGGGGTTTGAAGGGATCATCCCCCCCGGGTGTTGGGAATTTTGGGGAAGGGGAGCGAAACTGTGGGAAAAAATTTGGGTTTGGGTGGGGGGATCCTTTTTAAACCCAAAACTCCAAAAAAAAAACCACCAAAAAGGAGACCTCAGGGGAAAAAGGAATTGGGGGGGTTTTTTGGGGGTAAACACCAAAAAAAATTCGCGAAGGGTTTAATACAATTTTTTTTGGGGTCTTAAAACCGGGAGGGTGTAAAAAAACCGGGAAGGGAGAGGGAGAGAGAGGGAGGATGGCCACCCCCCGCGGGGGGGGGGGCCCCGCTGGCCGTGGAACTCCTGTGGAACATGAGCTACGACTGGCTGCTCCGCGGCGTGCTCCCAATTCGGAGCACGCATAATATGCTACGCGGATAACACCCTAGTCGTAGCCTGGGAGGGGAGTTGGGTGGAGTTAGAGCGCCTGGCCACTATGGCCACATCTCTCTCAAAATATTTAATGTACAGATTTGGCTTTGTTACTGTTTTATTATAGTATTTTATTTTATTTATAATGAAATATCAAATATTACTCTTCACGATTCATCCTTGAAAAAAAATTAACTATAAATTTATCGATCGAAAATTGATTATTCGAACAAAACAACTCCAATAATATTTTTTGATACTATTCCTTTATACACATTCCGTTACCCAGACACTCACGTTTCTCAACAAGTGAAAATGATCACCTATACAAATACTTCTTTGCTACTTTCTTTTCATGTCATCATATACAAAATAAAATGGATAATTGTCTGTAATAATCAATAATGTATTAATTTTCTTATTCAATTTTGTATATTTGAAGAATACCGTCTGTATTTTGTTCCTAATCAAACAGCTGCATAAGGAGTCAAATGGCTATAAAAATTCTATATATAAAAATACAGCGTCATGATGTTTGTCCACGATGAACTCCTCAACCGATCTTCATGAAAATTGACATTTATATATAATTTTGTCCAACTTGAGAGATAGGATAATATTTCGATTAATAGCCTCAATATTTTTTCATTACAAATGAAATGATTATCAATGTTGATTATTATTATCAATTGTAAGATTACTCAGTCTCGAACAGATGACGCTTTAATTAGTTTGTTGACAGAAAACAATGTCAAAGATATATCATAGATGGCGCCACGTTTTAATTTTGATTTTCTTTTTCAACTTCAGATTACTTTATGGTGCACGTATTCTGTTAATCTATTTATTACGTAATCTCGCTTTTTCCGTATCAAGTTTTTAAGCAGATTCATTATCCCATAATACCAAATACTTTATCATAATTTTAATTTAATATGTAATAACTGAGGTACAGCAACGCGTGGCCCCGTCAGCTAGTAGCGATATTTATTTATTGAAGGACAGCTAGTGGCCAATGTACCACACATGAAGTGACGCTATATGTGAATAATTTATAGGCACATTGATCTTTAATAGCATACGCTACATGGTAAACAAACTAAATCAAAACACTACAAAAATAAACTAAAAATAAAAAAAGCGATATAGTTTATTATAGAACGAGATTAAAAACACTACGAGAAACTACAAAAGAGGATATAAAAGAGTAAAATTCATGAATAAACAAACATATATTTCAACTGAATCAACACTAATTCATTACATGTAGTAACTGCACATTGAATATTAATTTATCTTTGAAGTTAAATAGCAGTTATAATAACAAATTAGGAAAAGGAATATTAAGACGGAGAACTTATTAAAAACAGATATTTATTATTTATACAAGTCATCGTTTTCTTCGTTTAATGCAGTCATATTTTCTATGGAAGGATTATTCTCGAGAAGACTGGCAACTCGGGTCTTTCCAGGCACTTAAATCTATTCTAGGAATCTTGTCACAGCTGACTATAGGATTCCTGAAAAAAAAATTTCGATTATTAATTAAATCTATAGATATTATAAAACAAAGTCGCTTCACGTGTCCGTCTGTCTGTGTGTTACCTTATTTCTTCTATAATACACAACGGAAAGTTTGTATATATTTTAATAAAGTAAATAAAAATCGACATAAACTAATGGAATCGTTAGAAGTTTTCGGACACTTAAATTACTTATAATGTACTATAGAATTTTACATATTAAAAGTACATTCAAGAAGGTTTTTTAGGGTTAATTAAAAAAAGCGGTTTTTATGAATTATATATTATTAGAAAAGAATTGGTTTTATAAAGCGTTATTTTGTCAAATAAAGTATTTCAATCCTTATTCGATTAAATAATTTAGTTAACAAGGGCAACAAAAAAACAACAGAAAGAAAGTAGAGGCAGTCATAAGGACTGCTGACAAAAGTGAATACTCAAAATATTGAAATAAATATATTTGTTTTTATGTATGTTGAAAATTCCGATTAGGATTAAATGAATTGAAGCAAATAAAGGGCCATTCCAATTCCTTAAAAGAAAAAGGGGGGGGGTTAGGGGGGGGGGCCGGGGGGGGGGGGGGGTGGATCAGGGGATTGAACGGGGGCAAAAATTAATTTAGGAAAAAAAATAAAAAGGAGAGGGAAAAGAGGGGGGCCCCCCAAAACAAAACCGCCGAATTCTCTTTTGAATTTTCATAATAATTATAGTGTAAATGACAATATTTAAATGTAAATTTTCAATCAAATATTTAAATTTCAGAATTTGTTTATTGAAATTATTAATATTAGTGTGATTTTCATATCTATTGGCACTTGGAGCAATAATTATATACATTTTTATAAAGTCTATTAATCAATCAAACGTACGATCACCTGCAAAATATCAATGTTACATGTACACACGCCCCTGTCGCTAGATTGATGCAAGCCGAGCAAGCGCAATACGGCCAGTAGTACGTACTTACTTACGTAGCATGTCATGACACGAAATTATAAATTTATCTCGTTCCAAAAATACCGCTCAACACGCCTAAAGAAGTTATCATTTCAAAAATTTCGTGTGAAAATTAAAATGCAACTTCTATAACTTCTAGGATCTAAACACTTATAACACCGCATGTATTACATTGCACCCATGAGAAACCGGGACTGGTCGATGGTTCGTTTGATGTTTTGACAAAAAATAAATGTATTACTGTAGGTAAAATATTACATTACACATCATACACAACATGACGTAAGTAATTCTTTCGTTTTCTTTAGTTTCAAATCGCGTACCACCGGTGGTACAGGTGGCACAGAATGTCTTAATAGACGTACTATAAATATCCAAAATTTATATATAAAAAATAAAGTCGGTTTGGTTAAACCATTTATAAATCAATAACAGCTGGATCTTTTATGATACATAGAAATGTACATAATTGTAGTTGTTAAAAATACATTCAAGAAGGTTCGCGGTAGTAACCTCTAATATTTTTTTGGGAATAATCGACAGATTGTTTTTATTATTTACAAATTACTAGCTGACCCGGCCACGTGTTACTGGGGCCCATGGCCTGAGGCACATGTTGAATTGAAATTATGATAAAGTATTTGGTATTATGAGGTAGTAATGAGTCTACTTAAAAACTACAAAACATAGATAATTCAAGTAATATGTAAGTTAGAATAAACGTTTAAATACTGATCAAACGTAATTTAACTCAAAAATGTAATATTATTAGAAAAACTTAACAAGTATCCATTCACCTGAAAGCTTTTTTGCTATTTCCCTTATAAAAGCTTTTTTGATATACGTATATAAGTAAGATATATAAGGTAGGTATGTATAATTAGGGTAATGTAAAGGAAATAGCTTTTTTTTTATTTATTTCTAAAAAGTGGTTACTAAAGATATTCGACTCTGTTAACATTGATACGGTAAAGTTGTTACTAATGTAACCTACTAGATGTGAAACTAACGTGCACAATATTAACGTACAAAAATGAAGTTGAATTCAAATAAAATAATGAAGCCAAATTTAAAGTACAATTTTTATCCGATAGAAATTTTATTGAGGCTAATAACACCATATAAGTTTTAGCGTTTGATCACAATCTCATTCAATGCTAAATAACGTAGTAGTCTAATAGTCTAAGATGGTCGACACGCCAAACCTAGAGGGGACTGGCTATCGAGTGCAGCTGCCGGAACACACCAACAGGTGCTTGGCGGCAGATTTTGAACTTAAGGCCGGTAGCTAGTGAGGCGGACTTAGAAAAGGCCGTACTACCATGCTATGGTTTCGCTACGATGTTTTCCTTCACCGCAAGCTCCGACTTGTTGGTTGGTTGGTTGTAAGGATTTTTCCATCCTTCACCTTCGTCCATCTTCGTGCATCGACGCTGTGTCACACACGTCATCATCATCACCATCAACTATCATCGCTTCATTATTTACTATAACATACAATTATATATATGTCGGAGGAAGCTATAAGTCTAGTTGATTATTGTTGCATACATAATATTATTTGTTATTTTAATAAAAGTTATGAATATTGTAATTTACTTAACGACCAATCAGAGCAGAGACAGTATCTCGAGCAGGGTCGAGGCGCCATCTTTACTTTAGGAGGCCGGACAGTTTATATGACACATTGGTTTGAGAGATAGCAAAGGATCGAGTTGGATCGTTGATGAGAGTGTTTATATTCAGTGGTTAAAGTGAGATCGGTGCCCCGAATTTGCTGTTCGGTCGTAATTGTCAATTTTTCCAACGATATTATTGTCCACGATTGAAATATTGTTTTATCTAAACAAAAACAGTGTGAAACCGTGATCATTGTGTTTTATGCTCGCATTTTGCTCGGATGATGTCCATCCACTAAATCTGTAATCATTAATGACGAGGCCAATGGGAATAAAGTTTTCTCCGACATATATAACAAATCTTTATGAAATAAAATTTCTCTTTAAATTCAAACTAAACTACTAAGAAATATACTAAATTATGTCTAACCTAATCTCTAACCTATCTCCAACCTAATTGTATGGTTAATTTGATTTCACCGTTACTGTTTCTTCTCCTTTCTCCTTATAGTTACCAGTCTTCGACCAGAGCTCTGGATTAATGCATCTCTCGTCAGTCCACGCTCGGTAGTCAATCGATGATATGTAACCACAACTTATCAATGGGTTTCTGAAATATAATAGATTAAAATAAATGTAAATTGATATTGTGTTCATAAATGACCATTTAATACTAGAAGAATGTTAGATTAATTATGTCAGACAGGATTCCGACCAACATAGTAAATGATTTATGATAATGATAGCACAATTCATTATGAGACAGTGCACTATCAATTTTTTCCGCCAAGATATTTCTAAGTCAACAAAATATCGACGCTTTTTCTGAACTTTGTTTCGATAGTTTAGTAAATATTGTAGCAGTAGCTTACTAAGATAATGAAATAAGTATATTGGAGGCCACGCAGAAGATTCTTCTGACATAGAATTTTTTTTTTTTGTATGTCATAACTGGCAAATGAACTTGTGGGTCACCTGATGTTAAGTGATTACCACCGTCCATAGACACTAACAACACCAGAGGGGAAAGGGAGTGAGGGGTAGATGAGATAGGAAGGGAGGTGGGCCTCTAGCGCTCTCATTGACCGAACGAAACGCAACAATGCAAGCACTGTTACTTCACTACGGATTTCTATGGGTCGAGTGGTAGTACCCCGGGCGAGCCGACCCATTCATGCTGAAACCAATAATAGCTTCAGCGTGCCTCTACCACTCTTGTTGTTTTTGTCTTTGTCAACGTTGGTTGACTTAGTAAAATCTTGAAGAAATTCGTGACGTGGTGAAAAAAGCAACATGTAGTATAAAAATTTAATTTTAAAATTATTTTGCGTAAGTAACAAAATACTAATTGCCTCGTTGGAATAAAATAAGGTATATAAAGAGACCTACCCTGGTCCAATTTTGAAAAATGCTTGAGGTTGTATTTCTGTAACTGTGTCTCCAACATCACATAGAGTCCTAGCAATAGTAGCTTTCCTTATTTCGTACAGTTGATCTGAAATGAAAAAAAAAAATAATAAGATATTATTCGAATTATCATCATCATCAGTCTGTAAAAGACTCACTGCATGGCCATAGGCCTCTTTCCGAAGGAATGTATGGGCATAATCAAAACGCCAGCACATGACGTATTGGTGATTTTCAACTAAGAAATTCAGAGTTCTATGTTTTCCCACATACAGTAGTACTACAAGAACGTTTCTCAGGTTCAAGTTTCCTCACGATGTTTTCCTTCACCGACAGACGATAGTGTTAATTTAAATTAGTAAATGTACGCGAATTTGGAAAAACTCGTTGGTATTTGCCGGGGTTCGAACCTGTGGACTTCGGTATGATATTCCACCGGTCAAACGACTAGACCACCACCCAAGCCTTTTTATGTACCAATTTAAATTTATTGGGCGCAGAACATTTAGTTACAAACAGAAAGGTAATCATTTTATGCAATCGAATGACAATAACATTGAAAACTAAATACTTTAGTTGAGGATCATAAAAATTGGATTTCAGAAATAAGAATTTCCATTTAATACTTACCCAAAGTAAACGCATTCGGTCTTTCGGAATTTTCATACCAGTGTCTATCAGACTTTATATTCCAGACAAGCTGTTCAACAACCAGGCAATAGAAAGTTGGAGGGACATGACCACCAGGAATCAACTTTTCAAGCCAAATTCCAACTAAAAGGTCCACATCTTCGACACTTTCATAAGCAGACTTCATGAGTTCAATTCTCTAAAATAACATTAATAATAAAGAAATTATATATTTATGTATCACCATAGCGAGTGTTATAATCACACCCTGGTAAGCATTTGGTTATATTAATTCCCTTAATCCATTTTAAATTCTACTGTTAATAATTTTTCTAATTATTTTCCTTGTCACTGATTAATTAAAATCTTGTAGGTAAAACATACCTCAGGGTCGATAATTCCTCTGAAATCATCCCAAGTTCTAATGTTTTCTCCGAAACAAAACTGTCTGTACTTCACGTAAGGTTGGAAACCAAAATATCTGTTCTTTGTCAAATCAGTACTCATCAAATCTGAAGCACGTTGGTGTGGTCCCAAAGCAATTTCAGCCATCTAAACGAGAAATTTAGTTCTTTAGTTCAAGGTGTGGAGAAAAGTAAACTCTTCCACCAAAGATGGCTAATACGTATAGCATATTTTTACGTAATAAAATTGAACATATGAACAAGCAAAACTATCAATAGAGTTGATATTCTATCCAATGCTATTATTTGCTGTTAGCTTTACAAAGCCTACCTTTATTTCTTGCTTTTAGCCCAATGACTTTGTATGGTTATATTAAGATAACCTGAAACTTGGTTCTTTAGTGCATTGAAGATATTCTTCCTTTTTGTTTATATATTACAGTTAATGTAGTGGTACTTACATCTGGGTCAACTATGTAGTCAACAGCAGCACATGATTGTCTAAATGATCCTTGGGTCATGTAATCAATATTATCGTCCACATCAAAGAATCCTGTTCTAAGGGTTAAGTTCACGATTGGATATTGTCTAACGTACATTCCGTGTTTATCATACATTCTGAAAACATTTTTTTTCAATTCAAATTTATTTGTAAGTTTTATGACTGCAACATTTTTTATTCAAATACAAAAACAAAACCTCATATTATGATCGCTATAAAAATTATTGGTTTGAATGACAAATTAATAGATTATCGGTTCTATGTCAGTGAATGAAGACTTGCTGTTGTGACGCTGTTTAGAAATTTCTACAAACTAATAATAATTACAAGAACTTCGGGATATAGATACTTTCTATAAAAAAACAATAACTTTGACGACATTATCCAATACGTTTCCATTTCACAATGTTTCAAAACTTGTACTAATGATCAGTGTGTTTTGTTCGCCACGATATATGAGACCGAAATATAAGAGCTAACAGTTGACCCTGTGCATAAAATAAAAGTGGTACGAGGGAGCTATGTTCGGCATCAACTTACAAGATTGAGTAAGAATTGTGAAATGTGATACCGCCTTTACGATTTTGCAGTAACAAAAGACATTCATGAAAATGCAACTGTTTTGAGTAGAATGTCAGGATGCCAGGATGCGAGGGTAAATAATAGCATGTTGAAGAAAACGTTAAAGGATTTCGAGAACGAGTTGTCAAACAAACATTAACTTATCGGACTGACGATATTATGAAAACCGTAGTAGGTTAGACCTGGATGAGATTGACGTAGGAGAACTAAGAAGATGAGCCTGAGCTCCAAAGTAAGTGATTACAATGTACAATGAAAATGATGATGACAATGTATGAAAAAAATTGAAGCTGGTGTGTCTACACAATGACCTTATTAATATGGAATAAACAGGCTGCGTTTACAATACAGACGTTCCAATGATTGCCTATAATCATACCTATTTAAAAATACTTCTTGACGATTGTCTTCAATCACACCTGCTTAAAATTGAAGGTGATATAGATGATAAAGAAGCGTTTTGCCAGCGACAACTGATTTTAAGGTTCGTATAATAAACAATAATGCGAAGTGCTTTGGGAGAATTAGAATGTAAGCTACATCTGAACTCTGGGTAAATACTTACTTAACTGCACCGTCTTGTATGGTGTGCAACCATCTCAAAACATATGGAAATTCCAAAGAAAGTTGAGGCAAAATTTTAGGGTTGTAAATGTTTCTGAAACCTGGTGATGGGGATATCACTTGTTCCCTTATAAGATTATCACGACCTGAAAACGAATAATAATATCAATTATCATTTCATTTTGTGATTATTTCCTCTTTTAGTCTAGGATTTTTGCATGTCACATAGAAATGATCACAGCAAAAAGTGTAAATTTTATTGTATTTTATTACATTACGGAACGTATATCATGTAGTAGATAAATGGCGATGGATTATAGTTTCCAATAAATTTGAGAACCTATCGGTGTTTGTCGCAATAAAATATATTCGAAAATAACGAGATAGATAAGTCTAAGTATCTTACATAGTTTTCTTGACCAGGAAAACTGAATGTCCAAACAAGTAACTGATATAGATTTTATGTTTCGTATGGTTACCGTAAAACTTACCCATCCATGCCGGAAGAAGTTCATAAAACATAATTTGTTGTGCGATGGCTAGATTAATATCCTTAGCAGTGATAAATAGCAGCTCATCACCCCAGCACGGGTTGATCCTGGCTAGGTTTTGGGCAATCACGTTATGCTGTCTCCAAAACCAGACAGCTATTAAGTTGATACTGGCTAATGTATTAGGACCGTCTTCAGCTATAAACAAACATAATTTGGTTAATACGCCAGAATTTTCTTGAATGAAACCTTGGGTTCAATTGCGTAGTGATCTCGGATAATAACACGTGTTAATTAATTTTCGATTATATACTTAATACAGCTTGTAGTTTATTTTGATCTGTATTTTAATATAAACAATATAAAACGATAAAGTTTTTTTAGTTATTAGAACTTTGCTCTCAAGTGTAACCGAAAGGAAATATCTGTGGATTCTTAAAGCCAGATTTTCAATTTGGGAGTGGTGAGAGTGATGGTAAAGTTACTAACTTGAATGCTTATATTATTTACTGTGTGAACATTAGAGATCTCTATGTGCAATAGCGTGCTATAAATTCAATAATATAATATTTACACAAGTTCAAGTCATGTACTTTTAATTAAAAAAAAAAACAGTATTTAATCCATTGTATTCAGTTGAAACCCCAATAAGGTACTGACCTACTATAAAGCTACTAAATCTAAGTTTCAATAATGAAATCTGGATTTCTTTATTTTATTATTTCTTATAAATTTATTTTACTGGACACGGCTACAAATTTCTAAGTCTTAGTATTATTATTGCTATTATATATTTATTTGAGGTAATTCTTTGACGTATTCCGGTTTAAACTCTGTTTAATTCCGTCTCAAATTTCAATTTCCCATAATTCTGACGTTTTTTACGTATTTTATGTAGTTATACGTTGAAAATAAATAAAGTTAACTTCTTAATACTTAACATACGTTCTTCTAACTTCCTTATGAAATCAACAAACACATTTTACAACATATGCAAAAGGAATATCATAACATGAAAAAATCGGAGTGCATAACTAATAACTTGTCCAGACTTATTTGACAGTCCAGACAGACAAATTTGCATAACGGAGGAATTATTCAAAATTTCACTGGACGGCCTGTAGCAGCTGTATTAATAATTACTACAGTAAATAAAAAACTTACGTGTAAGATGGCATCTACTTTCTCGAGGTTTCTGATTCAATAAGCAGACGTTGTTTTGCGTTTTATAACTTGGAGGCCATATCCTTCCATTGGAAACCTCAACCTTTAGTAATCCACCTTCAAACTGCCGCCCCTTGAGCAATAGACTTTTGGATCCACTACCATATATGGCAGATAAATCTATTAAAGGAGTCGATGATACTATCTGGAAATTTTAATTAAATAAGAAGCGTCGATTATATTTTAAAGTTTTTAAAGTTTAACGAACTATCATCACAAATCAGAAGTCCTTTTTTCGATACAAATAATTAGAATTACTTACTCTACTAGGGTGTGGATGGTTTTTAAGACAACCTTTGCTCTGGAAAGTCGCCGGCCTCGTCAGATTGAGGCATCTGATATCAGAGAAACGGTGCACAGGATCATCATCTGGCACCTTGATTGGAATACACTCTCGATCGGTTTTACCCTTCGGCGTGCAGCAGTACGGTTTCCAAACGATATAATTGACTGTAATGAAGCATAAAATGAGCATTTCTTATTCATATCTCTTTGTTGAGCAAAAACCGTTTCATGACGATAAATATTGCCGTAAGTACCACAGCAGCTTACAATAAATGGGCAAATTCAACACCGCATACTTTAAAACTTACAATGATATGGAAAAACTCATAAATCAATGGACACCATCACCTACAGAACAAATCTAAACCTGGGCTTTATATTTGACTGAGGTAATAAGAAACTTGTTAAACCAAAGCATCAGAAATACTAGTCTTTTCTGACCAAAAAATAATACCAAACTCCAATTCTCTAATATGAAACTATATCTGGCAATGGCAGCTTTCTTTATGATACATTAAGCTTTGAACTGTCGACTAAAGTTAAACAACTGCTGTTGTAAAATTAGTGATCGTATTCAAGATCATATGGCACTTTGTATCAATACAGTTGCTTTGTCTAAGCTAAGTATAAATATGGCTGTGTGAGATGTATTGCTGTTATAACATGTTTATACAAAGTTGTGTAAACAAGTTTACAAAGGTCTATCACCTGTATCGTGAAGGGAAGCGATGTCACTCGATAGCAGTGCCCAGCCGTAAGTGGACAGGTATGAAAATACGTTGCTCGGTACATGACCCTCTGCTAGGAACTGGGTTCGTAGATATCTTGGAAGCGGCATATCGTTTCCACTTTTTGCTTTCCTTGGCTCGTCACCTAAAATATTGAAGAACTTACATGCGTGCTGCAACTAATGTATTATATTAGAAAGTTGGAAGATATGATGCATTACAAAATTAAAGACATTCTTGTAAATAATTATTTCCCAGCAAATGTGAAACTATAATTATTTGAACATTGATAGTAACGTTTATTATTAAATACGCTATGTTTCATCACGTTGTATTAATACATCATTCTAGTTTAATTGCAGTTAATGTGATGATACATAAATACATACATTACTATTTTTCATTTTAACAATTATATCAATTATTTGAAATACCTTTTTTTTTACTTTGGATTAAAATTTGCGTTGCATCAAAACGGTACCGGTAATATTTAGACATTTCACACTTTGTATGTAATTCCTTTGGTAAAGCTGAAATACGTCGACCAACTACAAACGTTGGCACGAGCTTCGAAACCATTGCAATTTTTCCAATCTATATATTAAACGAATAACGTTGAAGACATAGTTCAGCCCATGGGACAGGTATGGGACGTATGGTCAAGGATAGTTTGAAATATAAACAAACATGCTCCAAATGTAATTGCATATCAAGGAATTATTTTCTAAACCTACCGTCAATGAAACTGGTTGGTAGAACGTTACGCAAAGGTGTATGTGAGGCTCCCCGTGTTGGGTTCTCAAGGTTGTTACACGATCCATCGCTTCTTCTGCCTTCGTAAGGATCGCAAGGTTCAATTTCGTTTACACACCAGCTGATGGAAAACAAGAATATGGATAAGAAAATCATAATTAGTTATCTCTGTAAATGCAACTGTTTACAGTATATAGCCAAACGTGCTTTTCTGTCTTTAATTTTTTACAAAATAGTTGTAAGGATGGATAATGTTATGCAAATTTTAGCAGCAGTACGAATAATAAAAACGCATTCTTAACTGGATGACAGATTATTATGTATAATGTATACATATGTATTGCCTATATTAAACAGTTATGTGGTTCTATAATTTGTAAGTCTAGTTTATTCGAAGCCATCCATATGTAAAGTCGTGGTGATCGAGTGGTTTGACCAGTGTCGATTCGACGTCCGCAGGTTCGAACCTCGCTAGGTATCAACGAATTTTTTTAGAATTCGCATATTTGTACTCATATAAACTAGTAACACCGTCGGCTAACGGTGTAGGAAAACGTCATGAGGAAACCTGAATGTGAAAATGTGCTTGTAGTACCGCCGAAATATAGAATACGTCGTGGGCTAGCGTGATAATTATGCTCATACCTTCCTTCAGGAAGAGGCCTTTGGCCCTACGGTGGGTGGGTCTCTAGCAAGCTAATGTGTTGGAGAATATGTATAGATGACATTCCGTCGATTAAATAGAAAAGTTTAATTACTCAAAACAATAAGTTTAATAATATAATTTAAATTAATTACGATATTATTATGCCGGTATTCTATATAATTTTTAATATATGTAAGAAGAGTTTTTACATGGCTTATTAATATATCAATGGTTATTCGATTAAGCAGCGTCTGTCATATATGATACACAACATAATTATTAATATAAACATGAAATTAATATCAATAACAAAATTTTAGTGGCTTAAATTTTATATACTTACAAAGTTCTATTAGATTTATCGTGTTGTTTCAATTCTTCTTTGGTTATTGTCGTTCCGTGATAAGAATCGTAAAATATCCCACAGTGAATACCATATAATGTGAACAAAAATATCACAAGTCTTAACATCATTCTAACATTTATTATACAACTTATATACTATTACGAGTAGTTATTTATTTATAGATAGTAAATTTTATGAACTTTAAAAGCGTACGATCACCCACAGTTAAACTTTGGCAATGACCATAATAACGCATCCATTGCTACGTTGACTTTAGGATCCTTATAAAAAAAAACTTTTAAAATGTAACAGGTTTTTTACAATATTATTATAGCGTAGAAAAACTGGGCCGGCAACTAAAACAGATTTGGTTAGCATGCAGTGATGGTGTAAGGATTTTAGAAGACAAATAGTGTGAGTTCGATTTACCAAAGAAGAGATTAAGGTTGATATTTCTTTATGGGTTACGCTGTTAACTAAAATCTCATCTTCATATTAGATGACAAAGTGGCTTAAAATGATAACACGCTTAGTTAAGACGAGGTCCGACTTTCCAGTGCATTTGTTGGAACACATCTATATTCTCAGTGTGAGGAAAACAAGTGTATCTACTTCTAACAAAGTAGATTGTCCCGAACTTCTATCGAAGTTATAATATTACTGTCCCGACCAAGCATCTACGTTCAAACCTCTCTCTATCGTAGCACACAAATTCATATTTATAGTGAGCTAGTTAGTTATTCAACAGTATGAGTGAGGTTGATGGTTTTGACTTCTATAACCCTACGATAAGTAAGGCGACAGCGTTTTTAAATAGCAAGTTCATTGATGGTAGCGGTTGGAAATAGATATTTTGAATTATATTATTATTATGTTCACTTAGTACCCAATAATGTATATGATTGTACTTCGTTACTTATCAACGAGGACTAGGAAATGCTTTGATGTGTCTATTGTAATAATTAATTATTGTATATTATAGCTCTTTGGCTTCCAAATTAATAAATTTGCTATGAGCAGACACCGGAAAAAAATGGAAAAGTTACCAGTTTGTAGCTTCAACGAAGTAGGTTTAATTTGTATTGGAATTTAATGTAATCATATCATATACTATAATAAAACTGTAGCAAGGTCAAATCTGTACATTAAATATTTTTTGAAAATTTTTATCGGGGTAGACTTTGTTATCGATATAGAAGCCAAAAATAATCTTTTTACAATTTTTGTCTGTCTGTCTGTCTGTCTGTCTGTCTGTCTGTCTGTCTGTCCCTGTGAACACGCATCACTCTGAAAGTACTGAACCGATTTTGACGAAACTTGGCACAGTGATAACTAATATTACGAGATTACATCTAGGATACTTTTTATCTCATAAAACGCAAGGGATTCTCCAGGATCTGCCTGTTTGTCTGTCCCTTTGAACACGTACCACTCTGAAAGTACTGAACCAATTTTGACGAAATTTGGCACAGTGATAACTAATATTACAAGGTTACATCTAGGATACTTTTTATCTCATAAAACGCAAGGGATTCTCCAGGATCTGCCTGTTTGTCTGTCCCTTTGAACACGTACCACTCTGAAAGTACTGAACCAATTTTGACGAAATTTGGCACAGTGATAACTAATATTACAAGGTTACATCTAGAATACTTTTTATCTCATAAAACGCAAGGGATTCTCCAGGATAACGGACGAAAGTCAAAAATTTGTAGTCAATGAAATTTTTGACGGATTTTGGTAAATTTTCATTGTGCTATATATAGCAGACAGATTAGCTAAAAAGATAAGCTATATTTCCCTAAGCTACTTTAAAAAAAATACCAAAAAAAAAAGATCGCCAGGATTCGAACCGTCGGCTCCGTCGGACCATATAATGTCCAGTACGTTATAACTGAGCCACGGCTATATGACATTTCTATCCGTAATTATCAACCACATAAAATATGTGTAAACGAAACTGTCACTTATATGTTGTTACATTTGTTTTATTGTATAAAAAATGTTTGCTAAACAAAGGTGACAAGATTTTTTCCTAAAACATAAACCTAGATAATAGTCACATTGCATTGTAGAAGATGAATCTCAACTAGAGTTCTATCAGTACGTGTGTTGTTTCGATATTTGATAAAATTAGTTTTCTAAATGTTGTTGAGTCTTGAAGTAGTTGGGTTCAGCTTTGTGAATCTAAGATTAAAATAAATCAGTTGAGGTGTATGCAGTTTTTTTTTTTTCTCGAACTGACCACGCTATTGACCTAGCAAGGTCTTAACAGCTTCACCGGACTACTGTTTGCAGTTACTATGTTGTATTTATACTAATATTATAATGAGTGGTAAAGTTTTGTTTTCGAGGAATGCTTGGTACCTACTACTGGTCCGATTTCAAAAATTCTTTCACTGTTAGAAAGGTATATTATCCCAAGTTCAGTATCTCAGTAAAAAAGGTGGTTTGTATGTCAAAAGTAAAATAAATGTGACCAAATTAAAATTGAATGCAGATTTCACGTATACTTTACAAATTCTTATAAAACAAACAACTAAAACAAAATGGAAATTTAATGCAGATAAAGTTCAACTTTTACAGTATGTTACGTGATGAAGTTACAGGGGGTACTGGGAAGACATTTATCGGCAATATATGTAAGTTAGTTTTGATCTTCACTTTGATGACACTACTTTAGGTAATGCTGCGAACAGATTCTAGGCTTATTTTAAAAGATTTCTCACATACCAACTGGGTATATGTTTGAGTGAGTCCCTGGATAGTTTGGATTCACGATTGGAAGTGCTGGATAACGCTGCAATAGGGTTTTAAGTTTTTTAAGATTATTTGCGTTTAAAAATACAATTGAAACCGGTAATAACCGATTTGGTGCAGACGAAGTTGCACGGGTCAGCTAGTATATGAATAAAAGCTCATAGGCGAACGGAACATTACTATTATATGCACATTTTTTCGTCATCTATTCGTTTGATATACATAAAACGAATTACTGCAAAAAATGGTAAATGAGTGCCTCTTTCTTTGTACGATAGTTTTGTTATTTATTATAGTCTAAATAAACAAAACGTCTAAATAAAGTATAAAACATTGTTATATTATATAATATAAACTGTATCAATTGCATATAATGCCTTTTTCAATCTAAAGAAGTATAACTTCTAACGTTCGTACATAAGTAGACACAGATAAGTTTTTTATTCCTCTATTCAGTAACAATTTCAAAGGTTTCGCTAAATAATCATCAATTTATAAAACCCTAGCTGTGCCCGCGACACCATCCCCGTATATATAAAAAAAAACAGTGACTAATAAAATCATCTGAAAGTATTAAGACCATTTACTTATCTACTTCTCTCTCGTACTTAAGTTGCGTCGTCATTAAAAAAGTACCTAAACATAACACTTGGTTTGTTTGTCGTTTTGAAGGCTTCCTGGGAGGATTGTTCTATAATAAAGCAAATAATATACTACAGATTAATCAATACAACAGACATACTATTAAAAAACTCACTTTCAAATGGTTACATTCACAAAATTACACAAATACAGAAAAATTATTATTACCACAATTTAAATTATAATTATAAATTCGGTAATTCAATTCATACACTTTTATTTAATAAACAATTCACTTATTACTATCATAAAACAGTCATGTCTCACTCGGAATACCGTGTTACACAATAATCTCACATATTTAGTTAATTCAAATTAAGTTTTTATTTATTACATATGTTTAAGTCACTGTTTGTTTTAGTTCCATTATTATTATTATTAAAATTATAATAACTTTTGATAGAGTGAACGGTTTTTAATGAAGCTAAGACTAGATGTTACTAGAAGCTATGCTTTATTATTTTCTTGGTAACGTTTATCGTGAACGCAGTATCAGTGATGCGTGTTCAAACAAACAGACAAACAGACACACATTTCTAGAAAATGATTTAAATGTATTTTATTACTTATTCCAAGACACCTGCGACAATTTTTTTCATAAAAATCTAGATAGTACAGACACGTTAGATTTACTTTCTTATTATATGTATAGATTCCATGAGTTCGAGTATCAAAATTCGTTTAATAACATTATGTAAATACAACACTATGATTTAAAATTTATACTCGATTTGAGTAAAGGATCGATGACCGAAAATGCAAATTTTTTTTGCGCTTATTTATTTGTAACTGTTATACGATATAGTTATAAGGTTATCGACTTTTGAATGAAGCTTAGAAAGAAACGGAGGTCGGCTGTTGTGCGCGCATCTCTCAAATTATTTATTGGATAAATTATTTTAATTTTATTACTTAGAAACTTGGTCCTTATTTAAAAATAAATACCCAAGATAACTTCATTTAATATAAGGTATTTAAATTTTAAGTATCTACGGTTTATAAGCACTACGTATTTAATGACGTGTAAAGTTGGGCTAGCGGTATGATCCGTATGCACAGGAGGGAGAAAGTAAATAGATAGGAGAAGTAAATGTCTATACATGTAATAAGAATGTAAATCTAACGTGTCTGTACTTTTTAAATTTTTGTGAAAAAATTGTTGCAGTTGTCTTGGAATATGTAATAAAATACATTTCAATCATTTTTAGAAATGTCTGTCTGTCTGTTTGAACACGCATCACTGCTAAAGAACTGCGTTCATCATAATACCTTACCAAGAAAACCATAAAGCATATCCTCGAGTAACATTTAGTTTTGGTTTTATTAAAATCACTTCACTCTATAATCAAAAGTAATTGTAATTTTAATAACGACGCGATTTAAGTACGAAAGAAAAGTAGATAAGTAAACGGACTTAATACATTCAGATGATTTTATTAGTCAGTGTTTTTTTATACATTAGGTTCCACGCGGACGGAGTCCCGGGCACAGCTAGTTTATATTCACGATAACTTCCTTTAATAAGTTTTGAAATTTTAAGTAACTATAATTTTTACAAGCACTACGAATTCAATGGCGTGTGAAGTGGGGTTAGCGATATGGTGCGCACGCGGAGAAGAGCGAAAGTTAATAAATACCTTTATTTTACAAATAAATTTTTAGGACAAGTATAAAATATATTGTTAAGAGCATAAACATGATATCTGCTAGTTTTTAATAAATGAACAGCGCCATCTAAGATTTAAATATATTGAGTTATATATATATTCTTACCAGTGGCCGAAATTTGTCTCTCATTCACTTTGAAGTGAAAAATTCTTTAGGCACGTTGAGCGGTATTTTTGGCAGGAGAAAAAATTATGATTTCGCGTCAAAACATGCTAACAAAGCATGACCGACCGTATTGACCTTGCGCGGCTCGCATCAGACTAGCGACGCGTAGTATAGCAGCCTGTGTACATCTAATATATGTTTTGTATTCAGATCGTGCAGCCCTTTATATATTTCATTAATTCATAAACTGTATAAAAAATGTCTACAATTATTGCTCGGAGTGCCAATAGATATGAAATTGAAATAATTCATACTATAATTCACTTAAACATTCAAAAGATAACACAGTTATTTTATTGTTTTGAGTTGTCACTTCTGCCCGTAGTCCTTATGACTGCCTCGACTTTTTTGTAAGTTTAACCGTTGCTATAGATATTTTGTTAAAAAAAAACGTGCGTCTATCATCATTACACGTATACGACAGCTGTGATTTTAATTGTAAAACGTTATTTTTTGTTTTAAATTTATTATAATACGTTTTTTTATGCATCTCTCTTTTCATTAAAAAAACATTGTCAAGTTTACGTTTTTCGAGTCTACCCCAGAAAGTAGATAAACATTGCGAGAAAAATACGTCTAATTTAGTTACCAAGTCACTGATTAAACACACAAACGTTTACATAGTTCTGTCATAGGATGGATTCGAATCGACTGAATATACTGACTATGAATACAGTTTCATATAATAATGATAATAAACTATAGAGGTTAATACATTTTATTGAATGAAACTACCCAAACGAGTTGTTGTCACCAATTATCAAAACTTAGTGCATTGCAGGCTACCTATTAAGAAATATCAAATTAACAATATTTTTAGCAATTATAAAATCGTCGAAGATGTTTTTTTCTCGAAATGATTACGCTATTGCCCTAGCAAGGTCTTAACAGCTTCACCGGGCAAAATAATAAAGACGTTCAGGATCAACAATAATAACTAAAACGTTTAACATCAATCAGCCGATTCAGTAACACACTACTGAACACAGCTATATACCACAATCGATGGATGGGGCGACAGGCTCCGCACAAGAATGATCCACGCTCCCATTTCTCTACGCCCTTCACTGGCCCGCTCCTCCGATACAAAAATACAACGAGTGTTGTTACCACTAACTATTGTTCGTAGCGTAGATGTTAATTGCTACACTGTCCGAGTGAGAACGTTTGCTATAAGCCTTGCGAGGCCTTTATAGCTTCACCGGACTACATGTCCGCATGCCTCTACCGGCGCACCTTTTATAGCGTTCAGCCAATGCACGAACGGCCGATAACTTCGACCAATGGCGCCTCTGGTCATTAGTAACACCCCCGATGTAGTCAATAGTACGAAGAGTGCTCACAATATATTTAAGCTTGGAATATTATGGTTGGAAATATTTATAGAAATATTTTAATGAAAAAACACTATACAAAAATTATAAAATATTGAATTCGTAGATATTAAATAATATTAAGATAATAAAACTTTAGTAGATTTAAATAAACATTTTGTTAATTTATTTCGTATTTTTTATTATGTATTTTGTAAGTTAATTTATTGTACAGTACGCTTTTATTTCAAGAAAATAAAATTTGAAGAAGGCGTTCAATTACAGAAAAAAAAAACTCTTTTTTAAATTCATGTTTTGTTGTGATCATTATAGGCCTTATTCTGTCATTGGTATCTTCATATGTATTTTAACTAAGCTGGTGTTTGTATTATTTATTCCATTCCTCAGGCCAGCGGCAATTTTTATCCGTCCACGCTTTGTAGTCAATATATGGTATATCACTGTAGCTTGTTAATTGGTTTCTGGAATAAATAATTCAAAAGTAAAGCTTCAAAAAATATTGAATGACATGCAAATAAATTATACCGGCCGACGTGACTTTCCGTGTCGAAGATATAATTAATTTTTTCCACTCATTTTGTATTCCTGATTACGAAATCAGACCTAATTTTATCGTATCACATCAAGTTTTTAGTAAAATTAATATATTCGCTATTTTTGATTTTTCAGTAAGAATAAATTAAATTATTGAGTTTTGGCGCTCTTTCCTAGAATTATGTGACCTCTCGGGAGAAAATATATTAGTTGGAACAGCGACACGCCCATTCGAAACGCGTTACATGGAAATAAGCCGTTATAGTTACTTTGTTTACAAAGTAAATTTGGAAACAGTAGTAGATCAAATTAAATATGAAGAACACGGTGAGAAGCTTTGTGGAAATCTGAAAATTATAACTATGCTGTTAGGTTAGCAGTCAGGATACACGAAATATCCTCGTTTTTTGTGCGGGTGGGAAAGGAAATCACGAGAAAAGCATTACGTTCAGAAACAATGGAATCCACGTACAAATTTCAAATCAAAAATGTTAGGTATACGAGAGAATTTAATTGATCCTGAAAAAATGTTATTACCTCCGTTTCATATTAAGCTCGGTATGATGAAACAGTTCGTTAAGGCATTGGATAAAGTAAATGATAGTTTTAAATACTTGAGTAGAAAATTTCTAACAATGTCAGATGCCAAAATAAAAGGAGTGTTCGATAGACCCCAAACTCTAGCTCTTTCATGACCGATATATAATCTGATGCAACACTGCATACTACTGAATTAGAAGCTTGGGTGGAATTCAAAGATGTTGTCAACAGATTTTATTAAAATCACAAACACCCTCACTATAAAAATATTGTATTAAACTTATTAAATAAGTATAAAAAGACATAAAAACTATGGAAACAAGGTACCAAGGTCGATGGAATGTGGATATGATGACTGGCAGTTAGTTTTGTTGCAATCCGCGAGGTCAACTTCTATTTCTCCCCATGCCTAGAATTATTGTCCTTTCAACATACCGTTATTGTGATTGAACGCGTTGCGAGTATTGTTTACGTCGCGAACCAACGCAAACCACGCCGCAAGTGAAAATATGTATATTTTGTGAACGGACGCTATACCGTTTTATCAGGCGCTATCTCTATGAATTAAGAGTGCATCCACCGCGTCAGCATTGATACCAGTAATACCAGGCCGTACCTCAGCCAAGTAAGTGTGTATGTTTTCTTTTTCCCAGCTCAATCGATTGTATACCTTCGAATCCCGCGATTGAGCATGTATCCGTAATACCCTTGCCCTCGCAGACCGCTAAAAATACAGTCCACATATCTCCTTATATATATTAACCCGCAAATCAATGGAGGTGAAGAACAAGTGATTTGACCACACTACTTACCGGTTCAAGCCACTATTCCCTCCAATGACTGATTACTGCTAGTCTATAAAACGTGATATTACTGATGACACTCATAAAAAAATTTACACCCAGACGTAATTTTATCGCTAAACGTAAAAGATGTCACTCAAAATAGCCCTGTAGTAATTATTGTACTTGATATTTTCTTCGTAACTTTCAAATATATGTATTTACAATATAATATTTTTATTTTCTTAAAATTTTGAATGTCATTTTATGTAAAATGGAATTATAATTATATATAATTTATTCCTGTTTTTTCCTTTCTGTAAAAAAACCTGATGTGATAGAGTTGTTTTTGTGTATTATGTAAGTGTTTTTGTGTTCAAAATACTATAAATTAGTGATATTTTTCACTCAAATCAAAACAACGTTCAAAAAGTTTTCATTTGTCGGCGAGGTGTTATTAAATAGATATTAATGAAATAGTAAAAAAAATAATGAGGTCCAGTGCCGAGATTAGTAAGCGTATATACGTCATAGTAAGCGTCATATACTCAGAGGCTTATACCGAGGTATTCACTGGCTAAAATGATCATAATATTCTTTAAAGAAATTGTTTAATTTTTATGTCCGCTATAAAAACGATTGGAAGATATAAAATAGACATTTTTCTATAAAAGTTGGTCACCTTTAAAATTTGGAAGGACAATCGGGATGCGATGAGCAAAGAGACTGTAAAGATAAAATATTCACTATCAATTATGTATTTGTCGTCTTGCTCTTATACTGTATCAAGTAACCAGCAAAGAGTCACTATATGTGTGTAGATTGCAATTATATTTCAGCCTTTCGATTCTGGAAGGTCAAAAGGTCACAAAGGTCAAAGGTCACAAAGTCCCAAAGGATATTACCGATTTGCCGGATTGTGAATTTAAGCGCCATGTCAAGCGGGTTTTGGTGTCAAAAGGCTATTATAGAGTGGATCAATATGTGAACGATGGTGATGTCTGGAATTGACTCATCTCTGTGCATCCATTAAAAACGTTTGTGAAATTTACTATTATATAGAATATATTATTATTCTAAATATTATATATATTTGTTAAAAAGATGAACCAGATCGAGTTTCTTGCCGGTTCTTCTCGATGACTTGGTTGTTTTCCGAACCGGTGGTAGTTTTGACGTTCATGAGTGCCTTCTTAGGGCCTAAATTGAATAAAGTGTTTTGAATTTGAATTTGAATTTGAATTTAAACGCTGAAACCTAAACAAATCCTTCTAAACCTAAATCTAAGTACACAGCCTTAAAAATCAGACAGTTAACTCAAATTTGCTGTTATGCTCATCACGCAGATATAAGTCCATTAATGCGATTAAACCCATTAGTACTGATTATAGTGATGACTTCCTTAAGGTAGTTAGATGAACCTACCCTAGTCCAATATTCATAAACGCTTGAGGCTGTATTTCTGTGACCGTGTCTCCAACATCACACAGAGTTCTAGCAATAGTCGCTTTTCTTATTTCATAAAGCTGATCTGAAATAAAATAAAAAAGTGAAATATTCTTTATACTTTTTTATTAAATCCATATTACATGTGGTGGTCATTACGATCAATAAGATTTCATTGATATGATAAAAAAAAACATTATTGCTCACATGTGTAATTTTTTATAATGGATGGTACTGCGAGCATAATATTCTAACCAACTCGAAATAAAAATGAATATTTAGAATACTTATTTATTTATTTAGGTAACAAACATCCATACATAAATACGTTATAATTATAATACTAAAAGGCCTACAATTTTTAAGAATTCGTAGCATTAGTTTAATTTTTTTTATATATCATAGGGGCAAACGAAATGGCGAGTCACCTGATAGTAAGTGATCACCGTCGTCTATAGACACTAGCAACACCAGGGGAGTCGCAAGTGCGGTGCCAGACTGTGTGTGGGGGGAGAGGGATGGGGAAGTGGGGGGGGGAGATAGGTGGGCATTGATTAGTGATTTTACTTATACATTATTAAGTTAATTGCAAACTACATTTTTTTTCATCTCAGAAAGTAATTTTTATCTAAACTCAATTTTAGAACTAATAAAACAATATAATGCTTACATACCTACAGTAAAGGCGTTCGGTCTTTCAGAACTTTCATACCAGTGTCTGTCAGATATTACATTCCGAAGTAATTGCTCAACGACAAGGCAAAAGAAAGTTTGAGGTACATGTTAGTGGTAGAGCCACGCTGAAACTATTACTGATTACAGCATGAATGGATCGGCTCGCCCGGGGTAGTACCACCCTCTCACAGAAAACCGACGTGAAGTAACAGTGCTTGCATTGTTGCGTTTCGTTCGGTCAGTGAGAGCGCCGGAGATCCACCTCCCCTCCCCTTCCACTTTCCCCTTCCCCTTCCCTTCCTCCTCCCCCCCCCCACAGGTTGGCAACGCACTTGCGACTCCCCTGGTGTTGCAAGTGTCTATGGACGGTGGTGATCACTTACATCAGGTGACCCACCTGTTCGTTTGCCTCCTATGATATTAAAAAAAAAAAAAAAAAAAACCACCTGGAATCAACTTTTTAAGCCACAGTCCGGCCACAAGATCCATATCCTCGATATCTTCGTAAGCAAATTTTAATAGTTCAATTCTCTGAAACAATTATTAAAATAATAAAATTTACTACTTACCTATCATAGTTGAGCATCTCAAGTAAAATCAGCTGTTAAAATATACTGTGTTATTCTGGTATATCCTGGTAGTATATTTTCCATTAAATTTCTTGACAAATATTTTATTACTACTCTACTCATAATATTTTTAATAATGTCTATGCATAACTTAATAAAATAACCGTATTATATAGTCATTTTACCTCTGGATCAATAATTCCTATCAAATCATCCCAAGTCTTAATCGGTTTACCGAAACAAAATTCTCTGTACTTCACGTAAGATTGAAATCCGAAATATCTATTCTTTGCCATATCAGTAGTCAATATATCTGCAGCACGCTGAAGGGGTCCCAAACCAATTTCAGCCATCTAAAAGATACACATAAAAATAAGTATAATAGGACACTAAGATATTAGAAAATAATTGACAAATTACCAAAACAGAATTTTCCTCTGATAACTAGCTGATTGATAAAAAATGACAAAGAATAAATCGAAACCAAAAAATAAGTAGCCTAGAATCGTCTACGAAAAATTTGGCATCATCACATTTCGCATAATTATGAATTCAGTTTTTTCAACAAGTAGTAAATTCATGTTTTTATTTTTTCTAATTTTATGTGCGTTTTGCAAAGCATACCATTCTTTTTTCTCGAACTCACTACGCTATTAACCTAGCAAGTGCTTAACAGCTTCACCGGACTACATACCTTTCTACTTTATGCATTAAAAAGGTTTCAAAACAATCTACTATTGAGTATTCTTAATATTTTCTTAATTATTTTTTATATATATGCTATACAGTGTATGTCACCAAAACATGACAAAAATGTTGTACCGACCCCACTTAGGTGGGATAAGGGTAAGAAGAAGAGAGATGCTATACAGTGTATGTGGTCTAAGATGGTGAACACGCTGAACCTAGAGGGGGGACTATCTCTGAAATGCAGCTGTCGGAATACAGCAGCATGTGTTTGATGACAGACTTTCAACTTGAGGGTCGTAGCTAGCCAGGTGGATTTAAAAAAAGTCTTCAGACCATTCTATGATTTCATCACGATGCTTTCCTTCAGCGAAAGCTCCAACTCATTTTTTAAATACAAATGATGGTGGAAAACATACATGCGGTTCACCTAATGGTAAGTGAACACCACCGCCCATGGACACCTGTGACACGAGGGGAATCACAGATGCGTTGCCGGCCCTTGAAAAAGGAGTAGGCTTATTTCTTGAAGATTGCAAATTGTAATGGCCCGGAAACGCTGCCGCTGTGAGTTCATTCCAAAGAACTAACGTACATGAGAACCGCACAGTAGTCGACTTCTAACCATCGTGTTGACACTGATGGAATTTCAGTTCGTGGCGAGTAGTTTGGGTACGGAACTCAGTAGCAAGTATCAGTTCGAACAGCTCTTCAGAGCACTCTCCGTGGTAGATCTCGTAAAGGATGCAAAGTGACGCAACGTTCCTACGAACACCAAAATGTCGAGCCATAAGGAAATCACCTTGTTGCTGATGATTCGAGCCGCTCGACGTTGGATTTGGTCAAAAGGAAGTAGCATTCGAACCTACGTCAATCGATACGATGTCCGAATACGCTATCAACTAAAATATCATCACTTAAAATTTCGGCGTTTTTATAAACGGTGTGTACTGCATTTGTTACTAATTATACTGAATTGAAAGTAATGACACTTACATCTGGATCAACAACATAGTCAGCTGCAGCAGTTGCTTGTCTGTGTGATCCTTGAGTCATACAGTCAATGTTATCGTCCACGTCAAGGAAACCAGTTCTCAAAGTCAAATTCACATTTGGATATTGTCTAAGATAACGTCCGTGTTTGTCATACATTCTGAAAATATATATCATATATTTTTTTTTAGCTAAGATTTATTAACCGACTTCAAATAAAGTAAATTTTCAAAAAAAAAGTATTAACCGACTTCAATATCAATCAAAAACCCATAAGGCACAAAAAAGCGGAAAATAAATAGTTTAACCAAATTAAATAAAACATATGAATATGTGTGCTACCTAGAGATGTATTGGAAATCGTTGCCAACCGAAATTTCAAATTTGTTCCAGATAGAAAAGTATTACAGAGACGCGAGAGTGAACATAAACTTTTTGTACCTATGTAGATGATACGATGTTCAGTTGGCACCGACTTCTAATATATCTTTAGGTAGCACACATATTCATATGTTTTATTTAATTTGGTTAAACTATTTATTTTCCGCTTTTTTGTGCCTTATGGGTTTTTGATTGATATTGAAGTCGGTTAATACTTTTTTTTTGAAAATTTACTTTATTATTCCATTTTTTGTGTACATAAATATATTTTATTAGCAGTGCCCGCGAACTCCGTTCCGCCTTAAGTATATTAAAATATGCGCATTTTTGCGGTATGGTATGCATATGATTTCAATTGGTTGTACAATATGTAACGTTTGGTACGAACGCAACCTTATCAATAATCCGCGATAGTTTCTACCACCAACTCGGCTACCATCGCTTCACACATAATACACCTTAAGTAAAGTAATTACAATGCTTGCGTCATGTTGCAACACAGCAACGAACATAAGCACAATAGGCTCCTAAGAATTGAAGAGTTTTTTTTTATAATATTGGTGGCAAACGAACATACGGGTCACCTGATGGTAAGTGATCCCGGCCGCCCATGGACACCTGCGACACGAGAGGAAACACAAATGCGTTGCCGGGCCTTAAGAAAGGAGTAGGCTCGTTTCTTGAAAGTTTTCTTACTTTGTCAAGGATCCCATAATCAGAACCTAACCAAACTCTCATCAAACTACCCTTGAAGTACGTCCTTTCCAATAAAAAATGAATCATCGAAATCGGTTAGCGTGATATTGAGTTATTCGTCTATTTGTCGTGTACATACTTAATGCAAATTTAAAACTTATACGGTTTTGCACTGGATGCCGTTGTTGGAATTGGACCAAATTAAAACGGGACCACACGGAAAGTACCAGCTTTCAAGTAAAAAGAGAATAATCAAAATCGGTTCATCCAGTCCAAAGTTATGAGGTAACAAACATAAAAAAAAAATACAGTCGAATTGATAACCTCCTTTTTTTGAAGTCGGTTAAAAAAGGAGGAGGTTATCAATTCGTCTGTTTTTTTTTTTTTTTTTTTTTATGTTTGTTACCTCATAACTTTGGACTGGGTGAACCGATTTTGATGATTCTTTTTTTGTTTGAAAGCTGGTACTTCCCGTGTGGTCCCATTTTAATATAGTCCAGTTCCGACAACGGCATCCAGTGCAAAACCGTATAAGTTTTAAATTTGCATTAATTATGTAAACGACAAATAGACGAATAACTCAATATCACGCTAACCGATTTCGATGATTCATTTTTTATTGGAAAGGATGTACTTCAAGGGTACTTTGATGAGAATTTGGTTAGGTTCTGATCATGGGATCCGTGACAAAGTAAGAAAACTTTCAAGAAACGAGCCTACTCCTTTCTTAAGGGCCGGCAACGCTTCTGTGTTTCCTCTCGTGTCGCAAGTGTCCATGGGCGACCGTGATCACTTACCATCAGGTGACCCGTATGTTCGTTTGCCACCAATATTATAAAAAAAACTCTTCAATTCTTAGGAGCCTATTGTGCTTATGTTCGTTGCTGTGTTGCAACATGACGCAAGCATTGTAATTACATTACTTAAGGTGTATTATGTGTGAAGCGATGGTAGCCGAGTTGGTGGTAGAAACTATCGCGGATTATTAATAAGGTTGCGTTCGTACCAAACGTTACTTATTGTACAACCAATTGAAACCATATCGCATACCATACCGATAGATACCATACCGCAAAATGCGCATATTTTAATATACTTAAGGCGGAACGGAGTTCGCGGGCACTGCTAGTAAAATATATTTATGTACACTAAAAATGGAAAAATAAAGTAAATTTTCAAAAAAAAGTATTAAGCGACTTCAATATCAATCAAAAACCCATAAGGCACTAAAAAGCGGAAAATAAATAGTTTATCAAATTAACCAAATTAAATAAAACATATGAATATGTGTGTTACCTAGAGATGTATTGGAAGTCGGTGCGAACCGAAAATCATATCATCTACATAGGTACAAAGTTTAAGTCCACTCTCGCGTCTCTGTAATACATTTCTACCTGGAACAAATTTGAAATTTCGGTTGGCACCGATTTCCAATACATCTCTAGGCAGCAGACATATTCATATGTTTTATTTGATTTGGTTAATTTGATAAACTATTTATTTTCCGCTTTTTAGTGCCTTATGGGTTTTTGATTGATATTGAAGTCGGTTAATACTTTTTTTTGAAAATTTACTTTATTTTACGCTTTGGTTTTGTGATTTTACTACAAAAATAGGCCCTATTTGTGTCCTATATGAGTTGGTGGTCAAATAACTTGATAAATGGAATATCGATTCAATCTTGTGCTGCCTTCAAGCGGACGACTTATGTAGTGTACGTAAAAATGGGTAAAATTAATATATTTGCCAACAACGCATTCAAACGTGCTGCAAAGATCAATTTTCTTAATTTACTGGCTAATATATAGCCTTAGTCACATCTGATAGAAAGTGACGGTCTCATGTGATGAATAATTTACTCTTCTAAAGACGCTTGTATTGAACGATTTCCATAAAAACAGACACGGGTAGTTCACGTAATCAAGAAAGTTGTGAAGTGCTTCGTACAGAAAAATTACATATCGGCCAAATATAGATGAATTCTGGGTAGATACTTACTTAACAATATCTTCCTGTATCGTATGCAGCCATCTCAAAACAAATGGAAATTCCAAAGAAATTTGTGGAAGTATTTTAGGAATTTAGATGTTTCTGAAACCCGAGTTAGCTGAGATTACTTTTTTCTTGATAAGATTATCGCGACCTGAAAGCAAAGTAACTGCCGATTAATTTACCTTGCCTTTTAAAATTGTATAAATAACTTATTATAATGAAAATTAAAAATACTTTATACAATTTAGGCTCTGAGGTAGCGCTTATTAACGTCAAAATTATCGCCGGTTTGGAAGATAACCCAGTCTTAGAGAAAACCCGGCAAGAAATTCTATCTGGTTCATTTTTATATCGTTCATACTTTTATAAAAAAACATTATATTTTATTTTTCAATTTTGGTGAATCCACAGAGAAGCGTGTTATTTCCAGATATTTATGAAGCCAGAAAGATTTAAAAAAGCAGATAGAAGAAGGTAAAAGTAGTTTTTTTTCGAACTGACTACGCTATTGACCTAGCAAGGTCTTAACAGCTTCAACAGACTACTAGGCAAAGGTAGTAAAGTATAGTCAGACTCATTCAACAAGGTATCTTCTGGTGGTCTTATGGTTAACGGATGTATTACAGTTGACGAAAAATAACGACTGTTAGAAGATGAGTATCCATTTATATTCATATATCTTAATATTAAAAATATCCAAACAATATATCATACTTTGGCTACTATCGAAGCACCTATCCCAATACGAGTTACTAGCTTAAGTTATGTCAGTTTAAATAGGTTTTAATAGTTGTAGTGCTCCTTTTGCGAAATATATTTAAATAAACCTTACCCATCCATGCTGGAAGAAGTTCATAGAAATAGATATGTTGTGCAATAGCTATGTTTATGTC
This sequence comes from Antheraea yamamai, assembly GCA_036509395.1. Taxonomy (NCBI): domain Eukaryota; kingdom Metazoa; phylum Arthropoda; class Insecta; order Lepidoptera; family Saturniidae; genus Antheraea; species Antheraea yamamai. The sequence continues at coordinate 1,508,202 of AP028445.1, forward strand.
CTTAGCAGTGGTAAACAGATGCTCATCACCCCAGCAATGGTTGACCCTGGCTAAATTTTGGGCAATAAAATTGTGTTGCCTCCAAAACCAAATCGACATCAAGTTGATACCAACAACTGAGTTAGAGCCATCTTCAGCTGTAATAAAATACGTTTTGATTTAAGTTAAACCTATTCTTCAACGATGATGTGGTTCCAGACTGTGAACTATTTAGAGGAAGACCTTACATTTTAAGCCCTGAATCTGAAAGGCATAGTCGATACCGTGATTATACAAATGATACCAGATACCAAATTGATGTTGACTCTTCCGATGCTAGTGGGCGAGTGAATGCGGCGGTTTATCCGTCTTTATTTATACTATTCGTCCCTACTAGTAGTAGTGTGTACTACTAGTACTAGTAGTAGTGAGTAGTGGGGAGTATGACCCGCCCATTTGTTCATTCTTTATACATGCATAGGTACATTATTTATTATACAACAATATATTGTATAATTAATATATACATATATATTGATCAATTGATTTGCTTTTTATTGCAGTTAGACATAGTAGTGTTCAATCAATTCCAAGCGGAAGAACAAAGTAGCGCCCACTATAATATTTCTCAGTATGGTATTGTCCTTATCTTATGTTATGATATATCATATTTGTTATATCGCCTGCATTACATGACGCGAATGCCAATATATGGCCAAGTTATTTCTCACTTTCTTACATGGTTTTATATTATACTAAGTTTAAGACCACGTTATTCTGTTTGATCCATAAAGATGGACTAAATATAAACAATTCACACAAAATTGCATAGTACCATATACGGAAAATTATCAGTTCAGTCTTGTATCCCTAATACGGTACTGTACTACCGGCAACACCGTTAAGTATAACGGATCAATTATTGAAACTTAGTCCCAGTACCATCTGATATTACCAGACGTGAAAATATCACAGTAAAACAAACTTACGTGTGAAGTGGCATCTGGTTTCATAAGGCTTCTGATTCAATAAACAGACGTTGTTCTGTGACTTAAAACTAGGAGGCCATATCCTTCCGTTGGATATCTCAACTTTCAGCAATCCACCTTTGAGCTGTCTCCCTTTGAGCAGAAGGTTCTTCGGCACAGCGCCATATAAGATTGATAGATCGATTAAAGGAGTCGATGATATTATCTGCGATTGAAATTTATCTTAGACAAGGTTATGATAGATATGTAAGGGAATTATTGCAAAGGTACTTCTACTTTACTAGATCGAAACTATCATATATTAGATGAAATACTATTTGTTGGCAACCCAACATAAATTGTGTGTAATTTTAAATATTATATTGGCAACTTTTCCTCCTTCACAGCTTAACGCTTAGCGACTACATGTGTCTTGTAATAAATCAAATATATATAAATATAAATACAACAATTAAAAGTGCTTGTTTTATCAACATCAAAACCCAACGACATAAGCTATAAGAGAGCTGCAATGAAAGAACTTTAGTTCGGTAGTAGCGTTTGGAATAAGATCTGTTATAGTTAATGCCAGTGAGTGCTTAATTGATAATTAAATCTATATTGTACACATAAGCATTAATAGAAGTAATTTTAAAGATTGTTCGCCAAAGCGACTAGTACTTCATATAATTTAAAAGATAATAATATATCGCAGTTTATATCAAATACCACAATTCTCTTATAAATGGTAATATTAAGGTGAGATTTACGCAATATTTTTAATTTTAAGGATAACATCCCTGTGATCACACATTTCACAGGAGTAAAGTGTTAACATAAACAGAAAAATAAAAACTTTAAAACATGTAGGCATATACAAGTAGTAACCAAGCTTTAGCCAAATGAGAACCGAGCTGCCTCTGTATACTAAGCAATAAATTCTTCTTACGAGTGTCTTTTTTTACTGTAGCATGACAAAATGACTGCACTATGCCTGATGGTAAGCACAGTACAATCCAAAAACAATGGCGACCACCGAATGACACACTATCCATCCGCGGTCGCCACTGTCATGCCGGCTTGCGAAAATCTGGATATGCACAGGCTGATCCCGAAACGCGACCCGCAGAATCACTATGACGGGCTTTGTTGCCATATACATGGTGGTTGCGACTCAGTCTGGCTGTAAAACCCCATCACCCTATTGCCCCGCCATTGCCTCGTTCATTAGTCAGCAGGGTGCACCACATGCAGGTGAGGTTGGCTTGTGTGTCTCAAGTCTTATGATGTTATTCGACATAAATCTGAATTGATACTATCGCTGCGAAATAATCTGCACCTTGCGTTTTGCAACCGATATTTGATTATTTACGATATTAAATTGCACTTGCTGGATACATAATAAAAAGAAGGAATATTTGAATAACATAAAATGAGAATTGAGCCTCTTTAAATAAGATCCACTTACTCGACTAGGGTGTGTATTATGGTTAACACAACCTTTGCTTTGAAAGGTTTCTGGTCTCGTCATATTCAAACATCTGATATCAGAGAAGCGGTGAACTGGATCATTGTCTGGAATTTTATTTGGAGTACAAGCTCGGTCGGTCTTACCTTTCGGGACACAGCAGTAAGGTTTCCAAATCACATAGTTGACTGAAATCAAAATCAGATTGCATTCAATTTAGATCAATAAGGCCCTGTATAGACTTAGGTGCAGTAAGTAGTAATGATTTGATGAATGATAAAACTAAATCGTTGATTCGGATATTTACCTGTGTCATGAATAGAGGCGATATCACTAGCTAGATATATCCAGGCATAAGATGAAAGGTATGAAAACTGTTTACTCGATACATGACCCTCTGCGAGGAAAAGAGTTCGCAGATACCTTGGAAGTGGCTTATCATTACCACTTTTTGATTTTGTTGGTTCATCACCTATAAAATTATAGATAATTTCACATGCGCTTATTCGTTTTCAATCTAAATATACATACGTACAAATACAGCAAATAGAACATCACTCAATACTTGGCTCAACAGTGGACTGCCAATGGCGAAAAAGGTTTTGATGCGAGTTTTTAATGTAAAAAAAAAGTTAAAAATTATACAATAATAAAAACTAATTTATTAATTATGATTATTAAAAATATTTCAGTATTTAATAACATATTCACTATTACAAAATTAATGTATAGAATGTACGAATAACGTATTTCAAAACTAAATTAAGCCTTAATTAGTCACGAACGGTTTCTTCGTAATTAATTCCGCGATTAAACATTTCCATGTTCGTAACTTATTCATTGTTTTATTTTGTATTTTTTTTCTTTCGTATTTATAATTCGTCATATAATCACAGTATATGCCACATTGGCAATTATTACCGTTGATTATTTTTCGCTTATTATCTTATATTACATGATATTTCAACTATTAGCTCCTTAAACAAGTTATATTAGAACTATGAGCACAACAAACTGCGACTTTACAGCGGTATTCTATTCAAAAAACTTTAAACAGGGTATAGACTGACATTGAACTAATTGGTATCACTTAAAGGTGTTAATATATAAGGTACGTAAATACATAAAGATGTTAATACATCTTAGGTCACTTATGGCTCATGGCTAATAATAAGTAAGGGCAAATTATAAGTAAAGTAAATATGCACAAATCTTATAAAATGATCAGCTAACACTAAATAAAAAACAATTAACAATAATTTATAATGGAGTGGCCTTCATAAAGTGGTAAAATAAAAATAGAACTGACTTCCACAAGAAACTACGGAGAATTATATCGAGAGCTCAGGGTTCATGGTAATATTGACGCCTATTATGTTACTTATAAATCATTTCAATATTTGAGAATTGGAATTCTGAATGTACCATCTATAAAACTAGTTGGTAAGATGTTGAGAACTGGCGTATGTGGGGCTCCTCGTGTTGGATTCTGGAGGTTGTTGCACGACCCATCGATCCTTCTGCCTTCATTGGAATCACATGGTTCAATTTCAATCACGCACCAACTAAGAACAAACAAAAATATAATAATGTTACAATTAAAACAGCTTAAAAGTAACTTTTTAGTATATATTATATAACCAGCTTTTTCTATACTATATATATATATATATAATAAGAACGTCAATCTAACGTGTTTGTACTTTTTAGATTTTTGCGAAAACAATTGCTGGAGGTGTCTTGGAATAAGTAATAAAATACATTTCAATTATTTTTTTAATGTCTGTCTATCTATCAATTTATCTGTTTGCTTGAACACGCATCACTGCTAAAGTACTGCGTTCACGATAAAACCTCACCTAGCATTCACAAAGCATATCCTCGAGTAACATTTAGTCCTGGTTTCATTCAAATCGGTTCACTCTGTCAAAATTTATTGTTATTTCAATGATAACGCGACTTAATTACGAAAGAAAAGTAGATGAGTAAATGGACTTAATTCATTAACATGATTTTATTACTCACTATTTTTTTACATTAGATTCCATGCGGACTGAGTCTCGGGCACAGCTAGTTATTAATAAAATTACTGAACCAACATTTTCTAAAAGTGTCGTAATTACCGAAGCGTGAAATTAAAAACGAAATTATGTCTGATAAACTATGGATTGTTTAATTAATTAAGAACTACAAGGTCAATTTATTGTAATTTTAATAATTTTGTGAATTTTAAATGAATAGCACAAGCAGGGTGCAATTGACAACCAGATATGGCAATTTGCATTTATTTGCTTTGGATATTGCGCTATATGTTTTTGTTATTGTCTTTTAACGATCTAATATGAATAGCAAATTTTATTACGGATTTTATCACCAATTTACCATAAACTGCTGGAAAAATTTATAGAAAAAAAATAATTAACATTTTTTTTATATTATAGGAGGCAAACGAACAGACGGGTCACCCGATTGTAAGTGATCACCGCCGTCCATAGACACTAGCAACACCAGGGGAGTCACAAGTGCGTTGCCGGCCTTTTATAGAAGTATACGCTCGTTTCTTGAAGGTTTGCTTTTCATAATTGTTTGGAAATACCGCCGCTGGGAGTCGATTCCACAAGGTTGAAGTACGAGGCAGAAACGACCTTGAAAACCTCACCGTGGAAGACCTCCACTCATCCAGGTGGTGTGGATGAAATTTTAGTTTTAGGCGGGTAGTACGATGATGGAAATTAGCGGCAGGTATAAGTCCAAACAACTCCTCTGAACACTCTGCGTGGTAAATGCGATAAAGAACGCAAAGAGACGCAATGTCCCGACGCAGTGCCAATGAGTCGAGCTGATCGGATATTACCTCGTCGCCGACGATTCGAGCCGCTCTACGCTGGATGCGGTCAAACGGAAGCAGCTGATATTGAGGCGCTCCAGCCCAAAGGTGAGAACAGTATTCCATGTGCCTGGGCGGACTTGCGCTTTATAAAGTAGTAAACGATGTTCTGGTGTGAAATACTGTCTTGCCCTATTAAGGACACCTAGTTTTTTGGAGGCCAACAATGCTTTGCTTTCCAAATGTCCGCCAAACTAAACGTCGCTCGATATGTCAACGCCGAGGATACCAATACTGGGCTTGGCGACTAAGGGGACTCTCTGAAAGCTAGGCACTACGTCAAACTTTGCCTTTTTCGCGGTAAAGGCGCAAACTTGTGTCTTTGTGGAGTTAAAATGGACCAAGTTTTGTCTACCCCAATGCGAGACGTGTTCTAGTGACGTCTCCATTTGAGACACAAGTTGATTCCGGCACTCAACAACGCGTTCCCGGGAAATATTAGCATGGCCAGTGTATAGAGCATCCCCAGTGCTATCGTCTACATAGCAATGAATGTTGTTTACTTGCAACATATCGTTGATATATAGAAGAAAGAGAGTAGGATAGTACACAGCCTTGTGGGAAACCAGCATTCACAGGCTTCAAATCGGTGCATGCACCGTCGACTACGACTTTTATGCTTCGGCCCGTGAGAAAGCTTCATTATTCAAGGAAGTGATGGCGATTGGCCGATAGTTCGACGGCTCGGAGCGGTCACCTTTTTTTGGGATCGGGTGCACAGTAGTAGACTTCCAAGATACTGGCACTACGCCTGTACAATAGGAGTACCGAAAAAGACGCGTAAGAACTGGAGCCAGTTCCGGAGCACATGTCCTTAGCACAATAGCGGGAATTCCGTCGGGTCCACTCGACTTCCTGATATCTAAGGAGAAGAGCTTTTTGTGTATATGTTTCTGCAAAAACTGCACATGGGGCATGCAGCTTTTGCAACGCGCTATGTTCGGTGGAGATTTCTCCTTGTCATCTAGAGTCGAGTTCGACGCAAAAAGGCAGCCAAGAAGTTCGGCTTCGTCTTTTGCGTCGTAGGCCAACGAGATGCCTTCCTTCCGCAATAGTGGGAAAGATGGCAGACTGAAGTTCCCTAGGGCGGCTTTGGCGAGAGACCAGAATGCCCGAGTTCCTGAAGGAAGACGAACCAGTCTCTCACCAATTTTGCCAATGAAGGTGGACTTTGCTAAGGCAATCGCTCTTTTGAAATTTGAAAGACCTGCAGACTCCTTTTTGAGAGAACTGGTATTTACATCCTTTGAAACCAACGCGTCAACCCAAGCCTGGTAGCATTTTTGCTTCCGGCGTAACATATCTATCTGTCTTTAAACTTTACTGTAATCCATATATTATCAACTAGCGGGCCCGCCGGACGTTATCCCACCTTGATAATAAAAAAAACCTTGTCATATTATATACCTAAACATTCCATATGAATCACTTTATCTCCTGGTGAAAACCGAATGAAAATCCGTTCAGTCATTTTTGAGTTTATTGCGAACACACAGACGTGCCTTTGTTTTATAATAGGTAGTGATGTAATTTATTCGATGTCATGGACGTCATATTACAGAGGCATTATCTATTCTGGAAAGTAAACACATCAGGTAATAGGTTTATTTATATTTATATATTTTATACTGGTTTCTGCCTGCGATTTCGTCCGCGTGGAATAGATATTCTTCATTGGTGCTCCGCTCCTATTGGTCTTAAATGAGCTATCTAACACTGAAAGAATATTTTTCGAGATAACTTAATTAAAACTTGCTGAACTTTGACGCAATTACGTTGATGTGACAGTGTTTTTATCCTTTTATTAAGTTAAAGGAGGTAACAATTTTACATCAGTAATAGTTTTTTTGATCAGATATATTCTGTGGTCTGTTTCGGAGTCAGTTCCGAAGTACAGAAGGTTGGTGATTTTACAGTAATGTACGACCAATAATGTTGTATAATGCACATAAATCAATAAAATGTATAGTGTACCTATTTTATTCAAACAAAATAACTGTCAGAAATTGAAATTGAAGAAATTGAAAATACTTCAATAAAGTATATATCTTTAGTTCTTGTAAATTCTATTGATTTACTAGCTATGCTTGCGACTTCGTCCACGTCAAATCTTATTTAAAAAATAGTTATTAATCAAATCATCTGAATGTATTAAGTCCATTTACTTATGTACGTTTCTCTGGTACTTAAGTCGCATCATAATTAAATTTACAATAACTTTTGATAGAGTGAATCAATTTTAATAAAACAAAGACTAAATGTTACTCGAGGGTATGTTTTATGATTCTTTTGGCAATGTTTAGTATTTTTTTTTACATTAGCTTCTACGCGGACGGATTCGCGGGTACAGCTAGTAACAATATATAAATTCAAGAAGTTTAAAAGATATGAAAACGGAAGATGAAACTACTATCATATAATATATATAGGCAGTACACAAATCATGTTAATATTAAAAGTAAATTATAGTTAGATAGGAAATCTTTACAATTTTTGTACTTACAAAGTATTGTTCGCCTTGTCATGGAGTCTCAATTCTTCCTTAGTTATACGAGTTCCATGATAGGAGTCGTAAAATATTCCACAATTAATAAAACCACATAATATGGATAATAGTATCAGTGAAATCAACATTACTGTATCATTTAAAGAAATTATAAAAATATGTTCGAATTAGTGATAGTATATTTTCACAGAAGTACAGCCGAGTATAGTTAAATTTTGTAAATTAATGTTCTTATACGGCTAATAATTAATTTAAAATAAAAAATTTATATTCTGAATTACGTTATAACATATTACGTCCAACGAGTAGATTCGTTTACACTACAGATATTTTTTCAGTGTATCCATTATTATTATACAATTTGAAAGAATTTGACTTCAAAAATAACAATTCAAAAAACGTTGAGTGGGGTATGAAAAAATATGAAGATATATTGTACGACCTTATTTATTATTGTTACTTTTACTGAACATATCATTTGACAAATGATATTTCATGTAATATTACTTGTTACGTTAATTATGAATTATTTATGCATGATCAACAGTGTGGGGATTTTGATTTTCATTAGAAGGATAAAAGAGAATGTCAGCTTGTTCGATTCGGTTAGAGATCAGTAAATGCTTTCCTCTATACATTTTATTGTAGGAGAATGTACGTACTTGTACTGTATTTCTTTTAATTCTTCCACCTTTTGCTTAAGAAGCCTGTTAGCACTACCTCATACATGTATTTCAACATTATTTATTATTATTATTACAACATTAACAATAACATAACACCATTTTTTTATATCATAGCAGGCAAACGAATAAGTGGGTCACCTGATGTTAAGTGATCACGACCATCTATCCATAGACACCTGCAACAACAGGGGACTCACAAGTGCATTGCCAGCCGGTGTTTAGAGGAGGGAAGAGGGAGGGAAGATGGGCTTCCCGCGCTCTCACTGACCGAACGAAACGCAGCATTACAAGCACTGTTACATCACGTGGGTGTTTCAGTGGGTCGGATGGCACTATCCCGGGCGAGCGACCCATCCATGCTAGAACCAGTAATAGCTTCAGCGTGGCTCTACCACCTACAAGATTCACAATTTCACATGGGAGGCTGTTGTCACTCGTGTCCGCATGACGTGTACCTATCATTCCACTGCACGTGCTCTCAGGGTGATGCTACAAAGTAATATATTCTTGTCCGCTGCATTGTTCTGCATACATTGAACCTTGCAGGGATAAATAGAGTAATCTAATCAATCGACGATAATAAGTGATGGATAATCTATTTAGCCATACCAACGAACGTACGAATTGAATTGTGATATTACTTTTCAAGAACTTATTCAAAAGAGCAAATGAATGTAGAGGAGTTATTGCCAGTGAGAGACAGTGTCTCATAAATTCAGTGGAATTATCACCACATTATGAATTAATCGTTATAGTTGCGCGTTTCGGTTTATAACTATACACTTTCGGATAAACAGTGGTGTCTAAGTATAAAAGTTGTATTCAACATCAACGAAACTTGTAACACTAAGTCTAAGAACAAACGATGATCTTCATTTTTATTTTATTTTATATATTATAGGGGGCATACGAACAGGGGGGTCACCTAATGGTAAGTGATCACCGCCGTTCATAGACACTAGCAACACAAGGGGAGTCGCAAGTACGTTGCCGGCCTGTGTTTGGGTGGAAAAGGGAGGGGGAGAGGGGAGAGGGAGGTGTAGGGGATGTGGGCCTCCGGCACTCTCACTGATCGAACAAAACGCAACAATGCAAGCACTGTTACTTCACGTCGGTTTTCTGTGAGAGTGTGGTACTACCCCGGGCGAGCCGACCCATTCCTGCTGAAACCAGTAATGGCTTAGCGTGGCTCTACCACCTCTAAAAATATTCCTCCCTAATAGTGCTATCAACTTGTTAAACACTAGGCGATAATAAGAATCATGTGGTCGAACGATAAACTTGTCAAATTAAAATATACTCAAAGCACAAAAACAGGTCAGCAGGATGGCGTTTCTATAAATTTGTATAGCGTAGCGGTGCAAATGTAAGTCAAGAACAAATGCCTCGCACTGATGAACCTCCTACTTCGTATACTGCTCAACTAGAAATGCTTCGTATAAATGACGCTAGAGTGAATGTCTAAAAGTATTATTAGTAACTCTGAATACACTATCTGGGTCAATTCTGCTCGTTCTATATTCTCTAATAGTTGTTGATATATTTAATGGTACAACAGAACATAAAAAAAGTCGAGGCAGAAAACTCAAAACAATGAAAGAACTGTGTTCGGTTTTTAATTTTTAAATTAATTATTAGTCCGGTTTTCCACTCAGAGCATTAACTATGTACATGTTTATACAGTTTATTAATTAATCAAACATATTATGGGCAGCACAATCTCAATACAAAATATCAATTTTAGACATACACAGACCGCTATAATACGCCTGAGTAGTCTGACGCAAGCTGCGCAAGCACAATACATTAGGTCACACATGTCTACTACGGCTTAGTGCATTACAGCTAGTGCATGTCATTAAACGAAATCATAACTTTATCACCTGCCAAAAATACCGCTCAACGCGCCTAAAGAAGATATCACTTCAAAAATTCAATCAACAATTCCGAGGATAAACTTTATAAGCATCAGTTTAAAAGTAAACGGAAACATAAATATAATGAGATTTATCTTTAATTACAATAAGCATTTTGGTATATGTTACATAATTAATATATTTCCATAATAGTTAAATATATAACACTATAAATATATATCATTATTGGTCTCGTCATCATTTACAACCTTTTGTAAAAAACCTTTTGTAAAAACCTTTTGTAGTTTGAAAATTTGTGAGCGTGAATTGTATTTTTTTAAAGGTACACTAGTTAATTTCGAAAATCTTAACACAGTATAATGATATAGGTACCAATCTTAATTTCGAATCAGGTTAGTAGTTTTTTGAAATTAACGCGCTTAAACAAGACAAAAAAGCAATAATTTGAGTTTTATGACAATTTTATTATAAATTACTGTAAAATACATGGATGCAGAGTCGCGGGCATAGCAATCTGTTTTCACGTAAATCAAATGTTGAAGCCAAACCACAGGTTTTTCTCCAACTTCATTAAGAAAACCTCTTTCCTGATACCAGTCTCTATGCAAAGTATCCTATGAACTTCATCAGGTCTCAGACTACTTCTATGCTAAATTTTCCTGCGGATCGGCTCAGAGGTTTAGTCTCAAAAAATAAACAAATAGATAGACCGATAGAGTGATTTTTACATTTATGATATTAGTGCGTGTGTATAAACAGTGTTGCCGTGTCCTCTTTTTATTGAAATTATATATTATAATGTAGTTATAGAATGTGTTCTGTTACAAAAGAAACTCTTCCACAATATTTTGCTGGAGTCTCAGACGACTGTTACTTGTATGGATTAATTTGTTCTTAGTTTTACTGTAACTCCTCTCTTTTTTGTCTGTTTGTTGTTGTTATTATTGTATTTATATTATGTATCTTGACATTTGCATTATTTCTGAAATTTCTCAGAATAGAAGCATTTTTCATCGGTCCATGCCCTGTAGTTAATAGATGGAATATTACTGCAGCTTGTCATTCGGTTTCTGGAAAAAGTTTTTGGAAATATAATAAAACATCAGAGTTTGCACCAAGATAAAAAAAATATTCCGAAAAATGGGATGATACCAGTATGAATTACAAAAATGATAAATAATTTTTTGTTGATAGGCGCAGCAGGTTATTGATATTTGACAACATTAGGACTATCGTATAATTAGTAGAAAATATAGTTATAATGTTGCCAAGTTTCGAGATCAGTAAGTGTAGATATTTTTTCAGAAACTTTGACAACGCATTTACTGACAAAAAAGGCGATGACTTTTGTCCCAGGAAAGGTATCAATGTTTCTAAGTTCAATATAAAAATGAACGTGAAATGAAACGAAGGTGTAAAATAAACGTTTTTTTATAGACAGTTCCTGCTGGTAAAAGAAAAAAGCTGTTTAAAGATAAAAAAATCATTGCTCTCGTGGCCGAACATCTATTCTTGAAACGCCTCTTAATGTAATATCCTCTTTGAATGCAAGCTATGTACCTATTGCAGTTACTTGTTTGTTTGTTCAGCGAGTAACTAATAAGGAGCTAATGTATGGTTCACATATTTAGGAGACTCTGAATTATAGCTAAAGAACTGAAATATGTAACAACCCCAACGTATAAATTGTAATCATGTGCATCATGCAGACGACCATGCTGTGTGGATATTGAAGTCAACAGCTACTACTTCCGTTGCTTATTCTTAAAAAATCTAATTCGATTGCAATACTTGCCAAAATTATCTAGCGTAAATTAGCAATATAAACGATAACCGTAAGGTATACAGAGAAACTTACCCAGGTCCAATTCTTAAAAATGCTTGAGGTTGTATTTCTGTGATTGTGTCTCCAACGTCACACAGAGTTCGAGCAATGGTCACTTTCCTTATTTCATATAATTGTTCTGAAATTGATTATACATAATTTTAAACCTATAATCATTTTTATAACCGGCGACTATGGGGATCAAAAGAATTACAATATAACTAGCAACGGTCCACGGCACCAAACGCGTTTTGATTAAATAGTCGATTTCGGCTTGTTATTTTATTTCATTAAAATAATAACATGATATATATTTTCTTAAATTATTAAATAAGTTTTTGTTTATCGTTAGTTAAATATTACAGTGAACGTTACTTTGCACTTCCGCCTTTGCTTCCAGTCGGAACTGCAAAGTCCACTATAATATTTATTAATAGATTTCCGTAAAGTAACGCCCCCATCAACCAAACATTCATAACTCGTGTACAAAATTTAATCATTTTAGTTCAAATTACCATTTTTCCAAATTAATTTCAACAATTTCTAGAATAATAATTGACAATCCTTTTCCGACATTAACATTAGAATTACGCATACACTCTGTGTAGAAAATAGCAACCAAATCGGTTGACGCTCATTAAAATTTAATTTGTTTGATATTATTACTTTTTAGACTTCAAAGTATATAAGCTAAATATATATCTTACACTATCAAATTTAGAATGGGAGTACGCTTATTTATAGTATTTGTGTATAGTAATTTTAGTGTTTATAGTTCACTTTATTCAACAAAGAACATATTTTTCCATTGCAAATCTATTATTTTAAGATTTAAACAAGTTATAGGAGTATGTACCAAAATTATATAAATACGATAAATCCGTATTTGCATACAAATAGACCCGAACAAAAGGCCTTTCTTTATAACAGTCACTATCACAATACATTGAACGAAAAATATTATAATGTAAAGTCAAAACTACCGATTTATTAATATAGATATGAAACAATATAATGCTTACCCAAGGTAAAGGCATTAGGTCGTTCCGAATTTTCATACCAGTGTCTATCAGACATCATATTTCGGAGTAACTGATCAACCACCAAGCAAAAGAAAGTTGGGGGTACATCACCTCCTCGAATCAATTTTTCAAGCCATATACCGGCAACTAGATCAATATCTTCAATATCTTCGTAAGCAAATTTCAATAGTTCAATCCTCTGAAAAAGTAGTTACAATAACACTATATCTCAGTAGATAAATATCCAATATAATTTTGTATCTCAAGTGTTAACAATTAAATACAAGTCAATACAGTTAAATTACCTCAGGGTCAATAATTCCAATTAAATCATCCCAAGTCTTAATCGGTTTTCCGAAACAGAACTCTCTATACTTGATGTAAGCTTGGAATCCGAAATATCTATTCTTTGCCATGTCAGCAGTCATTAAATCTGTAGCACGTTGATGTGGTCCTAAACCAATTTCAGCCATCTAATAAAATAAATCAAATAATAATACACAATGATACTCATACTAGATCTACACAAACGTATATTGAATGGCATACATGTTTGATTTAATACATTCTTTATTTCATTATCATCATCACTTGTAAGAGACCCACTGCATGGCCATAGGCATCTGTCCGAGGAAAAGTATTGGCATAATCACCAAGCCAGCCGGAGACTTCAAACTCAAACTTTCAAACTCTGAGAAATCCACAGCTCAATGTTTTCCCACATACAGTACTACAAGAACATTTCTGAGGTTTAGGTTTCCTCACGATGTTTTCCTTCACCATCAGCCGATAGTTTAAATTTAAATTAGTAAATGTACGCAAATTCCGAAAAATTAGTTGGTACATGCCGGCGTTGAACCTGCGGACGTCGGGCTGAAATTTCACCGATCAAACCACTAGAATACCACGAATTTTAACTTTCTTTATTTACTACTGAATATTGTGGAGCACTTCTTTTCTCAAAGAATGAGTACATTGTATTTTTTGAATAAAATTTAAGTAAAATGACATTTTAATTGTTATCATTATCATTATCATTACATAGTATAAAACAAAGTCTACCGCGTCTGTCTGTCTGTCTATTCGCGATAAACTCAAAAACTACTGAACGGATTTTTAAGCGGTTTTCACAAGTGGGTAAAGTAATTCATGAGGAACGTTTTGGTATATAATATGTCCAAGATTTTTTTATAATCAGGGCGAGACAACGTTTGCCGGGCCCGCTAGTATATTATAAAACAAAGTCCTCTGCCACTTATGTCTGTCTGTCTATTCGCGATAAACCCAAATCTACTGAACGGATTTTCATGTGGTTTTAAGCAGTAGATAAAGTGATTCATGAGGAAGGTTTAAGTATATAATTTGTCAAGGTTTTTTTATATTCCGACCGCACCGTTGCGATTAGTTCTATTTCTACAACGTCCGCCAGGCCCGCTAGTAGTTACTAATAATTAGCAATCGTGAAGGACCCTGATAACCAATGAACTTTGTGTACCTATAAAACTGACCCCTACTCAACAGATATTCCTTTCCCTAAAGCATATCTTTCTACTCTATGTATTTGTTTGCGTATCATAACGATCCTTTAACAATCGATTAAATCCATTTCAAGAAAATCTGCTATGGTATAGTCCTGTCAGCATTTTGGTGTTTTAGTCTGTGATGCGTACACATATTGGAATATGGAGTAATGGAATACAATGGAATTTACATCTGGATCAGTGATGTAGTCAGATGCAGCAGCTGCTTGTCGGATTCCTCCTTGGGTCATGCCATCAATGTTATCGTCCACGTCAAGGAAACCAGTTCTAAGAGTCAAATTCACATTCGGATATTGTCTAAGGTAAGCACCGTGTTTATCATACATTCTGAAAAATATATATTTTTAGTTTTAACAATCTGAGGCTCATTTCTAAAGTTTGGTTTGTAATTAAAATATAAATATAAGCCTCATGTATGTCCTATAAATGGTTGGTGAGTAGTTAGATGAATTAATGGATCAAACTATATGACGTATAATATACACTTAAAAATATAGAACGGTAGTCCTATACTGTAAGTAAGGTATAAACCATAATACCTCACAATAAAAAATGCTTTTTAATGTACCTTTTTTACGGCCTCAATGATACTTAATGGATAGTAAAGAGGAAGCCAGTAATGGTAAGTGCTAGTACAGAACATGCAATTATTCATTTACTATGGACGCCTATAATGAATTAATTCGAAAATACAAATGTGCGTAGCGAATTTTACTCTTTTGGAGTTCATAGGAGTTAAACAGGTTCAGTGCCTCGGACGAATTAATTGCATATATATTAGGTCTTTACCTATGAAATTGCCGTTTTGTATGAAAAACTTTAAACGAATTTTTTTCATGTATTTTTTATTTGTATTAATCGAAGTAATCACCCATGCAATCAATGCATCTTTGCCAACGCAGTGGCAGTTTATTGATGCCCTTCTTAAAGAAATCAGTTGGACGGGAGGCAACAAATTCTTCAAAGGCATTTTGTACTGCCTCTCGGGTATTGATTTTTTTTCCCGCCAAGGAGTTAATCTAAATTCTGGAAAAAGTAGTAGTCTGTAAGCGCAAGGTCTGGTCAGTAGGGCGGATGATGGAGAACTTCCAAACCCAGTTCTTGCAACTTGGAGACCGTCTGCTGTGCAGTATGAGGTCACGCGTTGTCGTGCAGGAGCAGCGGAGACGAGCGATTGACCAATGCTGGTTGGAGATGTGCCAGCTTCTCCATCATTGTGTTCAGTTCTTCACAGTACACATCTGCAGTAACGCTCACCCCGTTTGGTAAGAAGCTGTGATGAATCACACCGGCGCTAGACCACCAAACAGTGACCATCACTTTTCTAGGGATAAGTTTTCGTTTAGGCTAATGTTTAGGTGCTGAACCAGGATCCAACCAACTTGCTGAGCGCTTACGGTTATCAAACAGAATCCATTTTTCATTGCAGGTAACAATGCTGTTCAA
The DNA here is from genome assembly GCA_036509395.1 of Antheraea yamamai. Taxonomy (NCBI): domain Eukaryota; kingdom Metazoa; phylum Arthropoda; class Insecta; order Lepidoptera; family Saturniidae; genus Antheraea; species Antheraea yamamai. The sequence continues at coordinate 1,524,407 of AP028445.1, forward strand.
AATTCCTTCATTTGTGTGTCTGTTGAGCAGTGCAAGGCACCTCTCGACGCGTACTTCGCGCTGGCGATCATTGAGTTCGTGGGGCACCCATTTGTCAAGCTTTTTTACCTTGCCAATTTGACGCAAATGGACCAATATTGTTTTGAAGCTAACGTCGAAAGCTGCTGCTAATTCAGCCGTAGATTGTGTATCATCAGCTTCCACAATCGCCTTTAATTCGTCATTGTCGACCAAAGTCTTCGGACGACCGAGAGGTTCATTTTTCAGGTCGAAATTCCCAGAAGGGAAGCGAGCAAACCAATAACTTTAGTTTAGCTGCGTAAACGTCGTTGATGTTGCGTGCCGCTTGTGCCGCGTTGCTGCCACGACGGTACTCGTATTCCATAATTACTCGAATTTTTAACGTATCCATGATGACAAAAAAGATTGAAATGCGATGAAAATGTAACACTAATCAATAAACAAATGACTACTTTTAGAAAAAGAATTTCATGTTTTTAAAATAAAATTAATTTGAAATTAAAATTCTTAGCCAAACAAAAATTATTTTGATTTGAAATGGCCAGTACTGCAGAACTGCAATTTCATAGGCAAAGACCTTTTTTTTTTTTTTTTTTATTGTAGCTCGGCAAAGTGACTGTACTGTACCTGATGGTAAGCACAGTACAATCCAAAAACAATGGCGACCACCGAAAGATATACTATCCATCGCCGGTCGCCGCTGTCATGCCGGCCTGAAAGCGACCCAGTCAGGGACAGCCCCCCCCCCCGGTTGCTGGATATACACCGGCTGATCCCGGAACGCGACACGCCCAAACGTGCCACTATGGCGGGTGTTCCACCTGGTGTACGGTGGTCGCGATCCAGTCGGGTACAGACACCCTACCACCCCGCAAATTATTTCACATGAATAAACTGTAAGTAAGTAGGTACTTACTTAACAGCACCTTCTTGTATCGTGTGCAGCCATCTTAAAACAAACGGAAATTCCAAAGAGACTTGTGGAAGTATTTTAGGGTTGTAGATATTCCTGAATCCTGGGTTTGCTGAGATTACTTTTGTCTTTATAAGATTATCGTGACCTGAAATCAAACTTTGAAACTGTATCTTTCGACCTATTTATCTGTATTCCCACAATTTCATTGAGAACTTATAGTCTTAGGAAGATTAGATTAAATAGAACATGATAAAGGCAAGGCTATGATATTCATTTAGTGAAGTCTTCTAGTGATCCAATGGTTTACAAATACATTACAGTTGAGACAATATACGGTTGTTAAAATACGAAATTGCATTCATATCCATCGTCATGAAACTGCCCGGAAAATTCAATTGAAATAAATCATACATTGGCAGAATTTGAAACAGTAATTCTAAAGAGGATTCCTGTTTATGATTTAATAGGTTTAGTAACTGTTGTTATCCTATCGTAATATTTAGTTAAAAATCGTACCCATCCACGCTGGAAGAAGTTCATAGTAGTAGATTTGCTGAGCAATAGCTATGTTAATATCTCTAGCAATGGTAAACAGTTGCTCATCATTCCAGCAAGGATTAACCTTGGCCAGATTTTGAGCAATTACATTATGCTGTCTCCAAAACCAGATAGACATCAAATTAGCACCGAGTAGTGTATTACTGCCGTCTTCAGCTGTAAAAAATAGACAAATTTTCGAATAGAAATGTTACACTATAGACCTTATGATCACTGATAATTTGGTTGCAGATGAATAATTCGTGTTAATTCATGAACGGCTGCTAATATGTCGTTTGCATATAAGATGCCGTGTATTTTAAAATAAATTTATTACAGAAGAAAATAAAGTTGAAATATTATACGAGATGGTGAAATTTGGGAGTAAAATTTATAAAAAAAAAAAAAAAAAAAAAAAAAAAAAAAAAAAAAAAAAGAAAAAAAAAAAAAAAAAAAAAAAAAAAAAAAAAAAAAAAAAAAAAAAAAAAAAAAAAAAAAAAAAAAAAAAAAAAAAAAAAAAAAAAAAAAAAAAAAAAAAAAAAAAAAAAAAAAAAAAAAAAAAAAAAAAAAAAAAAAAAAAAAAAAAAAAAAAAAAAAATAGTTGGTCCGCCGGGCCGCGGTTCGTCCCGGCGATCTTTTTTTGGTTTTTTTTTAAAGTGTTGGGAAATTGCTTTCTTTTTCCTTCTGTCTGCTTTTGAATGAAAATTTCCAAATCCGTAAAAATTCATTCTCAAATTGCTTTCGTCCGTTTCCTGGGAATCCCTTGCGTTTGGATAAAAGTTTCTTGATGTAACCTTGTAAAATTAGATATCACTGTGCCAAATTTCGTCAAAATTGGTTCAGTAATTTCAGAGTGGTAAGTGTTCAAAGGGACAGACAAATAGGCAGATCCTGGAGAATCCCTTGCGTTATATGAGATAAAAAGTATCCTAGATGTAATCTCGTAACATTAGTTATCACTGTGCCAAGTATCGACAAAATCGGTTCAGTATTTCAGAGTGATGGGTCACAGGGACAGACAGACAGACAGACAGACAGACAGACAGACAGACAGACAAAAATTGTAAAAAGATTATTTTTGGCTTCTATATCGATAACAAAGTCTACCCCGATCAAAATTTTCAAAAAATATTTAATGTACAGATTTGACCTTGCTACAGTTTTATTATAGTATAGATTGTACTTTGAAAGCGGTTAATTAAAAATATTCAAAATCAAGTAAACTTCATTACTTAAGTTCAGCACTTTATAACGCTGCAACCCCGGGGTAAATAAAACCTCAGTGATTGCAGTGACATATTTATTTATATACTATCTTATATTATATATAGCAAACAATTAATATATAAAAAATAAGAAAATTTAATTAGGACTAATTAATAAAAGCTAACAACTATTCATAAAAACATAAAACTAATTGTCCCACTCGGTTAATAGTGAATAAAATAAATTACACATATCTCAGAGGTGGGGAAATCAAGGAGCTGTATATAAGGAGAAAGAATAGAAAAGGTGCACTGATTAGGCTAAAGATTAGAGTGCGCTTAGCTGGACGTCGGGGATTCTGCCTCCGGTCGCGAGCGCCCTTAATAATGCACAGATGAACTAAATCAAACAATGTCAATTATAATGTTTTAATTATAATTTTTTTTTATTGTAGCACAGCAAAGTGACTGCACTATGCCTGATGGTAAGCACAGTACAGTCCAAAAACAATGGCGACCACTGAGTGACACACTAATCATCGCCGGTCGCCGCTGTCATGCCGGCCTGCGAATAGCTGGATATCCATAGGCTGATCTCGAAGCGCGACGCGCAGAAGCAAATCACTATGACAGGCTTTTTAGCTATATACATGGTAGTTGCGACCCAGTCTGGCTGTAATACCCTACCACCCCACTTTCGCCATTGCCTCATTCGTTATTCAGCAGGGTGCACCACGTGCAGGTGAGGTTGGCTTGGGTTTCTCAAGTCTTATGATGTAATTCGACACCCCATACACCCGAAGATTATTATAATTATAAAAAAAAAATTTAGTCTAGAATAAAGGTGAGTTCTGGAAGTAATTGAAATATAGCATAGATTTGTAATCATAGATAATGATCAAATGAACCACAGATAAGTATTTTATACCAATCTGAGGGTAATATAAATATGTCAAAGGTGGATTAATCGTATACACACACCGTTGGAATTTACAACGTCACAACTTATCTATTCCAAAGCTACTAATGACAAGTTCTTATAAAGAAAACAATCTTAAAACTTTAGTTTAGTGATTAAATAAAACCTTTTCCTGTTAGTATCTGGTAAAAATTCAAATTTTCCTGTAATATTTGAGGCAAATTTCTGGGAGATTTTATTTAAGACCTAGTAGACCTTTGCTGACCTAGTTCGTATAAGAGTATAAATTACACGGAAAAGTAACATAAACATAAATATTCTGTATTTATTCAGACTTGCATTCCCATTTAGTACATTTCTAGTGATACATTTATATAAACTTGATTTATACTACCTCCCACAGCTAAAAAGTTGTCAAAAAAACTCACGTGTAAAGTGACATCTGGTTTCCCGGGGCTTCTGATTCAATAAACATATATTGTTCTGCGTTTTATAGCTAGGAGGCCATATTCTTCCGTTGGAGATTTCGAACTTCAGCAATCCCCCTTTTAACAGCCTCCCTTTAGCCAGGAGGTTCTTCAACCCACTACCATATAGGACTGACAAGTCTATCAATGGAGTTGATGTTATTATCTGCGAATGGTTTTTTATTATTAAATTGTGATGTAAAGACAGAGTAAAGTACTTGAACACTCTTGTTTAGCTGGATCGAAATCATTACAAAATAAGTCCATATATGCAAAAATAAATAATAAATGAATTTTTATTAAGGAATATTTATGTAGGCAACAAAAATTAGGTTAACAATTCGTTTAATTAAAAAAAAAGCTGTATTTTTCAGTTACTATTAAAAGTGTTATTCTAAGCAATTTTACTTAAACTGAATCAAATTCGACTTATGTTATTGGAAACTGACATTTGCAAAAATATTAACGATATTTTAATTTGTTTGTCCTAGTGGTAGAGTTTTTTCTAATTCCGCCTGACTAGCTACCACCTTCAAGTTGAAAAATTGTCACCAAGCACCTGTTGTTGTGTTCCGTCAGGTACACTTGAGAGCCAACCCCCTCTAGGTTTAGCGTCTGTACCACTTTGGACCACATCGCCATCTAACATCAGATGATATTGTGGTCGAACGCTGAAATCTATAAAAGTCATTTAAAAAAACTTACTCGTCTGGGGTGTGTATTATTCTTAAGACATCCTTTACTTTGGAAAGTCTCTGGCCTTGTTAAATTCATACATCTGACATCGGAGAAGCGATGAACAGGATCATCGTCTGGTATTTTGTTTGGAGTACAAGCTCGATCTGTCTTACCCTTTGGCAAACAACAGTACGGCTTCCATAGAATATAGTTGACTAAAATAAGAATTTTGTTAATTAGTATTTTCTAAGTTATTAAGGATATTCATCTATGAACAAAACTCTCTAGCTGACAACAATCTTTAACTTCAATAATACACCAGCCCAGCCTATAAGCGATAGTAAATATCAAGAACCTTAGATTTTATTATTTCTCCACTACATTATAGTAGTGTGAATAGATGTACTTAATTTTTCAAAAGAAATTCCTTCGATATTGCTTACTATTATATTTTTTTTGTTTGCTTTAAAGATCGAATTTAACTGGAATCAGCCTATGATTAATAGTTATAGTTGCACAATTACCCGTATCATGAAGAGATACAACATCAGCTGATAGATATAACCAGGCATGAGTGGAAAGATAGGAGAACTTGTTGCTCGGTACGTGACCCTCCGCGAGAAAAAGCGTTCGTAAATACCTTGGAAGCGGCATTTCATTTCCACTTTTTGCTTTTCTTGGCTCGTCACCTAAAAGAAAGAGTATTATTTACATGAGACAATTTGATTTCAATTTGAACTGCTAAGTGAATATTATGAACAACGATACATTTTTAAAGAGCATTCATCTTAACAGTAAAATGAAATAAAAAAGCCTGTTCATTCTACTAATTGTTACAATGTATGTAGCATTATTTTTCGAGGACCCCTCTTTGGGTAAAGGCCTCCTCCAGAGAAAGCCAAGCGTCGCTACTTTTTGCAACGTCCATCCAACTCCTACCATCTATAGATTGCAGTTTGTCTTTCCATCGTGCTTTTGGTGTACCTCTACTTTAATTCCCGTGACCCGTTTCACAGTGATATGATTTTGTCCATCTATTATCTGGGACACGATTCACATCGCCTGCCCATAGCGAAGGAAAGAGCATCTATTATTTTGGTTATATCCATTATTTCTAGTGCCATGTATCTTTCAGTTTTCATTTTAGTGAGCTGCATTTTAATGCTCTTTGGTATATATATATATATACACGTACATATGTACATATCACCTCAAGAGTATACTACTACAGTATAATAAACGAATATAGTCAAAAATTCTAAAACATATACAAAGTTAATAATAATATAATTTATAATAAATATTTTGTAATTGATATGTGAGATTATGTAATAGATAATTAGAAAAACCTTGACATATTATATACCTTTTTTTTCTTTACATGGGGAAGTCCGTTAGGAATATCCACCCTTCCGGGGGAGAGAGTGGGTTATGTCCGACTCGCACGGACTAAAACTCCACGGTGTACCGACAGACCGTATTTGTTGGGGCGTCAATGGATCGTACTAGCTACTCAATCTTGGATAGCCGCCCCAACGGTCCACAGAGGGAAGGTGGCCACCGGGCTCCTACCTAAGAGGGAGACGGACTGAGTACACTCCAGCTGTCTCCCTTCGTTAGACGGACCTTTGCAATGAGGAGATAGTCCCATCGACCCATCCCCTCAGGTCCGACTACGGTGGCGGAAGGAGGCGGGCAAATTGCCACCTCCTTCTGCTGGTCCTCCGTCAGCGGAGAGGTTAGCTCAGAGGATCATCTTCGCGAGCCCTCTCCGCTGGCTCCTTCTGCGAGATGACCTCCTCGCAGAAGTAGATCATCGCATGCCATGCCTGGTCGCTACCGAGTGTAGTTTCGGCCACGCCAAATCCATCCCTACCGCCGCAGCCAGAATGCAGTGTTGTCCCTCCCGCAGACGTGACAGAGGAGTATGTTTTATATTATGTAATGATAACAAATAAATGAAATATTAAATAAAAAAAATCGAATTTACAAGGTTAACAGAAAAATGTAGAAATAACTAAACTGAAGACAGAAGAACTCAACATTGAAATAATACTAACTTTTTTTTAAGGGTTGAGAATTTGCTAACGGTTTTTTCGTAATTATTTCCTGTTCCTCATTAATTCATTGTTCATTTCCTTTTTTACGTATTTTTAATTTGTAATGAAATGATTACATATACAAGATTTACAAGTGCCTTATTATATTCGCATGATAATTTTAACTAATATTACAAATGTGAGTTTATTTGTTTGTTCGTTCCCCTTTCAGGTTTTAACCACTGAAGCGATCGTCAAGTTATTTTGAATAAACGTTGTCAGGTGTACAGAAAAACATATAGGGTAATTTTCATCCAGGCGAAGTACTGTTGCTGAGGAATCCTCAAATATATTAATTCGAATGAAGCCGCGGGTAAAGGCTGGTTAATCTTCATATTTTATACTAGATTAACTTTTGCCCGGTTCGCTCGATTAAATGTAGATTTTACACATTTCTCGCATTTTTTTTTGGACGACAGGTACCTTACGTCCGTCTCTGTACTTCTGACAAAGTGTAAGCAAATTTTAATGATGATCAATTCAGTATTTAAGGTGTGAAAACGTAACAAATAATCAAACTCGCATTTGTAATATTAACAAGTACTGGTTTAGAGTTCTTAACAATTGACTGCACAATTTACTAGGATTGTCATTAATATTTTAAAATTCAAAGGACTACAAACATTTTTGTGCATAGAATTTTACTGTTAGGTTGATGTTTGTCTGCCTAATATATCGAGATGTTGTCGAAGATGATGACGTAACACGAAGTATTCATAGTATTTAGGAAATATTAAACTAGTAGCTAAGTTTGGAAACGTGTAGAATTTCTCATACCGGGAATACCCTCACTGTAACTTATGTGAAAAAATTAATCAAGTTCATCGCTTGCTAATGGAGTATGCAAAAAAACAAGAGGGAATCACTCATGAATAATATCAATTTTAACTGTCAAATATAAGTGATTGTCGGAGTATTTTGGCAAAACATTAATCAGATAATTCGTTGTATGACCTAGTAATGCCATTAGCGATTCTTTTGGTTTGTTTCTAGAAAGTATTAAATAGACTAGTATGTTCTGTTAAAAATAAATAAATCTTAATTATATTATGTACCTTAGATGTAAACAGGCTTTTGTGGAAACTGATTTTCAAGAGAGTAGTTTTTTTTTTTTTTTTTTTTTTTATATTATAGGTGGCAAACGAACAGGTGGGTCACCTGATGTAAATGATCACCACCGTCCATAGACACTTGCAACACCAGGGGAGTCGCAAGTGCGTTGCCAGCCTGTGTAGGGAGGGGGTAAGGGAGGAAGGGAAGAGGAAAGTGGAAGGGGAGGGGAGGTGGGTCTCCGGCGCTCTCACTGACCGAACGAAACGCAACAATGCAAACACTGTTACTTCACGTCGGTTTTCTGTGAGAGGGTGGTACTACCCCGGGCGAGCCGACCCGTTTATGCTGAAACCAGTAATAGTTTCAGCGTGGCTCTACCACCTACAACTAGTATAAATATCTAATTAAAGCGATAGTTCGGCGGACACTCAGAGTTTTTTTTTTTTTATAGAAGTATGATAAATCAGGATATATCTGAGTACGATACTCTTAAATCAGTTAAAATTGGAGAATTAGGATTTCAACATACCATCAATGAACGAAGTGGGTAAGACATTGAAAACAGGTGTATGCGGCGTTCCCCGTGTTGGGTGTTCGAGATTGTTGCATGATCCATCGATCCTTCTGCCTTCATAAGGATCACAAGGCTCTATTTCATTCACGCACCAACTAATAATAAATAAAAATATAACATTACCATTAACAAAATCACAATTAACATACAGGAATAAATTATAGTGTATAGAACGACTATCGTATGTATCACGGCAAGTATCCTCATCCCATCTTCTGCTTTCCGCTACAAAAGTATGTGGGCGGGAAAATATTACCACAGATTAACTTAAAAAAATTCTCTGTCGTCCTGTGAAGATGTGGAAACACCTCCCAGCCAGTATGTCCTCTTCCTCTTACGATATCCGGTTCGTAAAACAAGGCGTGCAGAAGCACTTTTGCAGGTCGGCATGATGACGATGCCTGCCGTTGGTATATAACAATAACTACCGCCATTGTTTTTGGACTGTATCGTACTTCCTGACGTATTCCGAGATTTTGGATGAGTTTCTAATCTTATTGAATAAATAAGATCCCAGAATAAAATACTGCAGCTTGTTTGTAAATCCGTTTATTCAAAGTGTCAAAGTCACGAAAGTATATAAACTACCCACATGTTTTTTATATATACTAGCGGTCCCCCGCGGCTCCGCACGCGTTTTTTTTAAATGAATTAAAGAAATGTAAAATTGTAAGTAGGTGTGTACATTACAGAAATACTTTTTCAAAAACATTTGTAACTACTACACGCATGCCATCTACTGTATAATGTTACGTGTACATTACATATATGAATACGAATAGTATATCGAATGGGAAGGGATTTATCATCAGCAACATACCTGGAACTTTAACCACTATATACCACCCTCGGTGCTCACTAACACTATATAAGAAAGTAATGAAAATTTTAAACTATACATTTCCGAACAATTTGTGTTAAATTGTTTATTATATAGATATAACATGCCCATATTGTCAATATAATTGTGTTATTCTTATATATTGCTATAATCACTGAGTTATGTAGATGCAAACGCGGTAAATAAAACAAAATTGCCGCCAAATTGACCAAAATGATAATATAATTCAAATTACAAACATTTATTCTTGGAGTCCAGTACAGCGCACGTCTCACGCGCTTGTTTATATTAAACAAATTATTTTTTTAATCAATTTCACACGAAAGAATGCATACGTAACAGTTCATCACTACATAGTGTAAAACAAAGTCCTCTGATCTATCTGTTTACCTGTTCGCGATAATGTCAAAAACTACAGAACGGATTTTAATGCTGTTTTCACCAGTAGGTAGAACGGTTCATGGGGAAGGTTTAGGTATAATTTGTCAAGGTTTTCTTTTTATTATCAGGGCGGGACAACGTCTGCCGAGCCCACTACCTTAAAATAAAATAGCTCATTAGTTAGTTGTCTGCCAGTGAAAGTCCCGTGAAAATTAATTCAAGCATTTCGGATATTCCACTGCGGCTGAAAAAAACCTAAATTACTTTTTATGAGGTCTGCAATCTACCAGTGAATATCCCGTGAAAATTGGTCCAATCATTTTGGAAATAGCAATGCGGACGAAGCCGCGGACAAATAAAATAGAATATGTCAACCGCTATAATTTCGGCTATCTGGCAGTAAAAAGTAAAATTCCCGTTAAAATAGGTCCAGCCGTTTTGGAGATTACCCGGAACAAACAAACAAACAAAGTATAATAATCTAAAAATAAATACAAAGTATAAAAAAATTTTTTTTGGTTATTTGTAGCCATATCCATTCATCAAAAAGTTGTTATTTTAATTGTACATACACAAACTTTATTTTTATAATACGTAATAGAGAACAAATAAAAAATTGGAAATAAAAGTAGTATAAACTTTTTGAATAGGAAAACAAAATAAACTTTGAAAAGGTTTGCGATAGAAACTTACCACGTTACCATGGCAACGTATATAACACTAACGCTAACGAAATCTCTCAAAAGGAAAAATGTGCCCGATTTTGAAACATTTTTTATTGGTGCTCTGCTTCTATTACTCTTAGCGTGATGATATATAGCCTAAAGCCTTCCTCGATAAATGAGCTATCTAAAACCGAAGGGTTTTCTCAAATCGGACTGGTAGTTCCTGAGATCTTAGCGTTCAACCAAACAAACAAACAAACTCTTCAGCTTTATATATTAGTATAAATTACTTATGACATATCTTACACCCCTACACTTAATTATTACACAACAAAAAAGATACAATTATAATAGACAAAGTGGTTGTAATTTTTATAGCAACCTTGCATATACTTATAATAAATACAAAACTCCTTTATAAGTTAATAATTTATAGGATTTCCATATCGACAGACAGGTTTGACTGTTCGTTTGGGTCGAGTGGATAACAAGGAAGGCGTAGTATTTTAAGCATCAGCTTCTATTCTTGCCTTACGTGTACTACTCATCGGACAGGGAAATGCTAGTATTTGAATTTCATTTCTGTACTTAACCTGATCAATATGTCTCTTAATAGGATGAGGTTGACCGTTTACTTTACCGATAATTAGAATTCTAGAACCTTGAATTTCATCTATCACCCCCTTTTCCCATTTATTACTGCCACTATACTGTCGTACCCACACGGGATCACCTACCTTTAGTTGTCGATTATGTCCACCTGCATTTTCAACTTGTTTCTGATGTACTGTTTTAACCCTCGTTTCTAATTCTGCTCTGGGTCGTAACAGATCTAATCGTGAACGTAAAGAACATTTTTGTAGTAACATGGCTGGTGACTGACCTGTGGTACTGTGGACTGCGTTCTTATATGCCATTAAATATGCTTGCAAAGCTACCTCCAGGCCACAACCTTCTACTTGGCCTTTATTTATTGCTCTTTTGCATAGTTTTACCGCACCTTCAGCAGCACCGTTAGAAGCAGGATAAGCTGGTGTGAAAGTATGAATAATACCATTGTTTCTCATAAATGTTGCCATCTCCGTACTCGTAAATGGTGGTCCATTATCCGACACTATTTCTTTTGGTAATCTAAACCGAGAAAAAGTTTATCTTAAAACTCGAATGACTGCTGTAGCCGTAGTTTTCGACATTTCAAACGCTTCTATCCATTTAGAATAACCGTCGATTAATACGAAAAACGATCTTCCATACAAAGGACCTAAGAAATCCATATGTAACCGACTCCATGGTTCTGCTGAAAATATCCAAGGCTGCAGCGGGACCCGAATCGGTGCTGGAGCTTCTTTAGCACAAGTTTCACATTCTTTACTTGATCTCTCGATATCCGAATCAATTCCCGGCCACCATACGTAACTTCTTGCCATAGCTTTCATTTTTATCATTCCCATGTGATATATATGTAATTCGTTAAGAATTTGATTACGAAATATGTTTGGTATTACCATTCGGTATCCTCACATGACGCATCCATCATCTAAATATAGTTCATCTTTCCTGAGAAAGTACGGTTTTAATTTATTATTTTCCTCTTGAGTTGGCCACCCCGATTGCAAAAAACATAACAATTTTTCTTAAAATCTGATCTCGTTTTATTTCTTCTTTTACTTGCTTATGCGTAATTGGTAAAAAATCGTTCACAAAATTTACATAAGTAACCTCTTTAGTACTTTCTGCCGTTTCCTCACAAGGAAGCCGTGATAAAGCGTCCGCGACATTCTTGTCCGTTCTGATGTATTCGATATCGTAATTATAACCTGACAAGACGACAGCCCATCTCTGCATTCGTGAAGGTGCCATTGTTGGTATACCCTTTTTAGGACCAAATATGGCTACTAATGGCTTATGATCAGTTTTTAGTGTAAATTTCCTACCATAAAGATACTGATGAAACTTTTTTACTGCGTATATTATCGCCAAAGCTTCTCTATCAATTTGCGAATACCCTTTTTCTGTGGTGTTGAGCAATCTTGAGGCGTATGCTATAGGTCGCTCGCAACCATCGGGCATTACATGTGCTATCACTGCACCAATCCCTATACTACTCGCGTCAGTTGTTAATACTAAGGGTAATTTCGAATCATAAAAAACTAATACCTCACTAGACATTAATAATTCTTTTACCTTATTAAAAGTGTCGTTACATTTCTCTGTCCAGATATATTGTTCTCCTTTTTTAAGTAAGTTGTATAAAGGTGATAAAATCGCACTAATATTTTTGACAAATTTACCATAGTACATAATCATACCTAAAAACGCCCGGAGTTCAGTAATTGTAGTGGATTTAGGCACATTTATAATAGCTTTAATTTTTTCTGGGTTTGTTTTAATCCCTTCTGCATCAATCTTATATCCCAAATAATTAACAGATTTAGAAAAAAATGAACATTTTTATTTTTTTTATTTTTAACCCATATTTTTGTAATCGTGTTAGAACTTTGTACAAGGTATCTAAATGATCCTGTTGATTTTCCCCTGTCAAAATAATGTCATCTAAGAAAACGCCTACTCTAGGCATATCTGCAAACATTTGCTCTAAAACCCGTTGAAAAATACCAGGACTGGAAGACACACCATATATTAATCGGTTATATTGGAACAATCCACGATGTGTATTAATAACGATATAAGGTTTGGAGCTTTCCTTCAAAACTAACTGTGCATACGCTTGAGACAAATCAGTTTTTGTAAATCTTTGACCTCCTTTTAATTTTATCAACAAATCTTCAATTTTTGGTAACGGAAAACGGTCCACCTCTAAACATTTATTAGGTGTTAATTTTAACCCCTAAGGAATCTCTGGGGTCCATCGGGTCTCATACATAAAGGATGTGCTTATGTATGACAGATAATACATAGCTACTGTTTGCTACTACTGTCATCTTTAGCGGCTCTTACGCCGCCCTCGCTCAAGGTATTAATTTACCTTCCACTAAAACCTTAATTACAATAGGTTTACAAAAACTAATATTATTAACATTTAATTGTGAATTTACCTTATTATAGTGATCACTATCATCACTCGAAAACACCTGCACTTCGTTATTCATATTTCTACAAACTTTCATACTTCTTTGTAACATCGGGCACATCTTTTTGATATGACCTTGTACATTACAAACTCTGCACACATAATACTGAAATTTACACCGTGCCGAATCATGCTGCCGACCACAAACGTTACATTGTGATCCAGATGTAATTTCAGATGCTGTTGATGTCTTTGTATGACTTGTCGGTGACTTGCGATTTGAACCCTGTACTTGTGGCTCCTGAGAGAGTCGTGTGCGCTGTACCCGCATTGTTTCGGTCGTACGTCCTGTTGTAGCCCCCTTTATCAATGTTTGTCGTCCACTAGAGGACACCATCCCACAGTCCGTTACCTTATGTATATGTTTTTGAGCATAATGATGTTCGTAATTATTCTCTACCATAGCTGCATTTTTCTCCGCGGCTTCCATGGTTATGGCTAATGTCACGGCTGTTTCCCAAGTCAAATTGTCATCTTCCGCGAACAAACGTTGCCGTATTGTGTCACTGAACAATCCACATACTAACTGATCCCGTAAATTTTCTTGCAGTGTCTTGCCAAACTCACATCCCATAGATAATTTCCTAAGTTCAGCTACAAACTCCGTGACTGATTCATTAGCACTTTGTTTTCTTTTTCTAAAATAATAACGTTCCGCTAAGATACTTGGTTTGGGTTGTAAGTGATTTGCCATTATCTTGACCAATTCATGAAATTTTTTTGCCGCTGGTTTATCCGGTGTACATAATGTCACCAATAACTCATAACTCTGCCCACCCATCACTGTAATTAATGTTGGCACTTTGTATTCCTCTTTAACTTCATTCACCACAAAGTATTGTTCCAACCGTTCAACATACAAGTTCCAATTGTCATTTCCCACTTGAAACTTTCCAATAGACATTATAATTATGTGTTTCTTACAATCCACACGTGTATGTCCACAACTCGTCGCCAATTGACGTATTCCGAGATTTTGGATGAGTTTCTAATCTTATTGAATAAATAAGATCCCAGAATAAAATACTGCAGCTTGTTTGTAAACCCGTTTATTCAAAGTGTCAAAGTCACGAAAGTATATAAACTACCCACATGTTTTTATATATATATTACTTATGACATACCTTACACTTCCCATTAGGTATTGCGCAATCATTTTGGCGACCTGGTTTAAAAAAAATAATTATGTCACTCCAGTCAATTATTGACATTTACAGTAGCCCGTAATAAATGACGAAATACGTATGTATGAAAAAATCGCAGTTGTTATCTTTACTTAAGAATTAGGTATTTTCATATTAAATGCACCGCGTTGGTCGACTGCTACCAAGATTGTTCTTTTGTTTTTCTTTCTGAACTGAAGCCACCGATTACAATTTACTTTTTTTTTTGTATTTATATTGTGTATAAAGTAAAAGATTCTTTTTTTAGGCCTTAACAAAGCTATTATAAATTTATGCATATAATAAGAATGTAAGTGTAACATATCTGTACTTTTTGATTTTTATGAAAAAAATTGACACAGGTTTCTTTGAAATAGTCTGTTTGTTTGAACTCACATCACTACTAAAGTAGCGTGTACACGATAAAACCTTAAATCATAAAGCATTTCCTCGAGTAACATTTACTCTTAGTTTCATTAAAATCGGTTCACTTTATCAAAAGTCATTGTAATTTTAATGACGACGCGACTTAAGTACGAGAGAATAGTACATAAGGAAATTGACTTAATACAATTAGATAATTTTATTAGTCATTGTTTTTTTTTTATACTAGCTTCCTTGCGGACGGAGTTAGTTAGGTATTATTAAGATTTGTAAAACAACGTTCTCTAGAAGTGTGCTCGTATTTACCGAAGCGTGAATTTAAAAAGGAAATATGACTAAAATCTTGTGGATTGTTTAATTAGTTAAGAACTACAAGGTCTTACTGCTATTTTAATGTTTTATGAACGTTAAATAAATAGCACAAGCAGAGCATAATTAGCAACCGGTTGTACAAAATTTGCGTTTATTTGCTTTGGGTATTGCGCTACATATTCTTGTTATTTGATCTTAACGATGAACAGCAAATTTTATTACGGATTTTATCACCAACTAGCTCTCCCGTGCCCATTTCGTTAGGCGGTAAACATTTATAAAAAACTTATTTTTGTGACTTAAATATAAAAATTAAGCGTATACTATCGCTGACTTTTTTGTAGGCATTATCAAGCTCTACAACTTTTCCCTAGAACTCAATTATATATCTCATCGTTAAGGCAGCGTGCGTAAGAAACATTTTCATTCGACTGTTTTTTCTCCAATTTACTTTGCAAATCGGACTACCACAAAAAATCTTTTCATTTTTCGGGTTAACATATAACCTATGACACTCACAAATAACGTGGCTTTCTATTGGTAAAAGAATTTTCAAAATCAGTATAGTAGTTTCTGAGATTACCCCCTACAACCTCACAAACTTTAATTCTTTATAATATTAGTATAGATTCATACGACCATAAAATGTAACAATTTTGTATGTGAAATAGTTTCTTTTCTGATCAGATATATTCTCTTTCAAAGTCAGTTCCTGCAGAAGATTGGTGATTTTACAGTAATGTATGACCAGCAGCAGTCTGCAGCAGCATGGTATATATATATATATATATATATATATATATATATATGTATAATGTATAGATATACAAAGAAGTCTGTGAGGGCATATATCTTTTAAGGATAGCGCACTATACTCATCATATGCTCTACAAACAGGAGACGTACAATTCGAAAGCAATTTAGACGGATTAATAATCATCAACTTAAATAAGATTATTACGAGTACATTAAGCATTTCATGCACATTCATCTTTATATATATATAATTCTTCTGTCCGTGTGTATGTGACTGAACTCCACCTAGCCGGTTGGACTGATTTTGATGATTTATTTTTGTGTGTTCCTTTGGATTTGACAATATTTTAGATTCATAATTGAACCCGGTAGGTAGCCCTGCGGTCGGATAGTAGGTTTTTCTTTATTATCAGGGTGGAACAACGTCCGCCGGGCGCGCTAGTTGATTTATATATGGTTTCGATCGCTAAATTTAAAAAACGACGACCTAAATATTACAAGGCTTTTTACAACCTTTTGCCATTTTTTTTTATTTATTCCTATTTTAACTAATCGTATACTGTATTAGTGACATAGGAATCGTTCGTGTAATCTATACATACATATAATAAGAAATTAAATCAAACGTGGCTGTACTTTTAGATTTTAGTGAAAAAAATTGTTGCGGGTGTCTTGAAATCTATACTTAATATCATAAAGAGGTAAAGTTTGTAAGTTTGTGACGTTGTAGGGGGTAAACTCAGGAACTACTGATCTGACTTGAAAAATTAGTTCAGTATTATATAGATCATTTATCGAAGAAGGTTATATATATCATCACGCTAAGACCAATAGGACCGGAGCACCAATGAAAAATGTTTTAAAACCGGGTTTTTTTTTCCACTTGAGAGCTCCCGCCGCGTGTTAACGTTAGTTCAAAGTAAGTAGTAGTATGTACACGATAAAACCTCACCAAGAAAATTATAAAATCATTTAAATCGGTTCACTGTATCAAAAATTATTATAAAATTAATGACGACGTGACTTAAGTAGTTGAGAAAAGTAGATAAATTAATGGACTTAATAGAATCAAATAATTTTATTAGTCACTGTTTTTTATATTAGATTCCACGGGGACGGAGTTGTGGGTACAGCTAGTAACAACATATAAAATCAAGAATCTTAACAGATGTGAAAATACACGATAAAATTACTGCATATAAATAAGATTTCGGTAGTACACAATTATGTTAATATTAAAACTGAATAATGGTTAAACAGCAAATCTTCACAATATCTGTACTTACAAAGTATTGTTCGCCTTGTCATGGAGTCTCAATTCTTCCGTAGTTATAGGAGTTCCATGGTAGGAGTCGTAAAATATTCCACAATTAATAAAACCACATAACGTGGATAATGTTATCAGTGAAATCAACATTATTCTGTCACTTAAAGAAATTATGAAAAGATTTAAAGAAATTAGCGATAGTAAAATTACAAAGACGTCCGACCGACCGACTACGGCTAATCTTTAATAATAAACGTTCTAATACGGCTACTAATTAAGTAAATTTAAAATAAAAAATATGTATTCTTAAATACATTATTTTTACGCCCGACGAGAAAATCGTTTACACCTGAGATATTTTAGCGGTGTATCCGGTGTATTGTCATACAATTTGAAAAAAATTGACCTCAAAAATAACGATTCATAAAACGTTAATAAAACATAAGACATATTGTACGACCTTATTTACTATTGTTATTTTTACTCGACACATTATTTGACAATAGACGTTTCATGTAATAAGCATTTGTTACGTTATAAAAATGAATGGCTTTTTTGGCGGGACCTTTGTCAAGTTAGTGGGTGGCTTTTATATTTTATTCATAATCTTATGTTATTCGACTCTATATTTTTTAATATGGGTGGCATTTTACATAATATAGTTCAGTTATTGTGCATAAGTGAAGCGGAAAACAATAACACGGGACATGAATTCTGAGATGCCACTAAAACTCCTTGGAAAGTTGTAACAAGGGGACCACCATTTTATTAGAACATTGAAATTATCACAAAGCACATAATATCACCTACTCAACAATGGAAGTAATCATATCTGGAATATTGGTTGACTAAAATAAAATAATAAATATTATTAATTATTATGCATGATCTTGATCAAAAGTGTGGGGGTTTCGATTTTCCATTAATTAATAAATGTTTTCATTTACAATTTATTAACAATTACTTCAACATTTTATTGTAGGTAACTAATTACGGCTTAGTTCTTTCAATTCGTCCACTTTTTAACCGACTTAAAAAAAAGTAAGTTCTCTCAAAAACTATTGATCCGTTGCGAAGGCGTAGATGCGGACTTAAAAAATAATGGCGAACATTTAGCGATCGCGGTGCGTTTATTATGAGACCTTTTTAAGGCCAGGGTTCAATACGAATTTAACTTTTTAATAATAACACCGTATACGTTTTAGCATTTGACCACAATTTCATATGATGTTAAATGACGATGGGATCTAAGATGATAAACACGCTAGACCTAGAGATGATTGGCACTCAACTACAGTTACCGGAACACACCAACAGGTGCTTGACGACCGATTTTCAACTTGTGCATGGTATATAACGTGATATCTAGCGGTAGATTGTCTATATATTTTAGCAATAAAGACGGTCGGAAAATCAAAAGCAATTTCAGAGCTATACCCTCTTGAGATTTACTGTATTATCACCTAATTAAGCTATAGTAAGAATCATTTGCTCAAAGGATAAACTTACCAAATTAAAATTCGCTTAAAGCACAAAAACAGGCCAGTAGGATTAGATTAGATTCAAAGTGGTGCAAATGTCAGTTAGGAACAAATGCATTACACTGATGAACATCTTACCTTGTATGTTATTCAACTAGAAACGGTTTGTGCAAATAAAGCTAGGGTGAATGTCTCAAAGTATTATTAGTTACTCTGAATACACTATATGGGTCAACTTTGCTCGTTCTATATTCTTTTATTGTTGTTGGTATATTTAGTGGTAGTGGTAAAAAAAAAACAAACGACAATTTCAAATTTAAACACATCAATAAAAGGAAAAATTAATATAATGAAATTTATTTTTAATTACAGCAAGCTTTCTGGTACATGTTACACATAATTAATATTGTTGATAATGGAAAAAAATAGAACACTACAAATATATATAGTTATATCCGTACACCACATTTTTGGGCTCGTCATCATTTACAAGGACATAAATATTTTGTAGTTTGAATAGTCGTAAGCAGGCTATACATTGTCAATCATATAGTTGTTCAGGTAGAAATCTTAATTAACATTTTTGAAATTAACGCGTTTGACAAAAAACAAAGATCTAATCATTTGACTTTTGCTGTTAGTGTAAATAACTGTAAAAATACATGGATGAGGAGACGCGGGCACAGCTGCTAGTGTTCATGTACATCAAAGATTAAAAGTCAAAGCACATGAGTAGCAGGTTTTTCTCCAACTTCATTAAGAGAACCACTCTCCCGATACCAGTCACGATGTAAAGTATCATATGACCTTCGTCAATTTTCAGGCTACTTTTACTGCGATCAGCAAGGCTTAGTCTCAAAAAAGGATCAAATAGATAGAAAGACGGAGTGATTATTACATTTATAATATTAGTGCGTGAGTATAAACAGTTGCCTTGGCCGTTCTTTTGTATGTATAATGTAATTTTGTAAATTTTTACACTATGTTTTGTTACAAAAGAAAGTCTTTCACATTATTTTGCTGGAGTCTCAAACGAGTGTTACTTGTATGGATTAATTTGATCTTAGTTCTACTGCACCTTCTCTCTTTTTTTGTTATCTTTTTGTTGTTGTTATTATTATATTTATGAATGTTAACATTTGCATTATTTCTCAAATTCCTCAGAATAGAAGCATTTTTCATCGGTCCATACCCTGTAGTCAATAGATGGAATATTACTGCAGCTTGTCAATCGGTTTCTGGAATAAATTTATGGAAATATAATAAAACATCAGTGCTATATACACATATATTCTAAACGATAAGATCGGATACCAGTATGAACATCAAAAATGAAAACTAAATATTTGTCGAACAACGAACTCTTCGGATTTGATAGTACTATAAGTACCGTATAAATAGCAACAATGTTGTCAAGTTTCGACAATGAGAATGTATTCACAATAAAAAAGTGGTGATGATGTTTGTCCAAGGAAAGGCAGGATTTTTTCGAATCCAGTATAGAAACCTATGTGAAATAAAACGTATGATGAAAATGAAATATAATATAAACGTTTTTCTATAGGAACTTGCTGCTGGTAATATCTGGAAGGACATCACGATATAACGAGGAAGCTGTCTAAAGATTTCAAAATCATTGCCCTCGTGACCGAAAATCTATCTTTGAAACGCTTCTTAACATAACATCCTCTTTAAGTGCAAGCTGTTTACCTATTGCTATTACTCTCTTATTAGTTCAGCGAGTAACTAATAGGGAGCTAATATAAGATTCGCATATTTAGGAAACTCTGAATTAGAGCTACAATAACAGCTGAGATATGTAACAACCTCAAAATATAAATTGTAACCATGCTCATCATACAGACGTCCATTCTGTGTGGGTATTGAAGTCATTCGCTATTACTTCCGTTGCTGATTCTAGCAATGCTAATTCAATTACAATACTTGCCAAAATTATCTTATGCAATTTAGCAATGTTAACATTACCGGTAAGGTAAACAGAGAAACTTACCGCGGTCCAATTCTTAAAAATGCTTGAGGCTGTATTTCTGTGATCGTGTCTCCAACGTCACACAGAGTTCGAGCAATGGTCACTTTCCTTATTTCATATAATTGTTCTGAAATTTATAATATATAATTTTAAGCCTATAATCATTTTTATAACCGTTGACCATGGGAATCGAATGCATTATAATATAACTAGCAACTGTCCACCGCACCAAACACGATTTGATTAAATAGTTGTTTTCGGCTAGTTATTTTATTTCATTAAAATAATAATAGGTTTTATAATTTCTAAAATTATTAAATAAATTTTCGTTTATTGTTTGTTAAATATTACAGTGAACGATATTTTGGACTACCGCCTTTGCTTCCAGTTGGAAGTACAAAGTAACGTCCACTATAATATTTATTAATAGATTTCCGTAAAGTAACGCCCCCATCAACCAAACATTGATAGCTCGTGTACAAAATTACCCTTTTTTACAAATTAATTTCAACAATTTGTAGAATAATTATTGACAAATCTTTTACTATATTAACATTAGAATTATGCATACACTCTGTGTACAAAATGTCATCAAAATCGGCTGACGCTCATGAAAATTTAATTTGTTTGAGATTACTTTTTAGAGTTCAAATCATTGCCAGCATATATAATATAAGCTAGGTATATATCTTAGACTAACAAATTTAGAATGAGGGTACGCTTTTCTGTATAGTAAATTTTATGTTTATAGTTCATTTTATTCAACAAAGAACATATTTTTCCATTACAAATCTATTATTTTAAGATTTAAACAAGTTATAGGAGTATGTACCAAAATTACATAAAAATTGATAAAGCCGTATTTGCAAAGAAAATACAAACAGACCCGAACAAAAGGCCTTTCTTTATAATAGTAACTATCACAATACATTGAACGAAAAATATTATAATCTAAAGTCAAAACTACCGATTTATTAATAAAGATATGAAACAATATAATGCTTACCCAAGGTAAAGGCATTAGGTCGTTCCGAATTTTCATACCAGTGTCTATCAGACATCATATTTCGGAGTAACTGATCAACCACCAAGCAAAAGAATGTTTGAGGTACATCTCCGCCAGGAATCAACTTCTCAAGCCATATACCGGCAACTAGATCAATATCTTCAATATCTTCGTAAGCAAATTTCAATAGTTCAATCCTCTAAAAAGTAGTTACAAGAACAATATATCTCAATAGATAAATACTGAAAGTGGTAGAGCTACGTTGAAGCTATTACTGATTTCAGCATGAATGGGTCGGCTCGTCCGGGGTAGTACCACCCTCTCACAGAAAATCGACGTGAAGTAACAGTGCTTGCATTGTTGCGTTTCGTTCGGTCAGTGAGAGCGCCGGAGCTCCATCTGCCCTTCCCTCTCTACTCCCCTCCCTTCCTAATCCCCCCACCCCTTCTCCCCAAACACACGCTGGCAACGCACTTGTGACTCCCCTGGTGTTGCTAATGTCTATGGACGGCGGTGATTACTTAACATCAGGTGACCCGCCTGTTCGTTTGCCTCCTATAATATAAAAAAAAGATCCAACATAATTTTGTATCTCAAGCTGTTAAAATACATTGAATACTATTTTGCTTATTATGGTAAAGATGTTCTTCATTTGTTCCCTTTATAGGTTTTTTCCCTTTCGTTATATTATTTTACACCATTGCAGGATATAATATACAGTTAAATTACCTCAGGGTCAATAATTCCTATTAAATCATCCCAAGTCTTAATCGGTTTACCGAAACAGAACTCTATATACTTGACGTAAGCTTGGAATCCGAAATATCTATTCTTTGCCATGTCAGCAGTCATTAAATCTGTAGCACGTTGATGTGGTCCTAAACCAATTTCAGCCATCTAATAAAATAAATCAAATAATAATACACAATGATACTCATACTGCATCTACACAACCGTATATTGAATGGAATACATGTTTGATTTAATACACTCTTTATTTCATTATCATCATCACCTGTAAGAGACCCACTGCATGGCCATAGGCATCTGTCCGAGGAAAAGTATTGGCATAATCACCAAGCCAGCCCACGACGTATTGGCGATTTCAAACTCTGAGAAATCCACAGTACTATGTTTTCCCACATACAGTAGTACAAGAATATTTCTCAGGTTCAGGTGTCCTCACGATGTTTTCCTTCACCATCAGCCGATAGTTTTAAATTTAAATTAGTAAATGTGACGTGAATTGCGAAAAATTAGTTGGTACATGCCGGCTTTGAACCTGCGGACATTGGGCTGAAATTTCACCAGTCAAACCAATAGAACACCCCGAATTTTAACTTTCTTTATTTAGTACCAAATATTGTGGAGTACGTCTTTTCTCAAAGGATGAATACATTATATTTATTTATTGTGGGGAAAAGAGATAAAAAACAATAATGAAAAAAGAGAAAATGTAATGGGTGGGGGGGGGGGGGGTTGGGGGAGGGGAGGGGGTGGGGGGGGGGGGGGGGTGTGGTGGTGAGTGGTGGCAGTTGTTTTTTGTTGTGGCGACAAAGGAGAGGGAAGTTTAGAGTGGGTTGGGGGGGGGGGGGGGGAAAGCCACCAGGAGATAGAATAGATATTTAAGTAAAATGACATTTTAATTGTTATCACTACATATTATAAAACAAAGTCCTCTGCCACATATATGTCTGTCTGTCTGTTCGCGATAAACTCAAAAACTACTGAACGGATTTTCATGTAGTTTTAAGCAGTAGATAAATATTATCAGGACGGGACAAAGTCCGCCGGGCCCGCTAGTAGTTACTAATAATGAGCAATCGTGAGGTATCCTGATAATAAATTATCTTTTTGTAATTATAAAACTGACCCAAAATATTATTTATCAACAGATATTCCTTTCCCTAAAGCGTACCTTTCTACTCTATGTATTTGTTTGCGTATCATAACTACAATGATCCTTTACCCATCGGTTAAATCTATTTGAAGAAAATCTGATATCGTGTAGACCTGTCATCATTTTGGTGTTTTAGCCTGTGATGCATACACGTAATGGAATATAATGGAAATTACATCTGGATCAGTGATGTAGTCAGAAGCAGCAGCTGCTTGTCGGATTCCTCCTTGGGTCATGGCATCAATGTTATCGTCCACGTCAAGGAAACCAGTTCTAAGAGTCAAATTCACATTCGGATATTGTCTAAGGTAAGCACCGTGTTTGTCATACATTCTGAAAAAAAAATTTTAGTTTTAACAATCTGAGGTTCATTTCTACAGTTTGGTTTGTAATTAAAATATAAATATAAGCCTCATGTACGTCCTATAAATGGTTAACGAATAGTTAGATGAATTAATGGATCGAACTATATGACGTATAATATACACTTAAAAATATAAAATGGTTGTTCCATACTGTAAGTAAGGTATAAACCATAATACCTCAGAATAAAAAGTGCTTTTTAATGTACTTTTTTTACGGCCTCAATCTCATTTAATAAATACTGAAGACGCAGCCCGTAATGGTAAGTGCTAATACAGTCCATGCAATAATACATTTACTAAGGGCGCCTATAATGAATTAATTCGAAAATACAAATGTGCGTAGCGAATTTTACTCTTTTAGAGTTCAGACTTAACAGATTAAGTGCCTCGATCGAATTGATTGCATATATATTCTACATGAATAAACTGTAAGTAGGTACTTACTTAACAGCACCTTCTTGTATCGTGTGCAGCCATCTTAAAACAAACGGAAATTCCAAAGAGACTTGTGGAAGTATTTTAGGGTTGTAGATATTCCTGAATCCTGGGTTTGCTGAGATTACTTTTGTCTTTATAAGATTATCGTGACCTGAAATCAAACTTTGAAACTCTATCTTTATCTCTAGGTATCTTTCGACCTAGTTATCTGTATTCCCACAATTTCATTGAGTACTTATCGTATTAGGAAGAGTAGATTAAATAGAACATGATAAAGGCAAGGCTATTATATTCGTTTAGTGAAGTCTTCTAGTGATCCAATGCCTCACAGATACGTAACAGTTGAATAAATATACGGTTGTTAAAATATGAAATTGCATTCATATCCATCGCCGTGAAACTGCCCGGAAAATTCAATGGAAAAAATCATATATTGGCAGAATTTGAAACATTAATTCTAAAGAGGATCGCTGTTTAAGATTTAATAGGTTTAATAACCGATGTTATCCAATCGTAAAATTTAGTTAAAAAAATCGTACCCATCCACGCTGGAAGAAGTTCATAGTAGTAGATTTGCTGAGCAATAGCTATGTTAATATCTCTAGCAATGGTAAACAGTTGCTCATCATTCCAGCAAGGATTAACCTTGGCCAGGTTTTGAGCAATTACATTATGCTGTCTCCAAAACCAGATAGACATCAAGTTGATACCGAGTACAGTATTACTGCCGTCTTCAGCTGTAAAAAACAGATAAATTTTCGACTAATAACATTATACTGTGCACTTGATGTTCAATGTCAATTTCGTTGCAACATTTGAGGCATATTTCTGGCAGATTTTAATTTAGACTTTGCTGACCTAGTTCGAATAAATGTATAAATTGCATGGAAAATAGCATAAATAATATTTTGTATTTAATCAGACTCGCATTCCCATCTATTATATATCAAGTGCTAAAATTATTTAAACTCGCTTCATACAGCCTTATGTGTCAAAAGAAACTCACGTGTAAAGTGACATCTGGTTTCACGGGGCTTCTGATTTAATAAGCATATATTGTTCTGAGTTTTATAGCTAGGAGGCCATATTCGCCCGTTAGAGATTTCGTACTTCAGCAATCCACCTTTTAACAGTCTCCCTTTGACCAGGAGGTTCTTCAATTCACTACCATATAGGACTGACAAATCTATCAATGGAGTTGATGTTATTATCTGCGAAAGTGTTTTTTTATTAATAAATTATGATGTAAAGACAAAGTAAGGTACGTTAACACTCTTGTTTTGCTGAATCGAAATCATTATATATTATCCAAAGGAATAATTGAGCTATGAACGTAGTCAATATCAATGGGTACTCTATTGATAAATAAATGTAGATTATATACAAAAACAAAGAATAAAATATTTTTTTATTAAAGAATTTTATATTAAAGAATATAGTAGGTACCAAGAATTAGGTTAATAATTCGTTTTATTTTAAAAAACGCTATATTATATCAGTTACTATCAAAAATGTTGTTCCGAGCAATTGTACTTAAACTGAATCAAATCGTCTATGTTGTTGGAAAGTGACATTTGGAAAAATGTTTATGATATTTTAAATTTTACCAGCAGCGAAATCCTTACAAAGTTCTCTATTCGGCATGATGGTAGGGCTTCTTCTAACTCCACCTGACTAGCTACCATCCTCAAGTTGAAAATCTATCGCCAAGCATCTGTTGGTGTGTTCCGGCAGCTGTACTTGAGACCCAGCCCCATATAGGTTTAGTGTTTTTAGACCACATCGTAATTTATTAACATCAGGTGAGATTATGGTTAAAAACTAAAATCCATAAAAGTCTTTTAAAAAAATTTACTCGGCTGGGATGTGTATTATTCTTGAGACATCCTTTGCTTTGGAAACTTTCTGGTCTCGTTAAGTTCATACATCTGACATCGGAGAAGCGATGAACGGGATCGTCATCTGGTATTTTGTTAGGAGTACAAGCTCGATCTGTCTTACCCTTTGGCAAACAACAGTATGGTTTCCATAGAATGTAGTTGACTGCAATAGCGAAAAAAGAATTTTGTTAATTATCACTATCTAAGTTACTCTATGAACAAAACCCTCTTGCTAACAACAGCCATTAACTTCATTAATACATCAGCCCAGGATATATAAGCGATAGTTACCATCACGTATTTTAGATTTCATTATTTTCTCACTACATCGTAGTACTGTGAGTAAAAGTACTCATTTCCTCAAAAAAATCCTTCGATGTTTTTTACTAATATACTTTTTTGGTATTTGATTTTAAGGATCGACTTTAACTGTAACTGGCCTATGATTAATAGTAATTATCAGATTGAACAATATTAAAAAATATATATAGTTGTACAATCACCTGTATCATGAAAAGAGACAATATCAGCTGATAGATATAACCAGCCATGAGTGGAAAGATAGGAGAACTTGTTGCTCGGTACGTGACCCTCTGCGAGGAAAAGCGTTCGTAAATACCTTGGAAGCGGCATTTCGTTTCCACTTTTTGCTTTTCTTGGTTCGTCAACTAAAAAATCGAGAGTTATTTTACACACAGTCTTGCATATCTCATAAGAAAAAAAATAATATCGTAACTGTAATGTATTTCAAAAGATTGATAAAGGCCATCACTTGTTGATCGATTGTGTCAAAAATAAGATGAAAACGCAATCGCTCATAAATAATAATAATTTTAACTCTCAAAATATAAGTGGCTGTGGGATGATTTTGGCAAAACATTGTGCGACCAATTATTTGTATGTCATAGTAATGTTATCTCGTCAGCGATTCTTTTGGTTTGTTTCTAGAAAATAATTCTACAGTAAGAAAGTAAACAGTCATTTGCGAAAACTGAGTTTCAAGAGGTTATTGGACAATCAAGCAAGTAATAGAACAAACTATGGTTAAGATATGTTATGTTTCTTCAACGGATACTTAAAGTAATTGTTTTAAATAAAAGTATGATAAATCAGGAAATATCTGATCACGCTACTCGTAAAACAGTTAAATATTAGAAAATTAGGATTGAAACATACCATCAATGAACGAAGTGGGTAAGACATTGAAAACAGGCGTATGCGTCGTTCCCCGTGCTGGGTGTTCGAGATTGTTGCATGATCCATCGATCCTTCTGCCTTCATAAGGATCACACGGCTCAATTTCATTCACGCACCAACTTATAACGAATAAAAATATAATATTACCAATAACGAAATGAAAACTATACGTGACAAATGTATATACGTATTAGCGTCACTGCAGTGCACTCACCGAAAGCTCGTGTTGTCTTTGTTTCCCAAGTATAACCTAACCTGACCGAACTGAAACAGGAAAACTGGCAAAAATAAATAGCCCACCTATTAATATAGACGGCAAGATATCAGTTATATGACCCAGGTATAGAATATCTGCATTTAACCAACGTCAGTTGCGTTAGCTTTAATATGTAATTCGTTCGGGGCAATATGACTAATTTCATCCGTCTCGGTTCAGTTAGGTTAGATTAGACTTGCGAAACAATAACAGCGCGAGTCAGCCGCGGTAGTGTACTACGATGGAAGTACCCAAAATAATAGTGTACCTATAGAGCGACTATCAGCAACAACTATCGCCGTAAAAAAACAAAAAAATTAGAAAATTCCTATCTCTGTCGTATTGTGAAGATGTGGATTCCACCACCCAGTATATTCTCTTCCTCTGCGGATGTCGGGCCCTTCAAACGAGGCGTAAAGAGGCATTTTTGCAAGTCGGCATGATGACGATGCCTGCCCTTGGTATTTAACATTTTTTTTATTTTTGGATTGTACCCTACTCTCCATCAAATATTGCGCAGTCATTTTGCCAAACTAATTAAAAAAACAGAATTTAACGCTACTCCAGGCAATTTTTGGCATTTAAAGTAGCTCCTAATTAGTAACGAAATACGTATGAACGAAATATTCTGAATTGTTTTAATTAATTCAGAATTACAATATCTTGATTACACGAAAGTACATATTTCTTGTTTCTTTCTCAATTACTCGTTTTTTATTTAAAGCAATGAATGAACTTGTAGCAATCGATTATTTTGTATTTACCTCGTTATAACGTAAAAGGTTCTGTTTTTTGGGCCTTAACGAAACTATTACAAATGTCAAATATTATTCCAAATTTAACAACCAGTTGACATTATGCCAAACACGTGAAAATTATTTACATTGCACGATCGTATAATATTGTGGCTATCAATTAGTTGCAACTAACAGCATATTGTAAGCTATCAATATCATTATATCTGATCTATTGGCATATCCAGATTTGAAACAAAAACAGTTTCACAAATTCTTATAAAAATTTGACACATAGGTACACACAGTTTTTGGTAAACTTTTTAGTTAGTTTGATATAGCTGCGCAGAACCAAATTTAGGTATAAAAACCTATTATATTATATGTATATTATTTATATTAAGCTCTTAACTATATTATGCGCAAGAGCGAATTTATGCCCATATTCAGAGCGTCCAAAAATTTTAATGAGGACTTTATATATGATATGACACAGACAAATTACCAATAACATTTCTATCATTATCACTACATATTATACTTTATAGGACTTTGTTCCTCTGCCACGTCTGTCTGTCTGTCTGTTCGCGATAAAATTGAAAGCCACTGAACGGATTTTCATACGATTTTCACTAGTAGATAAAGTGATTAATGAGGAAGGTTTAGGTATATAATTTGTCATGGTTTTTTTTTATCATCAGGGTGAGATAACACCCTTCGGGCCCGCTAGTATTCGATAAAAAAATATCAATAGTTATAATTTTCCACAACTCGTCGCCAATTGACGTATTCCGAGATTTTTAATGAGTTTCTAATCTTATTGAATAAATAAGATCCCAGAATAAAATACTGCAGCTTGTTTGTAAACCCGTTTACTCAAAGTGTCAAAGTCACGAAAGTATATAAACTACCCACATGTTTTTATATATATATTACTTATGACATACCTTACACTTCCCATTAGGTATTGCGCAATCATTTTGGCGACCTGGTTTAAAAAAAATAATTATGTCACTCCAGGCAATTATTGACATTTACAGTAGCCCGTAATAAGTGACGAAATACGTATGTATGAAAAAATCGCAGTTGTTATTTTTACTTAAGAATTAGACTTTAAGACTTTCGTATTAAATGCACCGCGTTGGTCGACTGCTACCAAGATTGTTCTTTTGTTTTTCTTTCTGAACTGAAGCAACCGATTACAATTTACTTTTTTTTGTATTTATATTGTGTTGGGGGGGGGGGGGGGGGGGGGGGGGGGGGGGGGGGGGGGGGGGGGGAGGGGGGGGGGGGGGGGGGGGGGGGGGGGGGGGGTGGGGGGGGAGGGGGGGGGGGGGGGGGAGGGTAGTAGATAACGTAACAGATTATTTTTTTAGGCCTTAACAAAACTATTATAAATTTATACATATAATAAGAATGTAAGTGTAACATATCTGTACTTTTTTTTTTTTTTTTATCGTAGCTCAGCAAAGTGACTATACTGTGCCTGATGGTGAGCACAGCATAATCCAAAAACAACGGCGACTACCGAGAGACACGCTATCCCTCATACCTCACCGGTCGCCGCTGTAATGCCGGCTTGCATAAATGTCTCTTCACGTTACGCTTGAAGGACCCCATATTATAGGAAGGAGGGAACACACTGGCCGGGAGATTGTTCCATAGCTTCACGGTACGGCAGAGATAAGAAGTTGCGAACTTTTTAGTTCGTGCCCAGATAGGATTTACCGTAAAACTATGGCTCCGAAGCCCAGCGCGCGTGGTTCGGGTATGAAAAGGAGAGGAAGGGATTAAATTAAATAGCTCTTCAGAACACTCGCCATGATACAGACGGTAGAACACGCTCAGTGAGGCAATGTCTCTGCGCAACTGAAGCGGCTCTAGAAATTGTGTAATGTCTGAATCATTAACAATGCGGACAGCCCGTCTCAGCCGTTTTTTGATTTTTATGAAAAAAATTGACGCAGGTTTCTTTGAAATAGTCTGTTTGTTTGAACTCACATCACTACTAAAGTAGCGTGTACACGATAAAACCTTAAATCATAAAGCATTTCTTCGAGTAACATTTAGTCTTAGTTTCATTAAAATCGGTTCACTTTATCAAAAGTCATTGTAATTTTAATGACGACGCGACTTAAGTACGAGAGAATAGTACATAAGTAAATTGACTTAATACAATTAGATAATTTTATTAGTCATTGTTTTTTTTTATACTAAGTTCCTTGCGGACGGAGTCGCGGGCACGAGTTAGTTAGGTATTATTAAGATTTGTGAAACAACGTTCTCTAGAAGTGTGCTCGTATTTACCGAAGCGTGAATTTAAAAAGGAAATATGACTAAAATCTTGTGGATTGTTTAATTAGTTAAGAACTACAAGGTCTTACTGCTATTTTAATGTTTTATGAACGTTAAATAAATAGCACAAGCAGAGCATAATTAGCAACCGGTTATACAAAATTTGCGTTTATTTGCTTTGGGTATTGCGCTACATATTCTTGTTATTTGATCTTAACGATGAACAGCAAATTTTATTACGGATTTTATCACCAACTAGCTCTCCCGTGGCCATTTCGTTGGGCGGTAAACATTTATAAAAAACTTATTTTTGTGACTTAAATATAAAAATTAAGCATATACTATCGCTGACTTTTTTGTAGGCATTATCAAGCTCTACAACTTTTCCCTAGAACTCAATTATATATCTCATCGTTAAGGCAGCGTGCGTAAGAAACATTTTCATTCGACTGTTTTTTCTCCAATTTACTTTGCAAATCCGACTACCACAAAAAATCTTTTCATTTTTCGGGTTAACATATAACCTATGACACTTACAAATAACGTGGCTTTCTATTGGTAAAAGAATTTTCAAAATCAGTATAGTAGTTTCTGAGATTACCCCCTACAACCTCACAAACTTTAACTCTTTATAATATTAGTATAGATTCATACGACCATAAAATGTAACAATTTTGTATGTGAAATAGTTTCTTTTCTGATCAGATATATTATCTTTCAAAGTCAGTTCCTGCAGAAGATTGGTGATTTTACAGTAATGTATGACCAGCAATAATATATACTACACACAAATCAATAAAATGTACAAACAATGTACCTATTTTATGCAAACAAAATAACTGCTAGAAAGTTAGACGTCCCTAAAACACATATCTGTATTTTTGGTACATATTACCATTACATAGTATAAAACAAAGTCTGCCACGTTTGTGTGTCTGTCTGTTCGCGATAAACTCAAAAACTACTGAACGGATTTTGTAGCGGCGGTTGCGTAGCACGCTACTTATTTTCGTAGACGTTAATAAAAAGAATTTGTCTTTAATTACAATTTTAATGCGTGTAACAAATTTACTATGTGCGCGCGATTCGAATGTAGTTCTGCGAGTGTGAAGTTCGTTCGGGTGCAACTTCAGAGCGCTTGACGTTTCGTTCCGAAACATGCCCCCGGCGTTGAAAGCCGTGGCTTTCGACGGTTATGATGATAGATTGTCTGCAGTTACGTTTCCTCCTGAAGATCCGGTATCTTGTTCGATGAGTGGACAAATTTTTGTATAGGCTCGTCGTATATTGCCTGTTGATGTGCGTATTTCTGCCACCCGGGAGACACCATCCTTACCAGGAATTGTCTGTACAATGCGACCCAAGTGCCATTTAAGTGGTGGAAGGTTGTTATCCTTTATAACAACTAAGGTATCAGGTTGAAGTTCAGCTGTGTGCGTACGCCATTTTCCTCGAACCTGTAACTCAGAGACAAACTCTTTCGCCCAGCGCGACCAGAAATGTTGTCGGATTTGTTCTATAAGTTGGTAACGTGATAGACGATGCGTCGGTGTTTCTGTCAAGGCGGCGCAAGCGGATGCAGTGAGCGGCCGACCAACCAGAAAGTGTCCAGGACTAAGGGGAAGGAAGTCATTAGGGTCAGAGGACATGGGACTAATGGGACGGGAATTAAGGATAGCTTCTACCTCTGTCAGCACTGTACTTAATTCTTCAAATGTAAGGTGTGCGTTACCGACTACTCGGCGTAAGTGGTACTTACATGATTTTACCCCCGCTTCCCAGAGGCCACCAAAATGAGGAGCATAAGGTGGAATAAAGTGAAACTGAATGCGTTGTCCAGATGCGTACTCCTTTATGTCAGGACCGCAATTAGATAAGAACTGAGCAAATTCCTTCATCAAACCCACAAAATTTTTGCCATTGTCGGAATAAATGTCATTTGGCTTGCCGCGACGAGATATAAATCTTTTTAATGCGAGTAAATATGCATCAGTGGAAAGATCGCTGACAAGCTCTAAATGTATTGCTCTAGTGACGAAACATATAAATAAACAAATGTATGCCTTTGTAGTCCTTGAACCTCTGCCCTTTCGATTTAAAACTAATAAAGGCCCTGCGTAATCTACCCCGCAACGTAGAAATGGATAAGTTTCAGTAATTCGTTCCTTGGGTAGATTACCCATTATAGGTGACAATGTTTTCCCTCGAAGGCGTTTACAGGTGACGCACTCGTGTACCACCTTTCGAGCCAAGTCTCTACCACCTATTGGCCACCATAATTCGCGCAAGTGATAAAGAAAGCCTGTGGAGCAGCGTGCATTATTTGCTTATGTTCATAACGAAACAATAACTTCGAGAAGTAATGTCTACATAATATTAATACTGGATGTTTTTTATTGTAATCAAAACCTAACGAATTTTGAATACGACCGCCTACGCGTATAATTCCCCAGTCATCCATGAACAGATTTAATTTAGATAATTTGTGTTTGTGTTTCAAAGCGATACCATTCGAAAGTAACTTATATTCATTAGGAAACGATTCGAGTTGAGACATCTTAATTAAGGTTGCTTCCGCATTGCTTAATTCATCAACACTGAGAATTCTGCCTGAACGCGGATTATTTATGTTACGTGTGTTATGTATAAAACGTAACATGAATACTACAGCGCGTCGCATACGATTATATTGTGAAAAACGAGCGAATGGAAACAAACAAGACTCATATGAATTGTCATCGATTACTAGAGAAATTATATTTGATTTTACTTCTGGTAGCTGTTCAGTGTTATAGTTGACTTCAGTTTTTATTTCCGAACTAATATTAACATTTTGGAGAAAATCTGATCCATTCCATCACATTGACGATGAAGACAGATCTTCCAGGCTCATTCCGCGCGATAATAAATCAGCAGGGTTTGATTTGCCGTTAACATGGTGCCATGGAAGCTCCTTCGTCAATTCATGTATTTCGGCTATCCTACTTTGAACGAATACTTTTAATCGATTAGGTTCCATTCGTAACTATCCTAACACGATTGTCGAATCAGTCCAAAATACTATGTTATCGAAGCCAAGATGCAATGAATTACAGACCTTATTATACAGTTTAGCACCTAGTAAAGCGCCACACAATTCAAGACGTGGTATGCTAGTGGGTTTCAGCGGGGCAACTTTGCCTTTAGCGAACAGGAGCCGTACTACAATTGAATTGTCTATTTATATATGTCTTGTTGATTTATATATGGTTTCGATCGCTAAATTTAAAAAACGACGACCAAAATATTACAAGGCTTTTTACAACCTTTTGCCATTTTTTTTTATTTATTCCTATTTTAACTAATCGTATACTGTATTAGTGACATAGGAATCGTTCGTGTAATCTATACATACATATAATAAGAAATTAAATCAAACGTGGCTGTACTTTTAGATTTTAGTGAAAAAAATTGTTGCGGGTGTCTTGAAATCTATACTTAATATCATAAAGAGGTAAAGTTTGACGTTGTAGGGGGTAAACTCAGGAACTACTGATCTGATTTGAAAAAATAGTTCAGTATTATATAGATCATTTATTGAAGTAGGTTATATACGAGGTGTGACAATTAAGTAATGAGACTGATTTTATTGCCGCGCTTGTGGTAAACCTGCGACCTTGAAATTCCCTTCCCCTCCCCCGGCATCCTTCCGCTCTCCATTGACATATTTACCATCGCTCTAGCTTGTTTAGTTCGCCTGTTGTGTCGTGTTGAGTAGACGTGTGTTGGTGGTGCTCGTCACGAAAATGGAGAAACGAAATCAAGAGCAACGCGTCGCGATAAAATTTTGCGCCAGATTGGGCGAATCAGCTTCGGAAACGTACGCTAAAATTGTAAAAGTGCATGGTGATAGTCCTCTTAGTCGTGCCCAGGTGTTTCGATGGCATAAAGAGTTTAAGGAGGGACGTGAAAGCGTGGAAGACGAGGTGCGGAGCGGGAGACCAGTTGAGGTGCGGACTGACGCGAATGCGCAGCGTGTGCGCGCCCTAATCCGTGAAGATCGACGTTTAACAGTTCGAATGTTGGCCGCGGAACTGGGTATGAACCGTGAAACAGTCAGACAAATTTTAACCGACGATCTTGGGATGAAAAAGTTGTGCGCGAAAATGGTTCCAAAGAACCTTTCTGAGGAGCAAAAGCAGCATCGAATGACCGTCGCAGAAGACTGTTTGGAACAAGTGGAAAACGATCCCACGCTGCTTGACCGAGTTATTACAGGCGATGAGAGCTGGTTTTTCCAATTCGACCCGGAAACCAAACGCCAAAGCTCACTATGGTTGTCTCCGCACGTCCCCCGCCCGAAAAAAGCTCGCATGAGCAAGTCGAAGGTGAAAACGATGATTATTGCCTTTTTTGATAGCCGTGGAATCGTCCACAAAGAATTTGTTCCATCGGGGCAAACCGTAAATCAAGTCTACTATCGCCAAGTACTCGAAAGATTGCGAAAACGAGTCAACAGGGTGCGCCCAGACATCACTCGTAACTGGATCCTTCATCACGACAACGCGCCGTGTCACACCGCCTTCAGCGTGTCCCAGTATTTGGCCTCTAAAGGGATCGCCGTGTTGCAACAGCCGCCTTATTCGCCCGATATGTCACCCTGTGACTTTTTTTTGTTCCCTAGAACAAAATCGGTGGTCAAAGGAATCCATTTTGAGTCGATTACGGACATCCAGGCGGCCGTAACGAGGGTACTCGCGGACATCCCAGTTGAAGCGTTCCAGAAATGTTACGAAGCATGGAAAACGCGCTGGAATCGTTGTATAGCTGCCCAAGGGGACTACTTTGAAGGGGATGGCAGAGTTGTAGAATAATTTTTAAATATACGGTTTTTATGGAATCAGTCTCATTACTTAATTGTCACACCTTGTATATCATCATGCTAAGACCAATAGGACCGGAGCACCAATGAAAAATGTTTTAAAACCGGGTTTTTTTTTCCACTTGAGAGCTCCCGCCGCGTGTTAACGTTAGTCCAAAGTAAGTATTCCACGCGGACGAAGTCGCGGGCAGAGGCTAGTAAGTAATAAAAAGTATTTCAATGATTTTTAGAAATTTCTGTCTGTTTTTTGAACTCTTATCACTTCTAAAGATCAAGAAAATCATAAAATCATTTAAATCGGTTCACTGTATCAACAATTATTATAATTTTAATGACGACGTGACTTAAGTACTTGAGAAAAGTAGATAAATAAATGGAGTTAATACAATCAAATAATTTTATAAGTCACTGTTTTTTATATTAGATTCCACGGGGACGGAGTTGTGGGTACAGCTAGTAACAACATATAAAATCAAGAATCTTAACAGATGTGAAAATACACGATAAAACTACTGCATATAAATGAGATTTCGGTAGTACACAATTGTGTTAATATTAAAACTGAATAATGGTTAAACAGCAAATCTTCACAATATCTGTACTTACAAAGTATTGTTCGCCTTGTCATGGAGTCTCAATTCTTCCGTAGTTATAGGAGTTCCATGGTAGGAGTCGTAAAATATTCCACAATTAATAAAACCACATAACGTGGATAATGTTATCAGTGAAATCAACATTATTCTTTCTGTCACTTAAAGAAATGATGAAAAGATTTTCAAATTAGCGATAGTAAAATTACAAAGACGTCCGACCGACTATGGCTAATCTTTAATAATAAACGTTCTAATACGGCTACTAATTAAGTAAATTTAAAATAAAAAATATGTATTCTTAAATACATTATTTTTACGCCCGACGAGTAAATTCGTTTACACCTATGTTAACAAAACTCCTTTCACATAAAGGAGCTATGAATGCTGCAACATTACGTTCATAATTCAAACGTAAAACAAAAGACGATTTTTTCTTCACATTCTATTTTATTCCATTATTCTATTTTATTCCATTATTCTATTTTATTCCATTATTCTATTGTCGTCCGTCTAATTGTAAATACGTAAATACATTAAACAATTCCATTACAAGTTATCTACAATTATTTCATTCAAAGTCCGTCTCCTGTAATAATTAACACCTGAAATATTTTTGCGGTGTATCCGGTGTATTGTCATACAATTTGAAAAAAATTGACCTCAAAAATAACGATTCATAAAACGTTAATAAAACATAAGACATATTGTACGACCTTATTTACTATTGTTATTTTTACTCGACACATTATTTGACAATAGACGTTTCATGTAATAAGCATTTGTTACGTTATAAAAATGAATGGCTTTTTTGGCGGGACCTTTGTCAAGTTAGTGGGTGGCTTTTATATTTTATTCATAATCTTACGTTATTCGACTCTATATTTTTTAATATGGGTGGCATTTTACATAATATAGTTCAGTTATTGTGCATAAGTGAAGCGGAAAACAATAACCCGGGACATGAATTCTGAGACGCCACTAAAACTCCTTGGAAAGTTGTAACAAGGGGGCCACCATTTTATTAGAACATTGAAATTATCACAAAGCACATAATATCACCTACTCAACAATGGAAGTAATCATATCTGGAATATTGGTTGACTAAAATAAAATAAGAAATATTATTAATTATTATGCATGATCTTGATCAAAAGTGTGGGGGTTTCGATTTTCCATTAATTAGTAAATGTTTTCATTTACTATTTATTAGCTATTACTTTAACATTTTATTGTAGGTAACTAATTAGGGCTTAGTTCTTTCAATTCGTCCACTTTTTAACCAACTTAAAAAAAGTAAGTTCTCTCAATAACTATTGATCCGATGCGAAGGCGTAGATGCGGATTTAAAAAATGATTTTAAATTTTAATTGGACCTCCAATTATTTTTTTAAATTGGGACAAAGTGATTTGTCAAATTAACTCCATAAGATATTATTTTACACTTTTCAGTTCATGTTTTTTTGAAGGTGGTTAGTTTTTTGTTCTTTGAAAAATATTATTTTTTAATAAGCCTGTAACCACTAATTCCTGCATGTATCTATCTATCTGTGACTATCGCTTGTTACGTACAAGTGAGTAACTTATAATATCAAATTTACCAATATGTGCAGTGTGTCATTACTCATCAGAAACTTATTCAAAGGAGGGAATTAATATAGACAAGTTGTTGCCAATGAGAGACACTGAATTATCACCACATTATGAATAAATCGTTATAGTTGCATGTTCTGCTTTGTTATCGTGAGCCAGTGTATCCAATTTTCAAAACCTTACCTTATTAGCTGTAATCCTTGTATTGCAAAACAAAGTCGCCTTCCGTGTCTGTCTGTTCACGATAAACTCAAAAGCTACTGAACGGGTTTTCATGTGGTTTTCACTAGTAGATAAAGTGATTCATGAAAACGATATATTATTTGTCATTTTTTTTTATTATCAGGGAAGGAGAACGTCCGCCAAACCCGCTAGTCTAACATAAAACACCAGAAAATAAAAATTTAAAATACTTGATATAATTTACACCTTGAGTCCATAATATGAGTTAGAATACTAACGCTGGTTCGGAAATCATCTACTTCATTGTAAAATAGCCAGGAAGAGATTCCAATTTGATTTTTAGTATATTTGTATTAAAACTCTTTTTTTATACATTATCGGTGTTATTACAAAAAAGTTTAATACGCACTGAACCCTGGCCTTAAAAAAGGTCTCATATTAAACGCACCGCGGTAGCTGAATGTTCGCCAACTTACTCTTTTGTCTCGCTTTGGTTACGTTAGGTTAGACTTGCGAAAAAGGATAAAGCGAACTTGCCTCGGGCGAGCGCGGTGCATTTATTAGGAAACTTTTTTAAACCAAGTATTTAATACGTCTTTAACTTTTTTGTAATAACACGGTATAGGTTTTAGCATTTGAGCACAACTTCATATGATGTGAAATGACGATGGGATCTAAGATGATCAACACGCCACACCTAGAGATGATTGGCACTCAACTACAGTTGCCGGAACACACCAACATGTGCTTGACGACAGATTTTCAACTTGTGCATGGTATCTAACGTGATATCTAGCGATAGATCGTCTATATATTTTAGCAATAAAGACGGTCGGAAAATCAAAAGCAATTTCAGAGCTATACCTTCTTGAGGTTTACTGTATTATCACCTAATTAAGCTATAGTAAGAATCGTTTGCTCGAAGGATAAACTTACCAAATTAAAATTCGCTAAAAGCACAAAAACAGGCCAGCAGGATGGCCTTTAGATTAGATTCAAAGTGGTGCAAATGTCAGTTAGGAACAAATGCCTCACACTGATGAACATCTTACCTCGTATGTTATTCAACTAGAAACGGTTTGTGCAAATAAAGCTAGGGTGAATGTCTCAAAGTATTATTAGTTACTCTGAATACACTATATGGGTCAACTTTGCTCGTTCTATATTCTTTTATTGTTGTTGGTATATTTAGTGTTAGTGGTAAAAAAAAACAAACGACAATTTCAAATTTACACACATCAATAAAAGGAAAAATTAATATAATGAAATTTATTTTTAATTACAGCAAGCTTTCTGGTACATGTTACACATAATTAATATTGTTGATAATGGCAAAAAATAGAACACTATAAATATATATAGTTATATCCATACACCACATTTTTGGGCTCGTCATCATTTACAAGGACATAAATATTTTGTAGTTTGAATAGTCGTAAGCAGGCTATACATTGTCAATCATATAGTTGTTCAGGTAGAAATCTTAATTAAAATTTTTGAAATTAACGCGTTTGACAAAAAACAAAGATGCAATCATTTGACTTTTGCTGTTAGTGTAAATAACTGTAAAAATACATGGATGAGGAGACGCGGGCACAGCTGCTAGTGTTCATGTACATCAAAGATTAAAAGTCAAAGCACATGAGTAGCAGGTTTTTCTCCAACTTCATTAAGAGAACCACTCTCCCGATACCAGTCACGATGTAAAGTATCATATGACCTTCGTCAATTCTCAGGCTACTTTTACTGCGATCAGCAAGGCTTAGTCTCAAAAAAGGATCAAATAGATAGAAAGACGGAGTGATTATTACATTTATAATATTAGTGCGTGAGTATAAACAGTTGCCTTGGCCGTTATTTTGTATGTATAATGTAATTTTGTAAATTTTTACAATATGTTTTGTTACAAAAGAAAGTCTTTCACATTATTTTGCTGGAGTCTCAAACGAGTGTTACTTGTATGGATTAATTTGATCTTAGTTCTACTGCACCTTCTCTCTTTTTTTTTTTTTGTTCTCTGTTTGTTGTTGTTATTATTATATTTATATTATGAATGTTAACATTTGCATTATTTCTCAAATTCCTCAGAATAGAAGCATTTTTCATCGGTCCATACCCTGTAGTCAATAGATGGAATATTACTGCAGCTTGTCAATCGGTTTCTGGAATAAATTTATGGAAATATAATAAAACATCAGTGATATATATATATACACATATATTCTAAACGATAAGATCGGATACCAGTATGAACATCAAAAATGAAAACGAAATATTTGTCGAACAACGAACTCTTCGGGTTTGATAGTACTATAAGTACCGTATAAATAGCAACAATGTTGTCAAGTTTCGACAAAGGGGTTACCCTGATGCGGTCTACCCGCACGCCCCCTTCGGGGGCGAGCGTGAAGAAACCAGAAGTTTCCACAATGAGAATGTATTCACAATAAAAAAGTGTGATGATGTTTGTCCAAGGAAAGGCAGGATTTTTTTCGAATCCAGTATAGAAACCTATGTGAAATAAAACGTATGATGAAAATGATATATAATATAAACGTTTTTCTATAGGCACTTGATGTTGGTAATATCTGGAAGGACATAACGAGGAAGCTGTCTAAAGATTTCAAAATCATTGCCCTCGTGACCGAAAATCTATCTTTGAAACGCTTCTTAACATAACATCCTTTTTAAGCGCAAGCTGTTTACCTATTGCTATTACTCTCTTGTTAGTTCAGCGAGTAACTAATAGGGAGCTAATATAAGATTCGCATATTTAGGAAACTCTGAATTAGAGGTACAATAACAGCTGAGATATGTAACAACCTCAAAATATAAATTGTAACCATGCTCATCATACAGACGTCCATTCTGTGTGGGTATTGAAGTCATTCGCTATTACTTCCGTTGCTGATTCTAGCAATGCTAATTCAATTACTATACTTGCCAAAATTATCTTATGCAAATTAGCAATGTTAACATTACCGGTAAGGTAAACAGAGAAACTTACCGCGGTCCAATTCTTAAAAATGCTTGAGGCTGTATTTCTGTGATCGTGTCTCCAACGTCACACAGAGTTCGAGCAATGGTCACTTTCCTTATTTCATATAATTGTTCTGAAATTTATAATATATAATTTTAAGCCTATAAT
This sequence comes from Antheraea yamamai, assembly GCA_036509395.1. Classification (NCBI taxonomy): domain Eukaryota; kingdom Metazoa; phylum Arthropoda; class Insecta; order Lepidoptera; family Saturniidae; genus Antheraea; species Antheraea yamamai. Next base: position 1,565,653 of record AP028445.1, read on the forward strand.
CATTTTCATAACCGTTGACCATGGGAATCGAATGCATTATAATATAACTAGCAACTGTCCACCGCACCAAACACGATTTGATTAAATAGTTGTTTTCGGCTAGTTGTTTTATTTCATTAAAATAATAATAGGTTTTATAAATTCTAAAATTATTAAATAAATTTTCGTTTATTGTTTGTTAAATATTACAGTGAACGATATTTTGGACTACCGCCTTTGCTTCCAGTTGGAAGTACAAAGTAACGTCCACTATAATTTTTAATAATATATTTCCGTAAAGTAAAACCCCCATCAACCAAACATTGATAGCTAGTGTACAAAATTACCATTTTTACAAATTAATTTCAACAATTTGTAGAATAATTATTGACAATTCTTTTACTACATTAACATTAGAATTATGCATACACTCTGTGTACAAAATGTCATCAAAATCGGCTGACGCTCATGAAAATTTAATTTGTTTGAGATTACTTTTTAGAGTTCAAATCATTGCCAGCTTATATAATATAAGCTAGATATATATCTTAGGCTAACAAATTTAGAATGAGAGTACGCTTTTCTGTATAGTAAATTTTATGTTTATAGTTCATTTTATTCAACAAAGAACATATTTTTCCATTGCAAATCTATTATTTTAAGATTTAAACAAGTTATAGGAGTACGTACCAAAATTACATAAAAATCGATACAGTTGTACTTGCAAAGAAAATACAAATAGACCCGAACAAAAGGCCTTTCTTTATAACAGTCACTATCACAATACATTGAACGAAAAATATTATAATGTAAAGTCAAAACTACCGATTTATTAATATAGATATGAAACAATATAATGCTTACCCAAGGTAAAGGCATTAGGTCGTTCCGAATTTTCATACCAGTGTCTATCAGACATCATATTTCGGAGTAACTGATCAACCACCAAGCAAAAGAATGTTTGAGGTACATCTCCGCCAGGAATCAACTTCTCAAGCCATATCCCGGCCACCAGATCAATATCTTCAATATCTTCGTAAGCAAATTTCAATAGTTCAATCCTCTAAAAAGTAGTTACAATAACAATATACCTCAATAGATAAATATTGAAAGTGGTAGAGCTACATTGAAGCTATTACTGATTTCAGCATGAATGGGTCGGCTCGTCCGGGGTAGTACCACCCTCTCACAGAAAATCGACGTGAAGTAACAGTGCTTGCATTGTTGCGTTTCGTTCGGTCAGTGAGAGCGCCGGAGGTCCATCTGCCCTTCCCTCTCTACTCCCCTCCCCTCCTAATCCCCCCACCCCTTTTCCCCAAACACACGCTGGCAACGCACTTGTGACTCCCCTGGTGTTGCTAATGTCTATGGACGGCGGTGATTACTTAACATCAGGTGACCCGCCTGTTCGTTTGCCTCCTATAATATAAAAAAAAGATCCAACATAATTTTGTATCTCAAGCTGTTAAAATACATTGATTACTATTTTGCATATTATGGTAAAGATGTTCTTCATTTATTCCCTTTATAGTTTTTTTCTCTTTCGTTATATTATTTTACACCATTGCAGGATATAATATACAGTTAAATTACCTCAGGGTCAATAATTCCTATTAAATCATCCCAAGTCTTAATCGGTTTACCGAAACAGAACTCTCTATACTTGATGTAAGCTTGGAATCCGAAATATCTATTCTTTGCCATGTCAGCAGTCATTAAATCTGTAGCACGTTGATGTGGTCCTAAACCAATTTCAGCCATCTAATAAAATAAATCAAATAATAATACACAGCGATACTCATACTACATCTACACAACCGTAAATTGAATGGAATACATGTTTGATTTAATACACTCTTTATTTTATTATCATCATCACCTGTAAGAGACCCACTGCATGGCCATAGGCATCTGTCCGAGGAAAAGTATTGGCATAATCACCAAGCCAGCCCACGACGTATTGGCGATTTCAAACTCTGAGAAATCCACAGTACTATGTTTTCCCACATACAGTAGTACAAGAATATTTCTCAGGTTCAGGTGTCCTCACGATGTTTTTCTTCACCATCAGCCGATAGTTTTAAATTTAAATTAGTAAATGTGACGTGAATTGCGAAAAATTAATTGGTACATGCCGGCGTTGAACCTGAGGACATTGGGCTGAAATTTCACCGGCCAAACCAATAGAACACCCCGAATTTTAAATTTCTTTATTTAGTACCAAATATTGTGGAGTACGTCTTTTCTCAAAGGATGAATACATTATATTTATTTAATAATATTTAAGTAAAATGACATTTTAATTGTTATCACTACATATTATAAAACAAAGTCCTCTGCCACATATGTGTCTGTCTGTCTGTTCGCGATAAACTCAAAAACTACTGAACGGATTTTCATGAGGTTTTAAGCAGTAGATAAATATTATCAGGACGGGATGAGCAATCGTGAGGTACCCTGATAATAAATTATCTTTTTGTAATTATAAAACTGAACCAAAACATTATTTATCAACAGATATTCCTTTCCCTAAAGCGTACCTTTCTACTCTATGTATTTGTTTGCGTATCATAACTACAATGATCCTTTACCCATCGGTTAAATCTATTTGAAGAAAATCTGATATCGTGTAGACCTGACATCATTTTGGTGTTTTAGCCTGTGATGTATACACATAATGGAATATAATGGAAATTACATCTGGATCAGTGATGTAGTCAGAAGCAGCAGCTGCTTGTCTGATTCCTCCTTGGGTCATGGCATCAATGTTATCGTCCACGTCAAGGAAACCCGTTCTAAGAGTCAAATTCACATTCGGATATTGTCTAAGATAAGCACCGTGTTTGTCATACATTCTGAAAAAAAAATTTAGTTTTAATAATTTGAGGTTCATTTCTACAGTTTGGTTTGTAATTAAAATATAAAAATAAGCCTCATGTATGTCCTATAAATGGTTGGTGAGTAGTTAGATGAATTAATGGATCGAACTATATGACGTATAATATACACTTAAAAATATAAAATGGTAGTTCCATACTGTAAGTAAGGTATAAACCATAATACCTCAGAATAAAAAGTGCTTTTTAATGTACTTTTTTTACGGCCTCAACCTCATTTAATAAATACTGAAGACGCAGCCCATAATGGTAAGTGCTAATACAGTCCATGCAATAATACATTTACTAAGGGCGCCTATAATGAATTAATTCGAAAATACAAATGTGCGTAGCGAATTTTACTCTTTTAGAGTTCAGACGTAACAGATTAAGTGCCTCGATCGAATTGATTGCATATATATTCTACATGAATAAACTGTAAGTAGGTACTTACTTAACAGCACCTTCTTGTATCGTGTGCAGCCATCTTAAAACAAACGGAAATTCCAAAGAGACTTGTGGAAGTATTTTAGGGTTGTAGATATTCCTGAATCCTGGGTTTGCTGAGATTACTTTTGTCTTTATAAGATTATCGTGACCTGAAATCAAACTTTGAAACTCTATCTTTATCTCTAGGTATCTTTCGACCTAGTTATCTGTATTCCCACAATTTTATTGAGAACTTATCGTATTAGGAAGATTAGATTAAATAGAACATGATAAAGGCAAGGCTATTATATTCGTTTAGTGAAGTCTTCTAGTGATCCAATGCCTCACAGATACGTAACAGTTGAATAAATATACGGTTGTTAAAATATGAAATTGCATTCATATCCATCGCCGTGAAACTGCCCGGAAAATTCAATGGAAAAAAATCATATATTGGCAGAATTTGAAACATTAATTCTAAAGAGGATCGCTGTTTAAGATTTAATAGGTTTAATAACCGATGTTATCCAATCGTAAAATTTAGTTAAAACAATCGTACCCATCCACGCTGGAAGAAGTTCATAGTAGTAGATTTGCTGAGCAATAGCTATGTTAATATCTCTAGCAATGGTAAACAGTTGCTCATCACTCCAGCAAGGATTAACCTTGACCAGATTTTGAGCAATTACATTATGCTGTCTCCAAAACCAGATAGACATCAAGTTGATACCGAGTACAGTATTACTGCCGTCTTCAGCTGTAAAAAACAGATACATTTTCGACTAATAACATTATTCTGTGCACTTGATGTTCAATGTCAATTTCGTTGCAATATTTGAGGCATATTTCTGGCAGATTTTAATTTAGACTTTGCTGACCTAGTTCGAATAAATGTATAAATTGCATGGAAAATAGCATAAATAATATTTTGTATTTAATCAAGTGCTAAAATTATTTAAACTCGCTTTATACAGCCTTATGTGTCACAAGAAACTCACGTGTAAAGTGACATCTGGTTTCACGGGGCTTCTGATTTAATAAGCATATATTGTTCTGAGTTTTATAGCTAGGAGGCCATATTCGCCCGTTAGAGATTTCGTACTTCAGCAATCCACCTTTTAACAGTCTCCCTTTGACCAGGAGGTTCTTCAATTCACTACCATATAGGACTGACAAATCTATCAATGGAGTTGATGTTATTATCTGCGAAAGTGTTTTTTTTATTAATAAATTATGATGTAAAGACAAAGTAAGGTACGTTAACACTCTTGTTTTGCTGAATCGAAATCATTATAAATTATCCAAAGGAATAATTGAGCTTTGAACGTAGTCAATATCAATGTGTACTCTATTGATAAATAAATGTAGATTATATACAAAAACAAAGAATAAAATTATTTTTTATTAAGGAATATTTAAGTACCAAGAATTAGGTTAACAATTCGTTTCATTTTAAAAAACGCTATATTATATCAGTTACTATCAAAAATGTTGTTCCGAGCAATTGTACTTAAACTGAATCAAATCGTCTATGTTGTTGGAAAGTGACATTTGGAAAAATGTTTATGATATTTTAAATTTCACCAGCAGCGAAATCCTTACAAAGTTCTCTATTCGGCATGATGGTAGGGCTTCTTCTAACTCCGCCTGACTAGCTACCATCCTCAAGTTGAAAATCTATCGCCAAGCATCTGTTGGTGTGGTCCGGCAGCTGCACTTGAGACCCAGCCCCATATAGGTTTAGTGTTTTTACTATCTTAGACCACATCATAATTTATTAACATCAGGTGAGATTATGGTTAAAAACTAAAATCCATAAAAGTCTTTTAAAAAAATTTACTCGGCTGGGATGTGTATTATTCTTGAGACATCCTTTGCTTTGGAAACTTTCTGGTCTCGTTAAGTTCATACATCTGACATCGGAGAAGCGATGAACGGGATCGTCATCTGGTATTTTGTTAGGAGTACAAGCTCGATCTGTCTTACCCTTTGGCAAACAACAGTATGGTTTCCATAGAATGTAGTTGACTGCAATAGCGAAAAAAGAATTTTGTTAATTATCAATCTCTAAGTTACTCTATGAACAAAACCCTCTTGCTAACAACAGCCATTAACTTCATTAATACATCAGCCCAGGATATATAAGCCATAGTTACCATCACGTATTTTAGATTTTATTATCTTCTCACTAAATCGTAGTACTGTGAGTAAAAGTACTCATTTCCTCAAAAACTTCCTTCGATGTTTCTTACTAATATACTTTTTTGTTATTTGATTTTAAGGATCGACTTTAACTGTAACTGGCCTATGATTAATACTAATTATCAGATTGAACAATATTTAAAAAAATATAGTTGTACAATCACCTGTATCATGAAAAGAGACAACATCAGCTGATAGATACAACCAGCCATGAGTAGAAAGATAGGAGAACTTGTTGCTCGGTACGTGACCCTCTGCGAGGAAAAGCGTTCGTAAATACCTTGGAAGCGGCATTTCATTTCCACTTTTTGCTTTTCTTGGTTCGTCAACTAAAAAATCGAGAGTTATTTTACACACAGAAATTTTATTTAAAATATATACAGATAAAAACCAAAAACTAAATGTAAAAGTAATTGAAATCTTTACATATTATAATAAAACTGTAAGTAGGACAAATCTATATATTAAATATTTTATATATTTAGGTCGTAGACGACCAATGTTGTGTATAGGGCTTGTCTTGTAAACTAAACTATATCTGGTTTACTATTTCCGTGCCGAATACCTGACGATATGCGTAGTTGTTTATAAAAATATTGCGCAACTATCTACGTATGTATGTTTGTTTAATATTTTGGGGGTCCGTAAGAAATTCTCATTTACTCGCAAGCGAAGTCGTAACCTAGTATGAAATAGGATTTTTCAAATTTACAAGGTACGTTTAGAAATAAGTAAACCGAAAACAAAAGAACTCAACATTGAAACAATACTAACTCTTTCTCTTTAATCCTTGACAAATTACCAACGGTTTTTTCTCAATTATTTCGTGTACGCAATTAATTCCTTGTTTATTGCATTCCGTCGTGTTTTTATTTTGTACATAATTAAATTACATACAACATTTATAAGTGACTCATTATTTTCGCACGATAATTCTATCGAATATTATAAACTAGCTTCTGCCCGCGACTTCATCCGTGTGGAATAGTTACTTTAGCGCTACTTTAGCTTTACTCTAACGCTAACACGCAGCGGAGTATCTCAAAAAGGAAAGAACCCTGATTTTGAAACATTCGTCATTGTTGGTCCGCTCCTATTGGTCTTAGTGATCGAGATATATGATATACCTAATCTTGCCATAAATACTGAAATAAAGAAAAAAATATATTTTCTATTGCAAATAACATTTATTACTTTTAGAGTGTGTTAGTTTAATACACAAATATAAAACAATTTAAAATATAAAAAGCTTATTCGAAGTGGTCTCCATTGGCTACAATACAGTCCTTTAAACGTTGAGGCCAGTTATCAATAGAAGCACGCACTCTTTCCATGGGAAAATTCTTCACTGCCAATCGTACGGATTGTTTTAGGGGCTCCAAATTATCATGGCGTTTAGAGCAAGCCGTACGCTCTAAAACTGACCATAAGTCATAATCCAGCGGATTAAGATCGGGACTAGACGACGGCCAGTCTTTAACTCTGATGAAGTCCGAAACGTTCGTTTCCAACCAAGACTGCGTAGACCGAGCTTTATGATCCAGCGCCGAGTCTTGCTGGAAGGACCATTCTTGGTTATTAAACATGGTGTTGTTAAAGGGCTTCACTACCTTCTCAAGAATGCTATCATGTGCCGATGTTTTGATAACTTTCTCACAAAAGTATGGTTCATCCAGTCCAGTCACTCCTTCATAACTAACACTCCACCAAACCATCACTGAAGTCGGATAGTGCCCATCCTTTTGGGAATCCAATTGGGAAGCTTCCATAAAGCTTTGAGCATAAATAAGGTTATTTTGTTTGTTAAAATGTTGCTCAATTGTAAAAAAATTCTCATCCGTAAACAAAATTTTTCTGTGACCTCCCTTTGCGTACCGCTTCAGTAGTTGTTTCGATTTTACCATACTATTCTTTTTTAAATTATCAGCTAAGAAATGACCAGTACGTCTCTTATAGGCTGCAAGTCCTAAGTCATCTTTTAAAATACGCAACATGGTTCTAGATGCTATCTTCATCTCCCTAGATAAAATCTTTTGTTTTCGGACAGGATTTCTTCGAATTCTTTCCTTTACTGCTTTGACCACCTTTTTCGTACGAACACTTCGTGGACGGCCAGATCTTTTTCTGTCACAAACACAGGAGGTCTCATTGTACCTATTAATGGCCCGGTACACAAACATTTTACTAATATATATAGTAAAAATTTAATATAAGCGTATGGAAAGTTTTAAATATTGCATTTGGCTCCATACCCACTTTGTGTAATGCAATCACAGCGATTCGGTTCTCTTTATCACCTCACTCCATTTTAATATCGCAAAATATTGTACAATGTATTGGCGCCAAAATGAGAAAACTCAATGAATAATCATATAAAAATGACAGATTCCAAATTCAAATATAATTTTGTTTATTTTTAATTGTAACAGTATTTATGGCCAGACTAAGTATATATATACCCTCCCTCGATAAATGAGTTATCTAACACTGAAACAATTTTTCAAATCGGACCAGTAGTTCCTGAGATTAGCGCGTTCAGGCAAACAAACAAAACTCTCCAGCTGTATAATATTACTATAGATATGAATTTATTTGTTTATTCGTTACCATTTCACGATTTAGTTACTTCACTGATCGTCATATAAATTTGCATCGACGTTATCAAGTGTACAAAAACGATATAAGGTAACTTTCATCCAGAAAGGAGTACCGTTCTTGAGGGATACCTCAAATCTATATTCGTTCATTCATTCAAATGAAGCCGCGGGTAAAGGCTGATTAATCTTCCTATTTTATGCTACATTAACTTTTGCCCGGTTCGCTCGCTTAAATTTAGATTCTATATATTTCTCGCGATTTTATTATGGACGACAGTTACATTATGTCCGTCTCTATACTCCTGACAATATGTGAGCAAATTTTCATGATGCTCGACTTAGTTCTTAAAGTGTGAAAGCGTAACAAGCTGACTTGCACATTGATAATATTAATAACGTTTGAGATCAGAAACTTAAATAGAATAAATAACTGCAAATAAATAAATAACACAATAAATGCCCAATTTTCAAGAATCTTCAACAATATTTTAAAAATCAAAACACTATAAAACATCTTGTGCAAAGAATTTTAATGTTAGGTTGATCTTTGACCTAGTATATCAAGATGTGGTCGAAGATTTTAACGTACCACTAAGTATTCATGTCTAGGTAGGATTTTTTTTCCAACTGACTACGGTATTAGCCTTGCGTATCTCATAAGAAAAAAATTAATATCGTAACTGTAATGTATTTCAAAAGATTGATAAAGGCCATCACTTGTTGATCGATTGTGTCAAAAATAAGATGAAAACGCAATCGCTAATAAATAATAATAATTTAAACTCTCAAAATATAAGTGGTTGTGGGATGATTTTGGCAAAACATTGTGCGACCAATTATTTGTATGTCATAGTAATGTTATCTCATCAGCGATTCTTTTGGTTTGTTTCTAGAAAATAATTCTACAGTAAGAAAGTAAACAGTCATTTGCGAAAACTGAGTTTCAAGAGGTTATTGGACAATCAAGCAAGTAATAGAACAAACTATGGTTAAGATATGTTATTTTTCTTCAACGGACACTTAAAGTAATTGTTTTAAATAAAAGTATGATAAATCAGGAAATATCTGATCACGCTACTCCTAAAACAGTTAAATATTAGAAAATTAGGATTGAAACATACCATCAATGAACGAAGTGGGTAAGACATTGAAAACAGGTGTATGCGGCGTTCCCCGTGCTGGGTGTTCGAGATTGTTGCATGATCCATCGATCCTTCTGCCTTCATAAGGATCACACGGCTCAATTTCATTCACGCACCAACTTATAACGAATAAAAATATAATATTACCAATAACGAAATGAAAACTATACGTGACAAATGTATATACGTATTAGCGTCACTGCAGTGCACTCACCGAAGGCTCGTGTTGTCTTTGTTTCCCAAGTATAACCTAACCTGACCGAACTGAAACAGGAAACCTGGCAAAAATAAATAGCCCACCTATTAATATAGACGGCAAGATATCAGTTATATGACCCAGGTATAGAATATCTGCATTTAACCAATGTTAGTTGCGTTGGCTTTAATATGTAATTCGTTCGGGGCAATATGACTAATTTCATCCGTCTCGGTTCAGTTAGGTTAGATTAGACTTGCGAAACAATAACAGCGCGTGTCGGCCGCGGTAGTGTACTACGATGGAAGTACCCAAAATAATAGTGTACCTATAGAGCGACTATCAGCAACAACTATCGCCGTAAAAAAAAACAAAAAAATTAGAAAATTCTTATCTCTGTCGTACTGCGAAGATGTGGATTCCACCACCCAGTATATTCTCTTCCTCTGCGGATGTCGGGCCCTTCAAACGAGGCGTAAAGAGGCATTTTTGCAAGTCGGCATGATGACGATGCCTGCCCTTGGTATTTAACATTTTTTTTTATTTTTGAACTGTACCCTACTCTCCATCAGGTATTGCGCAGTCATTTTGCCAAACTAATTAAAAAAACAGAATTTAACGCTACTCCAGGCAATTTTTGGCATTTAAAGTAGCTCCTAATTAGTAACGAAATACGTATGCACGAAATATTCTGAATTGTTTTAATTAATTCAGAATTACAATATCTTGATTACACGAAAGTACATATTTCTTGTTTTTTTCTCAATTACTCGTTTTTTATTTAAAGCAATGAATGAACTTGTAGCAATCGATTACAATTTACTTTTTTTGTATTTACCTCGTTATAACGTAAAAGGTTCTGTTTTTTGGGCCTTAACGAAACTATTACAAATGTGAAATATTATTCCAAATTTAACAACCAGTTGACATTATGCCAAACACGTGAAAATTATTTACATTGCACGATCGTATAATATTGTGGCTATCAATTAGTTGCAACTAACAGCATATTGTAAGCTATCAATATCATTATATCTGATCTATTGGCATATCCAGATTTGAAACAAAAACAGTTTCACGAATTCTTATAAAAATTTGACACATAGGTACACACAGTTTTTGTTAAACTTTTTAGTTAGTTTGATATAGCTGCGCAGAACCAAATTTAGGTATAAAAACCTATTATATTATATGTATATTATTTATATTAAGCTCTTAACTATATTATGCGCAAGAGCGAATTTGTGCCCATATTCAGAGCGTCCAAAAATTTTAATGAGGACTTTATATATGATATGACACAGACAAATTACCAATAACATTTCTATCATTATCACTACATATTATACTTTATAGGACTTTGTTCCTCTGCCACGTCTGTCTGTCTGTCTGTTCGCGATAAACTTGAAAACCACTGAACGGATTTTCATACGATTTTCACTAGTAGATAAAGTGATTAATGAGGAACGTTTAGGTATATAATTTGTCATGGTTTTTTTTATCATCAGGGTGGGATAACGTCCTTCGGGCCCGCTAGTATTCGATAAAAAAATATCAATAATTATAATTTTATTTCATTCCTAAACAACGACTTTAATATAACTGCCTATAAATACATTTTGTACATGTGAAGTAAACAATATCACTATGAAATTGATAGGATTGATAGGGATATAAAAACGTCAATAATAATAAAAAAAATAATTAACCAAAAATTTAAATTTAATTTAGGTTTTAAGCGATTTTGATGACATTTTATACATGGGTAATATATCGCATTCTGACATTAGTTGTGTATGAAAATTATCATTAGAAATATTGAGAAGTAACTTTCAACACAGTTTCAGTTTGATGTAGTCCCAGCCGACTTTGATTACTCGGGTAGTGTATATGATATAGATAATCATTCTAATTTTGTTAAGCTATAAACATGAAATAACGAATGAAATGAAAACGTTTAAAAATCCTAAATGAAATATGTAAATCTATATCAATGTTTATATCATATTATATCAAGGAAGTCCATGACATTATGAAATTGAAAATATGTCAAAATTGTCAAAATATTCTTATTAAAATAACCAAAAATATAAGTAACATAAAAGTATTCATACTAATATTTAAAATTCTTAATCGTAGAATTAATACAACATAAACAAACGCGTACGATGCTGCGGGCAGTTGATAGTTTTATATGCGTATAAAAGGTAATAATATCTTGGCTGTGGCCGCGGCTTCGTCCACGTGGAACCTGATGTACAAAATAATGACTAATAAGGTATCTGAATGTAATTAGTACATTTGCTTATATACTTTTACTCATACTTAAGTCGCGGCGCCATTAAAATTACAATAACATTGAGTGGACCGATTGCGTATATATAATATTAGCCAAGGTTATATAACCTCTAGGATGACCTACAGTATGGACATTTTTTATTAAGTAAAATAATAAAACTTAATAGCAATAAACAAAAACCCAATGTCATCTAACGGCGAATTGTAATAAAGTGAATAGTATAAAAAAACACTATATTGTAGCAACGTCTCTGATGATCAGCCAAACGATATTCTAGTAAATAAAATTCAAATAAATTACAACGGATTTCGTACAGAGAAAGAAGGCAGACAGAAAAAAATGTGTAATGTACTTATCTTCCACATACCTCAAATAAAATACGTTCATATGTCATGTCTAACACTTATTAGTTTGTGAACAGTCGCTCTCTGTAGAGAGCATCTATGTGTATCTTTATTTCTAACTAGCTGTACCCGCGAATCCGTCCGCGTTAACCTAATGTAAATAAATAGTGACTAATAAAATCATCTGAATATATTAAGTCCATTTAATTATCTACATTCTTCTCGTACTTAAGTCGCATCGTCATTAAAATTACAATAAATTTTTATAGAGTGAACCGATTTTAATGAAACCAAGACTAAACCTTACTCAAGGATATGCTTATTATTTATCGTGAACGCGGTACTTAAGCAGTAATGTGTGTTCAAACAAACAGATAGACAGACATTTAAAAAAATGATTGAAATGTGTTTTATTACAACGTCGCAAACTTTACCTCTTTATAATATTAGTATATAGATTATAGCCCCTGCCCGCGACTTCGCCCGCGTAGTAATAGTTACTACTCTGGGCTAACGCTGACACACAGCAGAAGCTCTCAAAAAAAAAAATCTCGATTTTGAAACATTTTTCATCTGTGCTCCGCTCCTATTGGTCTTAGCATGATGATATATAGCGTATAACCATTCTCGATGAATGAGCTATATAACACTGAAAGAATTATTCAAATCGGACCAGTAGTTCCTGAGATTACCCCTTACAACGCCACAACGTCACAACGTCACAAACTCACAAACTTACAAACCCACAACGTCACAAACTTTACCTCTTTATAATATTAGTATAGATTTACATTTCCATTACATTTAATATACATTGCAATTATAATTAAGATTTTGTGACTATACCAAAAATAAACGCTTGGCTGTTCCGCAAGAAATTGTATTATGAAACTCTTTACGTAATATACGTTTATAATCTAAAATCTTATTAGGAAGACCTCTATATCATTAATGTTATTAATAATTATAATGTCGAATTGTAAACAATAACCTGATAATTATTTCTCTTATTAAAAATAAAGAATGAGTTGAAATCTTGCTAAATTTCATGCAGACAAAGTTTGCGGGGTGGTAGGGTGTCTATGCAGGGTGGTAGGTTGTCTGTGCGGGGTGGTAGGGTGTCTGTGCGGGGTGGTAGGGTGTCTGTGCGGGGTGGTAGGGTGTCTTTGCGGGGTGGTAGGGTGTCTGTACCCGACTGGATCGCGTTTAAGCCGGCATGACAGCGGCGACCGGCGATGGATAGTATGTCTTTCGGTGGTCGCCATTGTTTTTGGATTGTACTGTGCTTACCATCAGGCACAGTACAGTCACTTTGCCAAGCTACAATAAAAAAAAAAAAAAAAAAGTCGCGGGTAACAGCTAGTCTAAAATAGAATAAACACAATTACTTTTTATTCTATTGGCTATCTACCAGTGAAAGTCCCGTGAAAATAGATGTAACCGTTTTGGTGATAGCACAGCGGGCGAAGCCACGGTTAACAGCTAGTATAAACTAAAATTGCCTAAATTATTTTTTGTAAAATCAACTATCTGCCAGTGAAAATCTCGTGAAAACTGGTCTAACTGTTTTGGAGATAGCATTGTGGGCGAAACCACGGTTAACAGCTAGTGTAAACTAAAATTGCCTAAATTACTTTTTGTAAAGTCAGCTATCTGCCAGTAAAAGTCTCGTGAAAACTGGTCTAACTGTTTTGGAGAGAGCATTGTGGGTGAAACCACGGTTAACAGCTAGTATAAACTAAAATTGCTCAAATTACTTTTTATAAGATCAGCTATCTGTCAGCGAAAGTTATGTGAAGATCGATCGAACCGTTTTGAAGATAGCACAGCGGGCGAAGCCACGGTTAATAGCTAGTGTAAACTAAAATTGCCTAAATTGCTTTTTGTAAAGTCAGCTATTTGCCAATGAAAGTCTCGTGAAAACTGGTCTAAAATTGCCCGAATTTCTTTTTATAAGATCAGCTATCTGCCAGCGAAAGTTATGTGAAGATCGATCGAACCATTTTGAAGATAGTACTGCTGGCGAAGCCACAGTTAACAGCTAATATAAACTAAAATTGCTTCAATTACTTTTTATAATGTCCGCTATCTGCCGATGAAAGTCCCGTAAAAACGGTCGAACCGTTTCGTAGATAGCACTGCAGGCGAAACCACGGTTGACATCTAGCCTAAATTAAAATTACTTTTTGTAAGGTCAGCTATCTGTCAGTGAAAGTCCCGTGGAAATCGGTCCAACCGTTTTGAAGATAGCATGGCCGACGAAGCCACGGTTAACAGATAGTCTAATTTAAAATAGCTTAAGTAACCCGCTGTAATTTTTTCTATCTGCCAGTGAAATTCCCGTCAAAATCGGTCCAGCCGTTTCAGAGATTACCCGGAACAAACAGACAGACAGACAGACCGACAAAAATTTTTTAAATTGCATTTTTGTTATCAGTAGCGTGTATACTTTCATACCCTATCAGTAAAAAAAAAATATTTTGATATTGCATACAGACACTTCATTTTTATTATATGTACAGATTATTAATGTGTAAAGCAAATTAAAATAATTAATGCAATTCTGTACAATTTTAGTACTTACAAAGTATTGTTAGATTTGTCATGGAGTTTCAATTCTTCTCTAGTTATAGGAGTTCCATGATAAGAATCGAAAAATGTTCCACAGTGAATAAAACCGCATAACGTTGATAAAAGTATCACTAAACCCAACATTGTTGTATCATTTATAATTAATTATGAAAATATGTTCAAATTAAAGATAGTGATTTTTATTATATCAATCAAGAAACGTATGAGTGCTTATGTTTACACTTTAGTAATGAGCGTCCAAATCGAACTAGTTATAACGTAAACTTTGTGATTCTTAAAATAAAATTATTAAACGCAACAGGTTTCTCGCCATATTTTTATTGCAAATAGTACAAAAGTAAAACAACAACTAAAGCTGACAGGCTCATTTGTTTTACTGTTAAGATAAAAGAGTCTTTAAAACAAAAATATTATGAGTATGTTTCGTATGCATCTAAATTTATTGCAGTTTATTCGATTCGGTTCGTACTCAAAATTAGCAATGACTAATATTTTTTTTATATAGTATCGCTGAATGTTTATATTGACATCAAACTTGCCAAATTTTGGGGCGCGTCCGCGTCTAAAATATACACTTTTAATACGAGAGCTTTTAACATTAAACGATTATAATTAACTTATATTAAATTTAAAGATGTCTATAGCTCGAGGAGTGAGACAATATAACTAAACCTATGAAAACCTAATTTATGACCTTGTCATTACTGCTTGAAATCTGAACGAAAAGTATATTCAAATCGGGAATCAGTATATGAGACGGTTGTTACGATCCCACAGTGGTTGCAAGTCTCCAATTCCTCGTATTGTCACGTTGCGCTGCAACGTTGATAACGTGACTTATATTTGGCTATTTCCGTGTGTGTTACTGTGTAACATGCCAATATACGAACTGCAAATATGTTCCAAGTTGTCATTAAATTAAGGAAATTAATTTAGCGGAGTTTATTGCAGTGGTATTCATGGCCGCATTATGAGTCGCCTTTCATACTTGCGCGTTTCGCTTAGTCACTATCAGCCACTGTATACAATAATCTAAATGCTTTTTCTCAAACATGCATGGAAATATTGTCATTATTTTCGAAAAAAGAACACGTGAAGTATCGAATTTACGGGCAAAGAAAATCCAATCCATTGCAGGAGCGTTTTTTGAATTTAGAACATTACAACGATCCAGTAGTGTTGTATAAAACGGCGCGCTGGGGTTGTTAAATACTCTTTGATTGAAACTCTTTTATCATTCTTGGCATACCAAAGTAAGTCTCTCTGCTTAGTACAGATTGCGTTCACGTGGTGTATAGCCATAAATGCGCTTGCCTTTCGGCACAGATGATAAATAAAAAAATTGGCGGCAATGCTGGAAATTCGTCTTCGTTTGTTATTTACATCTATACATATAATAAAAATGAAGTGTCTGTATGTAATATCACAATATTTTTTTTTACTCATTGGGTACGAAAGCATACACGCTACTGATAAGAAAAATGCAACTTTTAAAATTTTTGTCGGTCTGTCTGTTTGTTCCGGGTAAACTCCGGAACGGCTGGACCGATTTTGACGGAAATTTCACTGGAAAATAGCTGAAATTACAGCGGCTTACTTAAGCTACTCTAAATTAGACTAGGTGTTAACCGCGGCTTCGCTCGCGATAGTATCTCCAAAATGGTTAAACCGATTTTCACGGAACTTTCACTAACAGTTAGTGGACATCATAACAAGTAACTTAGTTTATTTCAATTTAGACTAGCTGTTAACCGTGGCTTCGCCCGCAGTACTATCTCTAAAATGGTTAGACCGATCTTCACAAAACTTTAATTGGCAGATAGCTCACCTTGTAGAAAGTAATTCTAGTAATTTTAGTTTATACTATCTGTTAACTGTGGCTTCGCCCACAGTACTAACTCCTTAACGGTTCAATAGATCTTCACAAGACTTTTACTTGCAGATAGTTGACTTTATAAAAAATTATTTCGATGATTTTAATTTATACTAGCTATTAGCGTGATTTCGCCCGCAGTGCTATCTCCAAAACGATTAGACCGATCTTCACGAGATTTTCACTACCAGATAGCTGACCTTATAAAAAATAATTTAGGCAATTTTAGTTTTTACTAGCTGTTAACCGTGGTTTCGTCCACAGTGCTATCTCCAAAACGGTTAGGCCGATCTTCACAAGACTTTCACTAGCAGATAGCTGACCTTATAAATAGTAATTTAAGTTATTCTATTTTAGACTAACTGTCACCCACGACTTTGTCTGTATGAAATTTAGCAAGATTTATCATTTCATCATTTATTTTTCATATCATTTATCAGCTTATTGTTTACAATTCGACATTATAATTATGAGTAACTTTGAAGATAGAAGAGATCTTCCTAATAAGATCTTAGACTATAAACGTATTACGTAACGAGTTCCATAATACAATTTCTTGCGGAACTTACTTACTTGCGAAATAATAATTTAAGTTATTGTTTCATTAGTTCCTTATACAGTGTAAGTGAACACTGAGGTAGTTATATTGTGGGTTAAGGTTTCAAATATGTTGCTGATGACAACCCACATTTGGCACGCTGTTAGTATTTATATATCTAATGTACACGTTACATGTCACTGTTAGTAACGTGCGTGTCGTACTTACAATTGCTTTTAAAGAGCATTTCTATAATTGTACATAGTCCCACAAGTTTATAATTGAATACGATTTAAAAAAACGCGTGCGGAGCTGCGGGTAGAGCTAGTATATATATAAGAATGTAAATCTACCACATGTAATAAGAATGTAAATCTAACGTGTCTGTACTTTTTAGATATTTGTAAAAAAAATTGTTGCAGGCGTCTGGGAATAAGTAATAAAATACATTTCAGTAGGTGGTAGAGCCTTGCTGAAGCTATTACTGGTTTCAGCATCAATGGGTCGGCTCGCTCGGGGTAGTACCGTCCTCTCATAGAAAACCGACGTGAAGTAACAGAGTGCCGAATGCCCACCTCCCCTCCCCTCCCCTTTCCTCTCCTCCTCTCTCCTTTTCCCCTAAATACTGGGTGGCAGCGCACTTTCGACTCCCCTGGTGTTGTTAGTGTATATGGACGGTGGTGATCTATTAACATCAGGTGACCCACCTGTTCGTTTGCCTGCTATGACATAAAAAAAAATACACTCCATCAAAAGTTATTGTAATTTTAATGACGAGAGAAAAGGAGATAAGTATATGGACTTAATACATTCAGATGATTTTATTAGTCACTGTTTTTTTACAATAGGTTACATCGCCGGTCAGTATTCTATGTTCCTCACAGTCGCGAATTTATAGAATATAACAAAAACAACACACATTCGTTAATGTTAAAACTGATACGAATCAGTTTATAAAGAAACGGAAGTTGTTAAAATAAATAATTTAAAAATTATTCTTGATTATATTCATTACTAGTTTTTTGTACGCCTTCGTCTACGTAATTGTGATGTAAATTACATTCGATGGGTGACCGGATATGGCAATTATGTTCAACTAGATTGCGATTATCACCTGCTATTTGTAATACACGCCATTACTTAGGGCTCGTTCATTTATCTAGTGAGGTGTTTTTGATCCACATAACCCTTTGGTGAGACGTCGTGAGATTTTCTCGACCCCCTCCCCCTAATGTCATGCGAGATCTTTCAAAATCTGTATTTTGAATATAATGTGTTGGATCTATAGTGTGTCTCTCGCTTCAAGGATCAGCCAGTGTATAGTATTGTAGCTTTTTAGGATAGCATTTGTTTATTCAAATTAATAAAATTGTAATTATAACTATATTATTATTATTATATAATATTTTATGTTGATTTTTATTATGAAACATTATGTTACTTTTCAAGCGATAATTATAATTACATGACCGCTAGTGACTGATGTAGGTAATAACTGAGTTGCAGCCAGTCAGCCACTAACGCTCACCGTCAAAAACATTTTAAACCTTTTAATTTAAAGAATTTACACAATAAAAATAACTATAGACGTAATATAAAATAATGGAAAATAGGAATAAAATCAAATGACCAAATGCTGCTGACAAAACGTGAATGAATGTATATGTTGAGTGATATATGTGTAGGATTTAGGCGTAGTTAGATAATACTATATTTATGAAAGAAACCATTTCAAGTAAACTGTTTAAAAGAATAATTCTTCGGCTTCTTCATATGTTAGGCCCAAAAGCCAATTTAAAATATTTTTCTTATATTTGATTTTCATGAGATTTTCGTTGATTTTATTATATAGTACTAGCTGTGACCCGCGGCTCCACACGCGCTTTTTTAAAATGTCTTAAAGAAATGTAAAATTGTGAGTAGGTGGGTACATTACAAAAATCCTTTTTAAAAAACATTTGAAACTACGACACGCACGCCATCTACTGTAACATGTAACGTGTACATTAGATATATGAATACTAATAGTACATCGAATGGGATAGGATTTATCATCAGTAACATACCTGGAACTTTAACCTACGATATACCACAGTCAGTGCTCACTAATACTATATAAGAAAGTAATGAAAATTATCGATGTCTTAAACCTTTTATTATATAGATATAATACGCCCATATTGTCGATATAATTAAGATATTCTTATACATTCCTATAATCACTAAGTTATGTAGACGCAAAATGGCCGCCAAATTGACCAAAAAGATGATATAATTCATACACATATATGATTTTCAACTATGTATATTTTTTCTAGGAGCCCAATAAATCACACGTCTCACACGGTTGTTTACAGTAAACAACGTATTTTTGATCAATTTCACACGGACGATTGCACAGGTAACAAGTTCATCACTACATAGTGTAAAATAAAGTCCTCTGGTCTGTCTGTTTATCTGTTCGCGATAAATTCAAAAACTACAGAACGGATTTTCATGTCGTTTTCACCAATAGGTAGAACGGTTCATGGGGAAGGTTTAAGAATAATTTGTCAAGGTTTTCTTTTTATTGTCAAAGCGGGACAACGTCTGCCGAGCCCGGTAGCTTAAAATAAAATAGCTCATTGGTTAGTTATCTGCCAATGAAAGTCCCGTGAAAAGCAGTTCAAGCATGTCGGATATTCCACTGCGGCAGAAGGCGAATAAAAAACCTAAATTACTTTTTATGAGGTCTGCAATCTACCAGTGAATATCCCGTGAAAATTGGTCCAACCATTTTGGAAATAGCAAAGCGGACAAAGCCGCCGACAAATAAAATAAAATATGTCAACCGCTATAAATTCGGCTACCTGCCAGTAAAATTCCCGTTAAAATAGGTCCAGCCGTTTCGGAGATTACCCAGAACAAACAGACAAAATATAATAATATAAAAATATCAACCGAATATAAAAACATATTTTTTTGTTATTTGTAGCTATATCCATTCACCAAAAAGTTATTATTTATTTTTACAAACACACACGTTATTTTTATAATACGTAATAGATTGCAAATAAAAAAATTGGAAACAAAACTAACGTAGAAGAAACTTTTTGAATAGGAACACAAAATAATCTTCAAAATGTTTGCGATAGAAATTTACCACGTTACCATGGCAACGTATATAATACTAACGCTATCGAAATCTCTCAAAAGGAAAAAAGTGCCCGATTTTGAAACGTTCTTCATTGGTGCTCCGCTCCTATTGGTCTTAGCATGATGATATATAGCCTAAAGCCTTCCTCGATAAATGAGCTATCTAAAAACGGACTGGTTATTCCTGAGATTATCGCGTTCAACCAAACAAACAAACAAACTCTTCAGCTTTATATATTAGTATAGATATAGATAGGGCTTAAATAATGATAATGGCGACCAGTTAGGTCTGTTCTTCTCTGTTTGTTTTTGGATTTCACTCTGCTCTCCATCTACTTACTACCTTTACTGTGTCGCGTTACAATAGAAATATAACTGCACTTTATATATGTTCGCACTCATACACTACATTTTCAGTCTTGACAATTTTTGACAAGACTGGTTTTACTGATCGGATATCTGTGAAGTACATACTATGGTTGTTCATAAAATAGACACATTTCTTTTAAACGTACACCAATTTATATCCTGTTTTTTTTATACGGTAGGTAGTGGAGTGCTTAGCGAATTTGACCTCGGAAACTAATTACTTTTAATATTTTAATGTGAAACCTGAAGTATGTTGGCCTTTTTTACTAACTTAATGTATAGTTTATTACTGAACATGAATGAAGTTTAAACTGTATTCCTTATAAAAACTTGTACTAACGTTTGATCATCTATTTGACATTTATGATAGAGTCATAAACGTATACGAATCAACTAATAACATAAAAGTAAAGAGATTGTTTGTTTGATCATGCTAATTCATATCTATACTAATATTATAAAGCTGGAGGGTTTGTTTGTTTGGTTGAACGCGCTAATATCAGCAAGTACTGGTCTGATTTGAAAAAATATTTCAGTGTTAGATAGCTCATTTGTCGAAGAAGGCTATAGGCATCATATCATCTTACTAAGACCAATAGGAGCGTAGCACCAATGAAGAATGTTTCAAAATAGTTTTTTTTTCTTCTGAAAGCTTCTGTAGCATGTTAGTGTTAGCCCAAAGTAACTATTCCACTCGGACGAAGACGCGGGCAGAAGCTAGTATATGATAAATATCTTTATAAGATGTTATTGTCTAGGAGTAAACGTTTTTTCCTGCATTGAATTGGGTTGGGGTATATATTTACTAGTTTGACAAGGAAATTTGTGTTCAATCATCGACATTAAATTATTTTGAACGAATGATGGCTTTCACAGCACTTATAAATTTCAAAGAAATATATCTGGGTACTCGGATGTGTTGTTTCGAATTCTAGTAATCAATGTAGGGGCATCTGTAGCAGAACTTAGAGTTTTAAAAGATAGTAGGTTATAAAATGCAAAAAAATTTTTTTAAATTTGAATTGCAGTTAATATTGATGATCGAATAGTAAATGAATATCCCAATTAATTGTTAATTTAGGAAAAATCATCCACTGGTATCCAGTAGCATCCTTCAAAGACAGGTTGTCGACCCACCTTGTTACTCATCTGTTGTTGATCTACTTCACATATATGATTATGATTATGATTTTATTATTATAGTGTTTAAATCCACTAAGCCACAATTGGAAATTAGCGCTGGGGTTACTTTCAAAGATTGCAGCCGGCATATGCTGAATCGTGCGCCATTGTAGCAATATCATGGCATAATTTTAATATATTGTAACATTTAATTTCTTTTAATTATCTTACATTATACATATCTTTGTGACAATTTTTTATATTTTTTTACATAAATTTTATTTTATATAAATTGTTTTTCACTATTGTATTGCCCGTGTACCTATTTGCTACAATAAATTCCTTTTTTTCTTTCCAAGCTGCGTTTTCCAGTCTATTGTCGCCACTTAATACCTCTTTGGCTCCATGGGCGATCCCGTCCATTGTCACCTAAATCTAGCAATACTAAGACTTTCATTATGGATCATATCTTTCGGTCAAGCACAGAAATTTCAGGGATTGGTCTCCCTTGTTATTGTGAGTGACTTTAATATTCTTATGAGGGCCTAAATATCAGCGTGTTTTATTGTCGCAAGACAAACTCACGTCACTGTCTCTGATACTAAATACAGTGTGGTATAGAAATAGAGAAGACTATCAAAAAATCTATTTGGAAAAGTGAAAATGTAACGGAATTGTGACAGGTTTATCCTAACACTAGCGGGCCCGGCGGACGTTGTCTCGCCCTGATAATAATAAAAAATCCTAGAATCTGATCGTAGCACCAGCTACTGGGTTCAATTGTGAATGTAAACCATTATCGAATGCATTGGAACCCACACAAAAAATTTCATCAAATTCAGTGGAACCGTTTAGGAGGATTTCGTTCACATACATAAGATATAAAGATAAGAATGTGTATGAAATGGTTGATGTTACTAACGTATTTAAGTTGATAGGTATTAATACTATTTCCGTCGAAATAGCTTTCGAATTGTACAGCATTATTTTTTTAGAAGATATAATTAGTATAGTGGGCTATCTTTAAATATAGATATATGTCGTCAGAGACTTCTTTGTAAATCTATGAAAGGGGAATATCCTACTATGCATTGTTTAGTTATATCTCAGAAGGATTAGGCAGCGTTTTCGATGAAAACTCCCAGGCGGCTTGACTTTTTCCAATATTTCCAACAATTATTGTTATATTTCAACCATTTACATAAAACCTGGATTATATACTTAAACTTTCCTCGTAAATCACTTTATCTACTGGTGAAACTGTATGAAAATCCTTTCAATAGTTTTTGAGTTTATCGCGAACAGACAGACATGGCAGAGGACTTTGTTTTATAATATGCAGTGATGACATGTCATAACATAACGTGGTGGTTGAGACCCAGTTAATATACCCCATATATCCCTTTCAACCTCTTTTATTACTGGATATACAGCGGTTTAACCTTCAATGCGACAACTTTAATGGCACCGGTATGACGGGTATTACAGTCAGTCTGATGCAATTGCCTTGGTTTACCATGCGGCAAAGATTTTTCTACTTACCTTGGTACAAGGTCAGTTCACAAAATAACAACAATTCCTGAATGGTTACTCCGCGCCGTGTACTCTGTACTTTGGTATAAGGTTTTACCATGACTAAATAGTAAAATTTTCCACTAACATGCCTTTGTTTAAAAATCTCAGCAGTTAAACAATAGCATATTATGTAAGAACATATTTAAAAAAAAAACTCGAGTAGGTATAAAAAGCGTGCATTTAAATCATGTAACTAATCAGATTTAATTAAAATAATATTTAAGAGATAATTAAATCAGTCGCACATTTTACAGTAACTTGGCTCTTAATGTATGTAAATTATTGTAGGTATACGAAATCTAAACAATCTCGTGACCTTGTTCGCATTAATTAATATTTAAAATTAAAAAAAAACGTATTGTAAGTCAATCAGGAATTTAATATCATCGACAAAAAAAAGGAACTCTTTTTTTATTTATATTCAAACTAGCGGGCCCGGCGGACGATGTCCTGCCTTGAAAACAAAAAAAAATCCTAAAAGTTGATCGCAGCGCCACCTGCCGGGTCCAATTGTGAATCTAAACCATTCTCGAATCTCCACGAACACACACAAAAAATTTCATCAAAATCGGTCCAGTCGTTTAGGAGGAGTTCAGTCACATACACACGCACACAAGAAATATATATATTAAGTATATATATATATATATATATATATATTAAGATATATATATATATATATATATATATATATATATATATATATATATATATATATATATATATATATATATTATTACATACGTTATTATTATATACGTATTAATACTGTATCCGTCTAAATAGCTTTCGAATTATACGTCACCATTCTTTAAGAAGATAAAATGGGCCTTAAAAATATCCTTAAAAGTTAGATATATGCCCACGCAAACTTCTTTGCAGATCTATAAAATAGGAATATCCCAGTAACCAATTTTTTATTATATCTCAAAAAGATACGTTTTCCATGAAAACTACCAGACCTCTTGATTTTTCCGACATTTCCAACGATTCTCGTTATATTTCAACGAATTTACACAAAACCTTGACTAATTCCTTAAACCTCTCTCATAAATCACTTTATCTACTGATGAAAATCTCATGAGAATCCGTTCAGTAGTTTTTGAGTTTATCATGAACAGATAGGCAGACAGATAAACGTGGCAGAGAACTTTGTATTATTGAATTCTTAAACTGCGAGACCGATTTTTTGATGAAATTTTTTGTGCGTGTTGAGGTGTATTTGAGAATGGTATAGATTCACAGTTGAACTCAGTAGGTGGCGCTATTTCAAGACTTTTTTATTATCTTCAGGCAGCGTCAGTTGAGTCCGCTAATTTATACATGTTTTCTTAATTCCTAAGTCTTGATTTCTCTTGCAATCATACTTTTCCAAGCTTCCATATTTATTAGACTCAGCATATACGCGATGATAACATGCTAGATTTAATGTAGTTAGTAGTAGTAGTTTTGTGTTAGTTTAGTGTCATCCAAAACTAACGGAGTTTATATGTAAGAAATAAAGATTTGTTAGTAAATTCATTAAAAATGCTTTTACTCCCCTGTTACATAATAGCTTGTAGGTTTGCCGATTATTGATAAAGATTATTTAAACTAAACAAAACTATTCATTTCAGACCAACTGTATGAAATAAGAAAAGCGACTATTGCGAAAACATTATGTCATGCTGGTGATACAGTTACAGAAATACAATCCCAAGCATTTTGAATATTGGACCAGGGTAGGTTTATTTATTTACCGTAAGTCAGTTATCACCATGATGTTGACATTCCGACACTTTCACGAGATTTGAAAAACATTACACCAATATTATAAAATTAGAGTTAATTAACACAAAATCATTACATAGTATAAAACAAAGTCCCCTTCCGCGTCTGTCTGTCTGTCTGTTCGCGATAAACTCAAAAACTACTAAAGGGATTTTCATGCGGTTTTCACCAGTGGATACAGTTATTCGTGAGGAAGGTTTTAGTATATAATTTATCAAGGTTTTTTTTATAGTCAGGGCGGGACAGCGTCTGCCAAGCCCGCTAGTTATGAATAAAATATAAAAACCACTACATGACATACTAAGTACCGCCAAAGATTTCAAAATGTAATTTATTAGATGATATAAAAAAAAACTAATGAAACCTGCATAACTCTTTTAGTAAAAAAAAAGAAAATAAAGTACATAGTAATTTATTTATTTGTGAACCAGACAGTTTTTTAAACATAAAAATATTACATTTAAAAGTGTTTTGAAAATACGTTCCGTTAGGAAATGCCATCAAATTATTCTAACTTGCCCAATACTATGGTGACACTTTCAGAATTGCTTCTGATCAATATCATCACTGTGAGTATTAATTCGATATTAGTATTATTTGCCTCCCCTCTCTTTCTCAGTTATTCTGTCTTGGGATTTGTATTATTTCTCCGATACGTCAAGGTGAAGGCATTTTTCATCAGTCCACATCTTGTAGTCAATAGATGGTATGTTATTACAGTTTGTCAATTCGTTTCTGGAATAAATTGTTGGAATTAAACACAAACTTGATATTTTATAGAATAATGTCCATAATAATTTTACCAACACGAGTTAAACCTCGCAACATAAATTATGATATTCTGACACCCGAAGAAAATACAATTATAGTTCTTATAAAAAAATTTAAACCTATGTGAAATAGACGCTTTGGTATATGCTAATGAAATTTGTAAATTATTTTGATGCGGTGACAAAAGCTATCTAAAGATATAAAATCCAATACCACCGTGATTGGACAAACATTCAAGATTAGCGTCTTGATGTAATATCTTCTTAAAATGCAAATAATACGTTTTGAACCTCTTTTTGAACCTCTGATAAATGCTAACAATATAGATGATAAAGTTTGTATTTTTAACAATTTTATCACAAACTTATATGATATTCATGCGCCCATAAAACAAGTTAAATTAAGGCGACCTCCGGCACCCTGGATGACAACCGAGATCCGAATGGTGATGAGACGTAGAGATTGTGCTTTTCGTAAATTTAAAAGAAACCGTGTCGAGATGAACTGGAATTTATTTAAGTCCGCTAGAAACCGATGTAACCAGATCATACGCAATGCCAAACGTCAGTATATCCTTAATAATATCTCTGTTTGTTCTTCCTCGGCTGATATATGGAAGTTCCTTGGGACTCTTGGCTTTGGTAAATCTCAACATCTAGATCTACCTAATACAATAAAGTTAGATGATATCAATAACCATTTCACAACCTCCGATAAACTGAGTGATCTAACTAAAAGTAAGACAACTCACTACATAGCCGCATTGCCTCGTATGGACATGGTCCCATTCAAGTTTTCCACGGTTACATGTGATCAGATTAAAAAGTCCGTTCTTTCAATAAAATCTAATGCTACGGGTTGTGACAATTTGAGTAGGCAAATGATTATTACTATTCTTGACCAGATTCTTCCTATTATATCTCATCTCATAAACTTTTCTCTATCCTTTGGACAGTTTCCATCCATATGGAGTAAAGCCTATGTCCGTCCTCTCCCGAAAACTGCAAATCCTTCTCTTCCCAGTCACTTTCGACCTATATCTATACTTCCATTTCTTTCTACAGTACTCGAAGCATGTGTGCACAATCAACTATCATCCTTTGTACATTGCAACAATATCTTGAGTCCACTATAATCCGGTTTCAGGCCAGGTCACAGTACAGTTACAGCTTTGCTTAAAGTGACTGGTGATTTGAGAAATGGAGTGGAGAATAAAATGATTACTGTGCTGGTTCTAGTAGATTTTTCCAATGCCTTTAATACTGTTAGTCACGATATTCTCCTGGCTATTCTCTCTCATTATAATATCTCATTAGAGGCACTGGCGTGGTTCGCTTCATATCTAAAAGGACGACAACAATTGGTTCGTATAGATGGGGCTATCTAATTGGTGTGAGCTTGGTGCTGGCGTCCCTCAGGGTGGTATACTTTCACCTCTTCTTTTTTCCCTCTTTATTAACCTTTTAACTCATGAACTGCGATGTACGTATCATCTGTATGCTGATGACCTGCAATTATACACTCAGGCCACAGTAGATTCTCTATCAGCTGCAATTTATACTATTAATCGGGATCTAAACGCCTTAAGGGATTGGTCTGAGAGATTTGGCTTATCAGTTAATCCTTCCAAATGTCAAGCAATTGTAATAGGGAGCTCTCGTATGATTTCCAGAATAGACTTCAGCTCGCTGCCTCAGATTATATTCAGTGGTCTTGTTATACCGTTTAGTACGGATGTAAAGGACCTTGGTTTACACATTGATGCCAAATTGGATTGGAGAACTCATATTGCCAAGGTTAGCCAGAAAGTGATAGGTACTCTAAAGTCTTTTTATCGCCTGAAAAATTTTCTCCCAGTTAAAACGAAAACCATGCTAGTGCAATCTATAATATTTCCTATAATTGACTATGGTGATGTGTGCTTTTACGATCTGAACGCTGACCTTCTTAACAAACTTGACAGATTACTCAACAATTGCATTCGATTTGTTTTTAATCTTCGTAAGTATGACCATGTATCGAGCCATCGTTCAGAGCTTAATTGGTTGCCCATACGCCAGCATCGGAGTTTGCGGGCTCTGACAACTCTGTATTCTATTTTATTTTCTCCCAACACTCCCTCTTACTTAACTCCATATTTTCAGTTTTTATGCTCTAATCATGACCTTAACCTTCGCTCTTCTAATAATCTTATTCTTTGCTGTCCTGTCCATACTTCCGGTCTAGTACATTTATCTTTCTATATCCAATCTATTCTCCTATGGAACGCGCTTCCTTATGAAATCAGGATGTCATCTAACCGTTTCAGTTTTAAAGTCAGGGTACGTCGGCTTTACCAGTGTCATTTAGCAGAATTATCTGGTTAATGCTGTATTTAGTACTTGATGTTGACTAACTATACGTTTATTTATTGTATTGATATTTATGTATGATGTTGTTATGTGTATGTATTGTATATGTGTAGTATATATGTATTATATATGTAGTATATTGGTGTTGATATTTTATTTATATATTGTAATATTAAATAGGCTAAACATAATTTCATAAAAACCTCACCTTTTACACCTACCAACATTTATCTCTGCACCACCTAATGATTGACTGGTAGAGAATGCCTTAGACATTAAGTCCGCCATTGCGTATTTAACGCATAATGTGTAAATAAATAAATAAATAAATAAATAAATACGTATTTTATTGTCAGTTCACAATTAGTTTAACGATTCCCAAAAAAAAAACTAATATTAATAATATTTAGGGCGCATATTTCATACAAGATCACTCGATTGTGATCTAACTATATGCTAACTAGGTAACCAGATAGGTAACACAACGTAAAACTTGCAATAATGCTCATCCCGCAGAAGACAGTTCTGTGAGAGGATTGGATTTCTATGATATACTAACAATGTTTTTCAAATCTCGTGAAAGTGCCGGAATATCAACATCATGATGATAACTGACTTACGGTAAATAAATAAACCTACCCTGGTCCAATATTCAAAAATGCTTGAGATTGTATTTCTGTAACTGTATCACCAGCATGACATAATGTTCTCGCAATAGTCGCTTTTCTTATTTCATACAGTTGGTCTGAAATGAATAGTTTTGTTTAGTTTAACTAATCTTTATCAATAACCGGCAAACCTACAAGCTATTCTGTAATAGGGGAGTAAAAGCATTTTAATGAATTTACTAACAAATCTTTATTTCTTACATATAAACTTCGTAGCTTTGGATGACACGATGGAAATATTAATATATATTTCATAAATAGTAACATCAATGAAGCGACTAGTTACTAATAAACTAAATTAAACGATTATGCAATTGAAACCCTTGTACTTTAGTCAGCAATCTTGGAAATAAAGATCTAGAAATGAGTATGAGTGTTTTGAATATATGAAAAAATGTAATGCTTACTCAGAGTAAAGGCATTCGGTCTTTCAGAATTTTCATACCAATGTCTGTCAGACATTACATTCCGGAGTAACTGCTCAGCAAATAGGCAATAGAAAGTTTGAGGTACATGACCACCTGGAATCAGTTTCTCGAGCCACAATCCAGCTAGAAGGTCCATGTCTTCTACATCTTCATAAGCAGATTTCAAGAGTTCAATTCCCTGAAATAATAACAATAAAATTGTTTATTTATTTATCACAATCTTGTATTTCAAGTAGGACAAGTAGTTAAAATACACTGAATGCTATTTTCTCTAACCTGGTAGCCATACTTTTTATGTATCTCCTCTAAACCTTATCCACTTTTCGGTAAATATTATTTTTATCAATATTCAGCATCACTGAATAAAACGAATGTATTATGGAGTTAAATTACCTCGGGGTCAATAATTCCAATTAAATCATTCCAACTCTTAATTTTGTCCCCGAAACAAAATTCTCTGTACTTCACGTAAGGTTGGAATCCGAAATATCTATTCTTTGCCATATCTGAAGTCATTAAATCTGAAGAACGCTGATGAGGTCCCAAACCAATTTCAGCAATCTGGTAGAGATAATACAGTAATATTACATAATAATATATGAAATAACTAAAATCAAATTTACGTAAAGGCAGATTAAGTGGATTAGAAGCTTGATTTAGACCTTTAATTGGATAATGGAACTGTCTTAAGTAAGAATTTAACTCCTTTCTTAAAGAATAGGTAAATTGTATTTATATTTATGTGTCGTAGTGGTCTAGTGGTTTGCATGTACTAACGAATTCTACGGAATTCGCGTACATTTATTCATTTAAATTGGTAACGCTATTGGGTGTCCGTGAAGGAAAACATCGTGAGAAAACCCGAACCTGAGAAATGTTTTTGCAGTACTACTGCATGTGGGAAAACATAGAACTGTGGATTTCTCAGAGCTTGAAATCCCCAGTACGTTATGGGATATCATGGTGATTATTCCCATACCTTCCTTCGGGATAAGGCCTATAACTCTGCAGACTGTTTCTTACAGGCTGATGACGATAATGATGATACATATGAAATTATTTTAAAATGAAGTATAGTTTTAATTATAAGCATTATAAATAATGAGTAGACACAAAGATCCCTTGCTAAGAAATATTTGTCACATTTCTGCAAGTTAATTGAAGAAGGCGTTATTTTGCAGAAAACCATAATAGATAGGCCGCAACCACATCTTACGTCACGTTACCAGTAAGACGTGGTAGCGACCTATCTATTGCAGGCGGAAGTGTAAAGTATCGTCCACTATAATATTTAATACATTTCACCAAAACTTTTATTTCTGTTTTTTTTTATCATTCCGTGAAACCTACCAATTTACTCTGTGCATTACTTAGGTATCATAACTAGAATGATTCTCTGTTAATAGAGTAAAATATTTTAAACTATCTACCATTCTGTAGTCATGACATTATTTTGAATGTGTGGTACTTACATCTGGATCAACGATGTAGTCAGCAGCGGCCGTTGCTTGTCTGAACGATCCTTGGGTCATGTAGTCAATGTTGTCGTCCACGTCAAGGAAACCAGTTCTAAGAGTCAAGTTCACAACTGGATATTGTCTAACGTAAATACCGTGCTTATCGTACATTCTGAAAAGTTTTTTTTTAATTGTTAGCTACATAGTATTTATTTCGCTGGTTTGATTTTGTGATTTTAGCCCAAAACATAGATCTTATATATGTTGTTTATCGTACATTCGGAAAGGGTATATATTTTTTATTATTAGCTATCTACGATTTATTTCGACGTTCTGATTTGATGAGTTTAGCATAGGCCTCA
Source organism: Antheraea yamamai (assembly GCA_036509395.1). NCBI lineage: Eukaryota > Metazoa > Arthropoda > Insecta > Lepidoptera > Saturniidae > Antheraea > Antheraea yamamai. The sequence continues at coordinate 1,596,728 of AP028445.1, forward strand.
TGTATGTTCTGTAGAATTAAGTAGTTGGATAGCTAATCTAACGATGTACTTAGGAATCCACATCTATACATATAATAAAAATGAACTGTCTGTATGTAATATCAAAATAACATTTTTTTACTGATTGAGTGTGAAAGTATACACACAACTGATAACAAAAATGCAATTTTTAACATTTATGTCGGTCCGTCTGTCTGTCTGTTTGTTCCGGGTAATCTCCGAAACGGCTGGACTGATTTTGATAGGAATTTCACTGGCAGATGGAATAAATTACAGTGGGTTACTTAGGCTACTTTAAATTAGACTAGCTGTTAACCGCGGCTTCGTCCGCAACGCTATCTCCAAAACGGTTGGACCGATTTTCACGGGCAGATAGTGGATAATATAAAAAGTAACATAAAGTATTTTAATTTAGACTAGCCGATACCTGTACTGCTATCTCCAAAACGGTTCGACCAATGTATACAAGTTTTTCACCGGCATATAGCGGACATTATACAAAGTAATTTAGTTTATTTTAATTTAGACTAACTGTTAACCGAGGCTTTGCCCGCAATGCTATCTCCAAAACGATTGGATCGATTTTCACGGGACTTTCACTGGCTGATAGCTGACCGTATAAAAATTAATTTAGGTTATTCTATTATTTTAATATTATTTCGCCAAAAGGCACCGTCACCGTTGCGTCCTAGTACGCGGTGGGCGGTCGACTCAGTTCAGGCCTCCCCCGGGCCTGACAGTCCAATGAGGATTCTTCTCCACGGTAAAAAAAAAAAGGTTATTCTATTATAGACTAGCTCTTACCCGCGACTTCGTCGGCATGAAATTTAACAAAAATATGTTGTTCACTGTAAACATGTGCGTAAGACGTGCGTTGTGCTGGACTCCAAGAATAAATATAATTGAAATACATACATCCGTATGTATGTATGTACTCTGAATTATATTGTCTTTTTGTTCATTTTATTTGATTTAAATTGTCAAATATTAAAAACTGCTTACATAGATATAACGTTTTATATCTTGATTTATATTTATGCAAGATTTCAAGACGTCAGCTCATTCATTGTTTACAATTCAACATTATTATTATTAATAGTAATTTTAAAGATAGAAGGGGTCTTTCTAATAAGATATTAGACCATACACGTATTACTTATTGATAATATGGGCATATTATTTCATTATCTTATCTTTAAATCATTTTTTCATTAGTTCCTTATACAATGTAAGTGAGCACTGAGGGGATGTGGTGGGTTAAGGTTTTCAAGAGCATTTCTATAATTATACATGGTCTCACAATTTTATATTCCTTTAATACAAATTTAAAAAAAATACGTGTGCGGAGCTGCGGATACAGCTAGTAGTGAACAATATCAGCCAATAATGCACGTTTACATGAAATAAGGAATATTTTTTGTAACATACTGGTTGAAATCAGACCTCAGTCACGTTTTAATGAAGAGTTTCAGGTGAGGCCGACAATGTTCAAAGTTCAAATAAAATTAACGCTTATGCTTCTTATATAAATGCATATATTGAACGACTTGGATAAAATAAATAGGTATGACATTTAAATCTAATTTTATCTCGCGTAATGAACGGCAGTCGTAGTGATGGTGGTTTGACCGGTGGCATATTAATACGATGTCCACAGGTCCGAAGCCCAGCATGTACCATTGATTTTTTCGAAATTTGCCTACATTTACTACTTTAAATTAGTAACACTTTCGTTTGACGGTGCAGAAAAATAGAGCGAGGAAACATGATAAGAAATATTTTTGTAATACCACCGTATGTGGGAAATATATATAACTGTGAATTTATCGGGGCTTGATATCGCCAATACGTCGTGGGCTGGCGTGGTGATTATGCTCATACCTTCCAACGGGAACAGGCATATGGTCCTGCAATGGGCCTCTTACAGAGACATGTCGATGATAATGAACGAAGTTTTGAAGGGTATATTGACTACATATGCATACTCTGGATATATACTTACTTAAGAACACCTTCTTGTATAGTATGCAGCCATCTGAAAATAAATGGTAATTCCAAAGAGATTTGCGGAAGTAATTTAGAATTGTAAATGTTTCTGAAACCCGGTTTAGTCGAAATTATTCTTTTCTTGATGAGATTATCGCGACCTGAAAGCAAATTATATTACTAGTAAAATTTTATATTTGTATATCTGTCTTTTTTTACATTTATTAAAGTATTTCTCATAATGTGGTGGTAAGACCGTAACAGAGAGGAGAGTAGTAGAAATATACTAATATTAATTAAACGAAGAGAAGTATACCTGATGGACAATATACTACAGCCAAAGATAAATAGTTGCCGTTGAAAGTTGAGTGCCTATTAACATTACTTGTAGACACCCTCATAATATTTTCTCATACGTTGGCTAGTCTCATAACGAAACAAAAATACATATATAGATGAAGGTTATAGTAGTTAAGATTAAACCTTGGATAATATTAAGTGTAACTAAATCTATCTATACTATAATAAAACTGTAGAAAGGTCAAATCTGTACATTAAATATTTTTTGAAAATTTTGATCGGCGTAGACTTTGTTATCGATATAGAAGCCAAAAATAATCTTTTTACAATTTTTGTCTGTCTGTCTGTCTTTCTGTCCCTGTGAACACGCATCACGCTGAAAGTACTGAACCGATTTTAACGAAACTTGACACAGTAATAACTAATATTCCAAGGTTACATTTAGGATACTTTTTGTCCCATAAAACGCAAAAGGCTTTCCAGGAAAACTAAAAACAAAAAATTGTAGTTAACGTAACTAGACTTTTTTGCGACACCTTAGTACAAGAGCCAGCAACGTTGGAAGAACGAGAATTTTAGAAAAGCTGGTTCTTTAATATGAAGATATATTATGCCCTTCCAAACAGGATTAAGGATACCTGGTAGCCGGTTAACGTTGTGTTTTTTAATGCGCATCACACCTTTACAGGTCAAAATTTTGATTTATAAATAATTTTAGGAAAAAAAATTTTCGGTTACTTTTCTACGCTATTAAAAACATGAGTTTATCACTGCCAGACAATTTTGTTTTTGACAATAATGTGCCCGACGATATTCTTTATAAATAAAATAATTCATTTCAAACCATTTTATTTTTTCAATTTTTACATATTCAATTTTATCAACCACTATGATATTGAGATTTCACCGAAAAAACTGAAAAACAACGATAAACGTAGACATATGACTTGAGACTGACGTCATCTTGAATACATGCGTCTATAACAGGCACTTCCACAATTATCGCTATCTTTATCATACATAAAATGGGGTAAACACATCAATACAGTTGCTGAATCTAGCTCTAAGTTTCTAAACGTTTTCAAAGCATTAGCCGGTTTTAATTGGGGTGTTCATCCATAACGTTTAGTTCGTTTATACTTCAATATTACACGCAGTCGAATTGACTATGCGAGCTTTCTTTATGATGGTAGTGCTCAGGTTAACCTCTATAAACTTGAAAAAGTCCAAAACCAGGCCATGAGAATTATCGGGGGTTTCAATAAAAATACTCCAATTCATGTTATGGAAAGCGAATTGAGCATATGCCCGTTACATCTTAGGAGACAATATTTAGCTGGCAAAATTCTATAAAATTTTTAGTCATTCGAAAAAGACGAACTAACTAATGTATTAGAAGAACTGTCCATCTCTTTTCAATCACTCTATTGGCGTAACAGAAAAAAACCATTATTAGTTTCTATTTTTTCTCAATATAAAAATACTCCAATTCAAACAAGTATAAAACATGAAATGTTCACTTTACACACCTGGGTCGATAACATTGTTTCACACAATATAATTAAAATAATTGTAGATGGTATTTGGAAGCCAAAGCGTCAATATGATATTCTTAAAATAAAAAATATTTGTCTTCAGTATATAAATAAATATTATCAAAATTTTGTTAAAATATACACTGACGGATATTTAGGAGCCGCATTTTTTGAGTCAAATTCCAAAACTTTTATGAAATTTCAAATTGATGAAAATATTTCAATTATGCACACTGAATTGATAGCAATTGCGGGGGCCTTATCATTTGCACAATCAACTGAGACCATAAAGATTGTTATTTTATCCGATTCAAAAAGTGCTCTTCAACACGTAGGTCGATGTACCTCGACTTTTCGAGGAATACCGATAACCTACATACACTATTTTGAAGCAATTACTAGATTTCAAAGCAAAGAACAAAGTAATTGTTTTACAATGGATCCCTTCTCATATAGTTATAACTGGGAATGAAAGAGCTGATCTTTTAGCTAGAGAAGGATCCTCCGAAGGTGCTTCTATTAATATTTTACCAACTTACTTGGATGTATGATCAGTATTTAAAAATAGCTGTTACTCGTATTGGAAGGAATACTTTGATGAGCGTTCTAAAACAAAATGAATATGGTGCAGAACGATTCAGCCACGCCCCTTAAGGTCACCATGGATTGATGACAGTACGATTTGCCGTCGGGAAGCAATCACAGGAATAAGATTACGCTCAGAACACATCCCATGTAAAAAGTTCGCCTACCTGATGCGTAAAGTACCATCACCACTCTGCCAGAGTTGTGAGCTCATCGATGATGTGCACCACATCCTGGCAGAATGTGTTCAAAACGAAGATATTAGATCTGGGCTCAATGCTTCTGGTTCGTTACACACTGGTTTGTACAATTCGTTATCGTCTGACCCCACTTCGAAAGATGCTAAAGAATTGTACAAAATTAATATAAGCTATTGTTAAATTTATTGTCATTCTTATTGTTACATAGTTGTATGTCACTTAGGCAATATAGTCGCGCAGGCGACTAAGCCTTCATTAAAATAATAATAATAATATTAAAATTACAGCTATCTTAACATGGTTTGGACATACTTTATTTGAAATAATTTAGAAAATAATAGCACCGGGCACATTATTGTTAATAACAAAAATGTCTGGCAATAATAATTTCATGTTCTAGTGGCGTTTCAAAGTTAGTAAAAAACAAAACATTTAAAAATTATATAAAAATCAATATTTTTGCCTGTAAAGTTGTAATATGCACTTATAAACGCAACGTTTACCGGCAGCCAGGTAGCCTGCACGCTGTTCGGAAGAACATAAAAATATATAATAAACTGGCTTATTAAACCGTTGCTAGCTCTTAGACAAATAGTTACAGGCAAGTGACATTCGACGCGTCGTGCTCATATCTTTTTAATATTTATATTTTTCTTCAATACAATGAAGTGTGAAAAAGTTTTAATACAAGTTGAAAATAGTTATGATATCATTCAGTGTTTCTTTTATCATTATTTATTTTATGAATATATTTTATCGTTTAATTTACAATTTAACTCTATCAACTTGATATTTTATAATGTAAATTCTACTGACTGTATAGTAAACGTCTACAAAAAAGGGAAAGGAACTTCGTTAGAAATTGGGGGTCCATAAACCTCTAAAGTTTTTTTTCACATTACCGCCAATATATGTAGGTTAGTTTTTATTTTAATGGAACCCGGTAGATGATGCTACGAACGGGTTGTAGGCTTATTTTAAAACCATACCACATACCATCTGCGTATATGTTTGAGTGAGTCCCTTGATGGATTCACACTTGGAAACCGTAAGTGTGGCTGCAATAAGGTTTTATTTATTATTTATTAAAATTTTTCGCGTTTAAAAATACCATTGACACCAGTGATAACCGATTTGGTGCAGACGAAGTTGCACGGGTCAGCTAGTAACGAATAAAAGTGTATATGGGGCATTCCACGACAATTGAGACGGTTTAATTTTTTTTAATTTATCAATTTTGTATGTTTTAGTACCACTTAAAATAGTTCTCCTGGTAAATTTTAGTTTTTTTTATTACTCGTTCAAAAGTTTTTTTTTTAGTTTTTTGACACAACTTTCTTAAAAATGATTCAAATTTGATCTTTATTTTTGTCTCTTTTTTGTTTTTACATGGCCTTTAAATAAATAAATCAAAGATATTCCAAGTTTCTTACAAAGATTTTTGAATGTTAAACTTTAAATCTTTTTTTTATATCTATTGCTCAACTTTGAAACTGGTAATGGGGTTTCTCAAATTACTATTTATTTTCCATTTTTGAAAATTTGAACTTATTCAGTATTCAAATCTCTTGTTCATTCTCATGCCATTGCAAAATACAATTAAATAAATCTTACCCATCCATGCTGGAAGAATTTCATAGAAGTAGATCTGTTGGGCAATAGCTATGTTTATGTCCTTAGCAGTGGTAAATAGAAGCTCATCATCCCAGCATGGGGTGAAATTGGCCAGATTTTGAGCAATTAAATTATGCTGTCTCCAAAACTAAAAAGACATCAAATTGATACTGACTACGGAGTTAGTGCCGTCTTCAGCTGTAAAGAAATAAATTATAATAAAACCATAACTTCTATTAGAGATGCTCGTTTCTTCAACAACAAAGAATTATATATATATAACTAGTGGTCCCGGCAGACATTGTCCTGCCCTTATTTAAAAAAATCCTTGACTTATTATATACTAAAACGTTCCTCATGAATCACTCTATCCAATGGTGAAAACCGCATAAAAATCCGTTCGGTAGTTTTTGAGTTTATCGCCAACAGACAGACAGACAGACGCGATAAGGGACTTTGTTTTATATTATGTAATGATATATATATTTATAAATCTACCGTAATATCCTCAAAATAAGCGAAGATATAATGGGTTAGCTACTATCTAAGGACTTTCAACACTTTGTGCAATCATGCGTAAGAGACCAGCATACTGTCATAATAGTAACTGTCCTACAGAATAATAAAAGTACTAGTAAACATTTTTTTTTTTTATTGTAATGTGCTTACCATCAGGCATAGCGCAGTCACTTTGCCGAGCTACAATAAAATAAAATAAAAACAACCTGGATTAACTTAATATTCTATTACATTTAATTTCTAATTTTAAATTAAATACTTTAGTATTTTTTATACTTATAATATCTTTTCTATAATGTCTTTACCTGTGAAATTGCCGTTCTGCAGTACTGGCCATTTCAAATCAAAATAATTTTTGTTTGGCTAAGAATACTAATTTCAAATTAATTTTATTTTAAAAACATGGAATTCTTTTCCAAAAGTAGTCATTTGTTTATTGATTAGTGTTACATTTTCATCGCATTTCAGTCTTTTTTGTCATCATGGATACGTTAAAAATTCGAGTAATTATGGAATATGAGTACCGTCGTGGCAGCAACGCGGCACAAGCGGCACGCAACATCAACGACATTTACGGAGCTAACACTACAAACCAACGCACCACCTGTTATTGGTTTGCTCGCTTCCGTTCTGGGAATTTCGACCTGAAAAATGAACCTCGCGGTCGTCCGAAGACTTTGGTCGACAATGACGAATTAAAGGCGATTGTGGAAGCTAATGATACACAATCTACAGCTGAATTAGCAGCAGCTTTCGACGTTAGCGTCAAAACAATATTGGTCCATTTGCGTCAAATTGGCAAAGTAAAAAAGCTGGACAAATGGGTGCCCCACGAACTCAATGATCGCCAGCGTGAAGTACGCGTCGAGACGTGCCTTGCACTGCTCAACAGATATACAAATGAAGGAATTTTGAACCGCATTGTTACCTGCGATGAAAAATGGATTCTGTTTGATAACCGCAAGCGCTCAGCAAGTTGGTTGGATCCTGGTTCAGCACCTAAACAATGCCGTAAACGAAAACTTACCCCAAGAAAAGTGATGGTCACTGTTTGGTGGTCTAGCGCCGGTGTGATTCATCACAGCTTCTTACCAAACAGAGTGAGCATTACTGCAGATGTGTACTGTGAAGAACTGAACACAATGATGGAGAAGCTGGCACATCTCCAACCAGCATTGGTCAATCGCTCGTCTCCGCTGCTCCTGCACGACAACGCGCGACCTCATACTGCACAGCAGACGGTCACCAAGTTGCAAGAACTGGGGTTGGAAGTTCTCCGTCATCCGCCCTATTCACCAGACCTTGCGCCTACAGACTACTACTTTTTCCAGAATTTGGATAACTCCTTGGCGGGAAAAAAATTCAATACCCGAGAGGCAGTACAAAATGCCTTTGAAGAATTTGTTGCCTCCAGTCCAACTGATTTCTTTAAGAAGGGCATCAATAAACTGCCACTGCGTTGGCAAAGATGCATTGATTGCATGGGTGATTACTTCGATTAATACAAATAAAAAATACATGAAAAAAATTCGTTTAAATTTTATCATACGTAACGGCAATTTCATAGGTAAATATCTAAGATAATGAACCCTTGTTGTCTTAGGAATAAATTAAATAATAATAAAAACATAATCAAAGTTTAATCTTTCGACGGATATAGTAATGCCAAAACTATTTCTGTTTAGTATTATCACGTTTGAATCATTAAAGATCTTGAAAATGATGGTAATTGATTTGAAAAGAATTATAGGGCTACTATATCCATATATAGTTGATATTCTATTTATCATCACGAAGTGCATAGTATTTTGCTTTACTATACGAACCGAAAATAAATGGAACTCGTTACCCACGTCTGTTTTTCCCAATACAAGCAAATGAAGGTTGAATTAGCTTATACTGGATAATACGTACCATCCTCTGGCTTGGCATCGCTTTACATCAAAAGTAACTGCGGTAAATGTAGAACCTCATGTTAGAAAAGAACATTAATAATAAAATCGTAAAGTACACGAACAAGTAATCCAAATCACTAATCCATATTTGGTTTGGTGTTGGTTTGCTAATTTCTCTCAAAAAATATTTAAATTTCCTCCTTAAATAATCAAGACTACTTAATATCACAAGAATTACAGGTATCGTAAGAAAATATATAATTATGTGATTTTATGAAACCACGACGCAAGTGAAACTTTTTTCTGGATCGCAGGGATAAAAATGAAAATTTTCAGGAAAATATTCGATTTAGGGTATTAAAATCGCGTTTCTAATCTTAATAATTGGGAAATGGGAATGATAATAGGAAATCAATCGTAGAAAAGATATCTAACTATAAGTTCTAATTTCACTTTGCGCATTAGAGTACGGAATACATAATAAATATTCAGATTATAGAGGCATGTTAAAACTGAGCACAATATTTATTTAAATCATTGAATCATTTTGAACAGAGCCATGGCCGCCGCCATATTGAACTTGGTTATTCTGCCGAGCGCCTTTCACTTTACCCCTACTCCTCGGCCGGCTGTAATGTGACATACGATAGATGGACGAAAAAAATTGAGGTGATGAAAAAAAGTTTCACTTTAAAAACTTACATGTCAAGTGGCATCTGGTTTCACGAGGCTTCTGATTTAATAAGCAGATGTTATTAGGTGTTTTATGACTTGGAGGCCATATCCTTCCGTTGGAGATCTCCACCTTCAGTAAACCACCTTTAAACTGCCTTCCCTTATGCTTCGGCTCATTGCCATATAAGACTGATAAATCGATCAGTGGAGTCGCTGTTATAATCTGAGATTGAAGTTTGTTTAAAATATAAAACTGTATCATGAGTGACAGGCAGGTTATACTGCTAGGGTGATTATGTTTTATTCAATTTATATAATTATACTTTTGATGAAGGTCTACTACGGTAATAGCGTTTTGGTTCGGTGATGATGTTTTAAACAAATTTTTGTCAATTCTTATCAGTGAGTGTTTTTAACTGATTTAAAAAGGGTTGTTCTCCATTCGGCAGTACCTTTTTAAAATTTATTACCTTACAATTTTGCCATTCACAAGTTGATTTTGAAAATTCTTGTTTTATTACATAGTGGAAAAATGTTCAAGAGAGTTCCACGTCAATCTCAATACCATTGGATTGGATTTCAAAGATACAAGAAGGGATTTCTCAAAACGAATAGAGAACGTATTGTGTTGGACATACTGATATATTTATGACAGTCCAACTACAGACTAGGTCCCTGTAGTCTTAGGTCCCTACCTAAGTATGGTCAAGGACTTACTTTAATTGATTTGTTTATATTTCTTTTAAGTTGGTTTTGATTATTACATTATTTTATTCATTTAATTGTATGACTAGGTAATCAATTTATGTGAAACAGTGCAGTGGCCAAAAATTTGTTACTTTTTAGCACTACGCGGGAAACACGTCCAAGAAAATGAGAGGTACAACTAATTTACGTTATAAATTTATTAACTATGATTATAATTGCATTATAAATAATCATTTAACACTTTATTTACCCTATTAAGGTTGCCAAAATAACTGGTACTTCGTGGTTTAACTTTTCGGTTAATTAAAATAGTAATAAATATTGTTGATTTTAATTTCCGCCAAACGTATGGATTTAACATAAATCGGATTAAGTCAATAGAAAACGATACTTTAAATATAAGCAACAATATAAAATAATAGAACCACTAACTCGGCTAGGATGTATATTATTCTTAAGACATCCTTTGCTTTGGAAAGTCTCTGGCCTTGTTAAGTTCAGACATCTGATACCTAGTTTAAATTATTGTGAGGACCCCAATGAACTATATAATTCTGTTATTGATGTAATAAAAGGTGAATATGATAAAATATTTAAGTCAAAGTGTATACATAAAAACAAATCAATGGCTTTCAGAGATTGGGCCACAGTAGGAATTCATATTAGCAGGAAGAAATTATACTCACTTTATGAGGAGAAATTGTATAATCACTCAGAAAGATTTACTAACTATGTAAAAAATTATTCTAAGATATTTAAACGAGCATGTATCCTAGCTAAATCAATGTATATAAGTAATAAAATTAAGAATAGCACAGATAAAATAAAATCAACATGGCAAGTAATTAACAGTGAAACTGGAAGAGACAAACCTCGCAATTTAAATTTTAGTTTAAAAATAAATGATAAAATCTTGAAAACTGACCAAGATGTTGCCAATACTTTTGAAACATTTTTTGCTGATATTCCAGTTTCAACCACAAAGTCCCTAAACTCATCTGCCACTCTCGCTGAATCATTAATGATGGCTAATGTAAATGAATGTAAAATAGAGTTCAAATTTACTTATGTTAATCACAATGATATAATGAAAGCCTTTAAATCACTAAAATTCAAAAAAGTTGCTGATCTTGATGGCTTTTCAGTTAAAATAATTAACTCCATAGCTGATTATATTGCTCCATACTTGGTTATCATATTTAATTTATGTGTTGACAATGGTGTCCTGATTTGATGAAGCAGAGTAAAGTCCTACCATTATTCAAAGCCGGTAGTTCTTCAGACCCCACAAATTTTAGACCCATTTCTATTCTACCGACGCTAAGTAAAATTTTTGAAAAGCTTATCTTACAACAATTGCTGAACCATTTTTATGGTAATGAATTAATGAGCACCAAACAATTCGGTTTTTCAAGGGGTCTCTCAACAACAGATGCTGGTGTTGAGCTTATTCAGCAAATTTTTGAAGCCTGGGAAAATTCACAGGATGCCATTGGTATCTTCTGTGATTTATCCAAGGCATTTGACTGTGTTCATCACGAAATCTTAATCAAAAAACTACACCATTATGGTGTCAAGGGAGAAGCACTTAGCCTTCTGAAGTCTTATTTGGGCAACAGAGTTCAGATGGTTGAGATAAACAGTAAGAGGTCAGCTGGGTCTCCCGTTACTATGGGCGTTCCACAGGGTTCGATACTTGGGCCATTCCTATTTCTTGTATATATAAATGATTGACCATACATTGTACAAAATAAGCATGAGATAGTATTGTTTGCTGATGATACCTCTTTACTTTTTAAGCTACATAGACAGCATACTGATTTTTTTGTCGTGAACAATGCCATCTCTAAAGTAGTGGAATGGTTCTCAACGAATAATCTTCCTCTTAATGAAAAAAAAACAAATGTATTAAATTTTCTTTGCCTAATGTTAGACAAGTTGACACAAATATAGTAGTTAAAGATGATGAGTTGAATCCTGTGGACACAACCGTATTTTTAGGCATTACCTTAGATTCCAAACTTCAGTGGGGTCCTCATATTATTAATTTGGCGAAAAAGCTCAGTTCTGCAGCATATGCAGTTAAAAAAAATCGACAACTTACGGACGAAAATACCGCGAGGCTAGTCTACTTCAGCTATTTTCATAGTCTGATGACTTATGTCATTTTACTTTGGGGACATGCCGCCGATGTTAACACTATTTTCATTCTGCAGAAACGAGCTATTCGTGCCATCTACAAATTAGGACCAAGAGTGTCATTAAGAAATAAATTTAAAGAAATTAATGTTTTGACTTTGACATGCCAATACATATATGAAAACCTTGTTTATGTTAAAAAAAATATAAATTTGTTTAAAAAAAAATAGTGAGACTCACAATGTCAATACCAGAAATAGGGATAAGCTTGCTAGTCATATAAGTCGACTTCATAAAGTCACAAATTCATTCAGAGGTCTATGTATACGTTTTTACAATAAGGTTCCTATTGACATACAGAACTTACCTTTAAATGAATATAAATCAGTTCTGAAGAAAAAGTTGTATACAAAAGGGCGTTATAAAATATCTGAATATTTGGATCTAGATAAACCTTGGGAATAAGCTGCTGGGCTGTAACATGTCTGTCTCATAATCAATAATGTAATTATATTTAAATTAGCACTTGTAATCATTCTATTTGAAAAGAGCACCCTTAGAGTTTCTTGCTCGTTCTTCTCTGGGGAAATCTGCCTTCCGAATAAGCTGTAGTATAAAAAATAAAAAATGACATATTTCAAGTGTAATGTAATTTACCTACGAAATAAATACATTTTTGACTTTGACTTTGACTTTGAAGCGATGAACGGGATCGTCGTCTGGTACTTTGTTTGGTATACAAACTCGATCAGTCTTACCCTTTGGTAAACAGCAGTACGATCTCCAAACTATATAGTTCACTGAAATTGAAATCACTTTTTTTTAGTTTACATAAGCATACAACTGTATTAGTTATCAAAATTTTCATCTTTTTACATATTAAACTGTAAATATTGAACTACTAAACAATGACCTCTTCTATTGTAGCTTGTAGTTCTGTAACTAACCCTGGATTTAATACTATTGTACCGCGGTATTCAAGAGGCTTTAAATAACAAGAAATCTAAACTTTATTGAAGTGATAACTTCTTTAGGCGCGTTGAGATATTTTTGGTGGGAGAAAAACTTATGGGCAACAGTGATATGCTAGTGAAGCGTTACCGAGATGCTCGTGACGTATTACGCTTGCGTATATTGATATTTTGTATTCAGCTTATGCAGCTCATCATGTGATAAAATAATTAATAAATTTTATATAATTATTGTTCGGAGTACTTAAAGATGTTTTCATCGGACTTATAATAATAATTTCAATTTACAAATATTATGAAATTTAAATAATTCAGACTATAATTGATTTAAAAAGTGAAAAAGGACCAAAGTTATTCCATTGTTTTGAGTTTTGACATCTGTCGGTAGTCCTTATGACCGCCTCGACTTTTTTGAAGTGAAAACTTATTTAGGGGCGTTGAGCGGTATTTTTGGCAGGTGATAAACTTATATTTTCACCTTATGACATGTTACATAAGCATGAACCGACGTATTGCGTTTGCGCGGCTTGCGTCAGATTAGCGACGCCTATAGGGGCCTGTGTACATGTAATATTGATATTTTGCAGCTCATCATTCGTTTCATTGATTAATAGGCTTTATTAAATGTGTATAATTATCGCTCCGAGTGGCAATGGATATGAAAACCACGCTCATGTTAACGATTTCAATAAATAAATTTAAATATTGTTATTCACACTATAATTAATATGAAAATTCAAAAGAGAACACATTTATTTCAGTTTTGAGTTTTTACATCCGCCGGCGATCTTTATAACTGATTCGACTTCTTTTTAATACATCATAGTGCCCTAAAACAGAGCATTACGAAGACGTTTAAGTTTTAACTGCGATTTTTCCTTTACCGTTACTTTGTATTAACATTTCTATCTTATTTTACATTATCAGTTAGATGTTACATATAAGAACAGAATATATAGAATATTTTAGCTCAATAAGATCGATTTTCATAATATTTTGAACTATACTCACCTTATGATGAGAATTGTGTCAAACTACATTTAGTTTGAGATCAGAAGTAATCGTTATATAAATTTGTATAAAATTGGATATTTACCTGTATCATGGGTGGAGACGATATCACCAGACAGATAAAGCCAGCCGTAAGTGGAAAGGTATGAAAACTTCCTGCTTAGTACACGACCCTCTGCGAAGAGATGCGTGCGTAAAAACCTTGGTAGCGGTTTATCCTTGCCACTTTTTGCTTTTCTTGGTTCATCACCCACATAATTGGGATTTTTTTTTTTTTTTTTTTTTTTTTTAATTGACGCCCCTCGGTGGGGAATCGGCTTTTCACCTCTAACGTGGTGGTCAGAGTCCTTGGTTAGGTTTTTTGTTACATATCGTATTATTTGTGCTATCTTGGGGTTTTTGTTCTATTTTTGGAATTTACTGTTTATTTCTACGTTACGGAATCTACTAATTAATCTTTGTTGAATTTTTTACATACTAAAATTATATTTTTACAAAGTGTTTCAAATTCGCCAAAATTATTTTTATCCTTTACTATTTCGTTTAAGTTATGTTTGTTAAGCGTTGTATCCGTTTCCTGCTCAAACTCGAACCTTTTTTTAGCGAAAATTGGACATTCCAGCAACAGGTGGAAGACTGTTTGCTCAGCTGTGTCATCACACATACAGCCCGGGTGAGTTTTTTTCTTAAAGCGGTGCAAGTATTGAGCGAAGGCCCCATGTCCGGTGAAGATTTGTGTGCACTCAGGAGTGAGTGCTTTTCCTTTCAAGATCTTATATGCGAGCGCTGCGTCCGGGAAAAAGGTCTTGGTGGTCTCTGCTACATTTTCCTCCGTGAATCTTTGATTCCATTCTGTCACAGACAGTTGTCTCGTCTTGTTCCGTAGGAACGAGATCGGACATCTGTCGTAGTGTGGCTTCACTTTTGAACGCAGCGCCGCTTCCTTCGCCAACTCGTCCGCTCTTTCGTTCCCTGGTGTTCCCATATGCGCTTTGACCCAGAACAGCTCGATTTTGTGTCCAATTTCCTGTTGCTGGTTTATGTATCTTCGGGTATCGAATACTATAGGTTGGAAGTCCTGGTGGTTTTTGAGTGCTTCCAAAGCTGCTTTGGAGTCACTCAAAATTTTAATATTTTTATATTTTTCTACAAATTTTGCAGCTCTGTTTATTGCCAAAAGTTCGGCCTGGTAGATGGTGCAGTAAGGTTCGAGTTTTAGTTTTTTGTAATTTATCTCCTTGTTACCCTTCCACACTGTTAAAGCTGCCCCAACTTTCCCATTAATTTTACTTCCGTCTGTATATATTAGTACCTCACTATCTTGTGGTGTTTCCAGTAGGTCCAGATGTTCTTCTAGGTTTTTGTATGTAATTGCGGAGTCTTGGGCGGGGTGGAGTGCTTCTAGGTAGCAAGTTTTACGTTCTATTTCCCTGTCACGCAGTTCCTCTCCTAGCGGTTTCCCTCTCTTGACTTCGTACAGCGTAGCTGCCTCTTTGACTCTTAAGTCAAGAGGTATTACACCTGCTAGAAGTGTTGCCGCGTTCAGGGATACAGTTTTGTATGTTCTGGCAATTTTCTGGCAAAAACCCCTCTGCACTGTTGCCAACTGTTTTTTCGCCTTCTGCTTCTCAGTTTCCGTGTGCCATACTCCCGCAGCGTACAGGACTGTTGGTTCAACAACGGCCGTATAAATCGTTCTTGTGACCTCCGGGCTTAAGCCCCAGGAAAGTTTTGCTGCTTTTATTAGTTGTTTATAGATGTTAGTCGCTTTTATACAGGTGTTGGCTATGTGTTTATTAAATGTAAGTTTGTTATCAATCGTGACTCCTAATAGTTTGATTTCGTTAGCTATGTTAATTTTGATCCCCCCCATCTGAATTATTGGAATGTCCCATTTTAATTTTCTTGTGATAACCATAGCATTTGTTTTGTTTGGTGCGAACTTTAATTTATTAATTTTGCCCCATTCGTTTATATAGTTCAGTATATTGTTCGCAACATCCTGTATTTTGGCGATTTCATCTCCGGAGATCACCAGAACGATATCGTCCGCGAACGCCTGGTTGTATATACATTTCTCGGTCAGGCCTTTCAGGAGCGGGTCGAGTATGAGGTTCCAGAACAAGGGGCCACTGATGGATCCCTGCACACACCCTTTGTTCGTGTTTATTGTGCAAGTCTCGTCCGCGTACTGAACCTCCACCTCCCTGTCCTCCAGATAGCTCCTCACCAGCCTTCTAAGGTTTACTGGGCAGCTGTATTCCAGCAATTGGTTTTTTATTGCAGGCCACCATGCGCTGTCGAAGGCTCCCTCTATGTCTAGTGATATGACTAAGTTGATCTTTTTATTTTTCAGGTTTGTCTTTATGTGCGTCACTATATCATAGAGGGAGTCCTCCGTACTACGCTGTGGCGTGAAACCGTACTGCCTTGGGCTGATTTTCGGGGCTATATGGTATCTGATTCGCCTGATCATGATCTTTTCCAGTATTTTCCCCAGGATAGATAACAGCCCGATGGGCCTGTACGCTCTAGGGTTGTTGTAGTCGGCTTTCCCAGGTTTCCTTAGGGTGATGATTGCCGCTTTCTTCCATTGTATGGGGAAGTATGCCACCTCCAGACATTTATTTATTATGGCCAGGAATGCTTCGCTGTCGGCTTTGATGGCTTCTGCGCAGATGTCCGCAGTAAACCCGTCTGGCCCGGGAGCTTTTTTCACTTTTAGTGTGCTGATCGTGTGTGACAGTTCAGATTGTGTGAATGGAGGGTCGGTCTTATCCTCTTGATTTATGTTGTCTGCCTGCTCTGCCTTATCCCTTATCTTTTTTTGCGCTGGTGTATCCTGGTCAGGGTTGTCTTCTGGGAAGAAGGTCTCCGCCAGCAGTTTCACCGATTCCTTCGGGGTTAGGGTTTTTCCCTCTCTTATTAGTAGCTGATCTTCGTGCTTCGGGGCAGTTTTCCTTAATACCCTGTATATGCTATCCCAGAAGGTCTCCTTTTCCTGTCTGGTGCAGAACTCCTTCCAACTAGTTATTTTAGCGTTTTTAATCATTTGTTCATAATTCTCTTTTTCTTTCAGGTACTCTTCTATTGTTCTTCTTCTTCTCGACGGCGCTGCGCAACGGATTCTTCGCTTCTTTCTTCCTACGAGTTTCTTCAGTCTCCCTATTTCTTCGGACCACCAAGGTAAGTTTACTTTTCTTTTATTATTATTATTATAGCGTGGGATGCTTATTTCGCATGTTTTTGTAATGCTTTGTATATATTTATCTATTGTATTTTTGAGTTCTTCTTTATTTATAATTTTGTTAATTTCATTTATATTAATGCTATGCTCTTTAAATTTTTCATTTATTTCAGTTTTAAATTTATCCCAATTCGCTTTCTTAGTTTTGTATATCCTAGTGTTTTTCCTTGCGTTTTGCTCATCTATTTTACCTATATTTATATTGAATCTAATACTATTGTGGTCGGAGCTGGTGACTGTTTCATCAACTTCCCATCCTTTAATTCGATCCAGAAGTGCGTCGCTACAGACCGTTATGTCTACTGAGCTTTGGAAGACTTTGTTACCCCTTATCGTGAAGAATGTCGGGGCCCTTCCTTGGTTCAGGATGTAAAGTCCCTCCTCGTTCAGGGTTCCCACTATCTCCTCTCCACGTTCGTTGTCCTTTACGCTTCCCCACCAGGTACTCCACGCATTTACGTCACCACCCACCAGTATTTTGTCCGTCTTTAACTTTGCGATCTCCTTTTTTACTCTGTCCAGGTATGGTGTTAGGGGGGCCGTATCTTCAAAATAGACCGAGATCATTCCGAGTACGGTATTCCCGATTATCAATGTTGCCACAGCTATATTTTCGGTTATTTGGGTTGAGTCTATGATCACTCTTATACGTTCATCGAAAATCGCGATGGCAGCCTTGACGGGTTTTTCTTTGGTACCTTGTGTTTGTACCATCCTCACCCCTGTGTAATTCTTCACCACTCCTGTGGACCCGGTGTATGGTTCCTGTAGCAACGCGATCGCAAAGTTTTGTTTTCTGGCTTCGGTCACTATTTCTTCCAAGGCCACTTGCTTTCTCTGAAGGTTTGCTTGGATGCATCTTAGGGAGACACTAGTTGCATCTTTTTTTGGCTGCTGATTTGTTGTGGTGCCTTTTACAACAAGTACCTTCAACAATAGGCCACACTTTGCCTCGCCAGTGTGTCCCACTTGATCCTAATAGGGCAACCTCCATCGAAGGCATTGTGGTCTGTCTTCCCCATCTTTCCTTTATGGCAATTGCTACACATTGGGAGGTCACCTTTCTTCCATGCTGGACATTCTTTCCTTAGATGTTTGCCTCCGCAATGGCTGCAACTGTCGTCAGCCTGGGTACATCTTCTACGACCGTGGCCGAATTCCAGGCATTTCGTGCACTGGACCACCGGGGACTGGTCTAGAACTATGATCTTCTGAAGGTCTATGTACACCTTTCCCACGGTAGTCAGAGCAATCCAAACCTGGGGGGACACTTGCAGCACTATATGATTGGTCAATGCATTCCTTGCTCTCCGTCTATATTTAATTTCTGTCCTGAAGTCCTTTTCCGTTATGTCCTTAAACAGCTGTCCATTTTGACTTTTTAACATCCCTATTATGTCCTCGTCGCTATGATATTCCATCACGTCCTTTAATATAACTAGTGGATCTTTATTTTTCGCTTGTTCGACGTGCAGCGACGGTGCTTCCTTTCCAATCCTTTTAGTTACTTCCTTGATCATTTCTTCCGTTCCACTTACTACTACTTTTTGCTCTTTTGCTTTCCGTATCTTCTCAATTCTTATGCCTGTGCTTCTCGCGTTGACAGCTGTACGGATCCTATCCAATACATCCCCGCTGGTATCCTCCTCCTTGTTGGACTTAACTATGATCGTGTGTAATGGTGGTGGTAACTCTCTCTCCCGTTGTGTCTGTGGCATATTCCCTCCTTCCCTAGTCCTCTGACTCTCTATCCCACGTTTGTCGTCTATTTTCCCTTTTATTTCCCTAACAGTTTCTATTAGCTCCTTTATTTCATTTTTATTTATTCCCTCTCCTACGGTTTCTGTTCCTATATTTAAGCTATGTCCTTCTAAAATGGTTTCTTTTAAAGCCTCCTTTATTTGTGCTTTCGTTATCCCTCCATTCCCACCTTCCCTAATTATCTCTGTCAATTTTTCCCCATACTTCTTTTCTACCCTGCGTAAATCCTCACTGTATTGTGCTTTAGTCTTATGCAGTTCCGTATCCCTCGTTCCTATCATCTCTTTCAGGTTTAGCACTATTTCATAAAGTTGACCAAGGTAGTTGATTACAGTCTCTTTGATGCTTATTTTTAGATTTCCGGACTGTTCGAGTTGGGTTTTAGCATCCTGGAATAGTTTTGTTGCAGCCATTTTTAGGTCTGTTGGGGATGGGTCCATTTTTTCTTTTCCTGAGGGAACTCTTCTTTTTTCCTCGGGGCGTCCCGTCTTTTGCTCACTTGTTGAGCTCATTGTCTAACAGTACGTACTATGTACGTTTGTCGATTGTATATAAATAATTTGTATAAAATTGTATATTTAAATTGTATATATAGGTTGTAAATTTGTATAACGTTTTATATTATTGTATAAGTTGTAAATATAAATGCTATCTTAACTAATTAATTGTATATAAGTTGATTCTTATTCGTCCTATTTCCTATTCTATTAATATTTATTTATTTTATAAATATATGTCCTTATTCTCTATTGACCCTATCTATGTATACTTTATGCTTTTAAAGCTTGTCTATATTAATATAGGAATACTTTCTAGTCACTTTTAGTCAATTAATTGTTTTACAATTTTAATTGGTCTTTCCTATTCTCCTACTTATCCCTGATGGGCGTAGGTGGTCTTATAAATCTATTTATCCTATACCCTGCCCTATCCACGCGCAAAAACAATCAATTTCCGAGTTTGAATTTTTCCGACCACCAGAATCCACCTACCCAGGTAGGAAATAAGGGTGTGGTGGGCGGGCAATTTTTCAAATTTTCTTGTGGTTTTTCACGGTTTTTCCGAGGGTTTCACACTCGGGACGCCCAAAGGTGTTCCCGAATGTGAAAAACTTGGGGAAATCGTGGAAATTCCAGCGGATTTTACAAGTTAAAGATTTTAATGAAATTTCGTTTTTTCCAGGTCCGGAAAATTCCCTCGACGGTGCCGGCGGGTGCGGCGTGTGAGGGGTGGTACTCCCACTCTAACCTTTCGGAAACTGGATGGAAAAACGGTGAGTTTTCAGAAAATTTTGAATTTTTAATAATTGATGAAAATTCTTATGTTACAGATCGCGGGGGCGTCTCTCGGCTTTTCCGACGGGTGCGGCGAGCGAGGGGACACACTCCGGATCCGATGCTGACCAGGGAACACAAGAATTAATTTTGTAAATTATGTAAATAAAATAAATTGTATAAAAATTTTGAAAAATTGCGGTTTTTCGTGTTTTTCACTTATGTCGCGTGTTCAAACGGTGTTCTTATATACGTATTATTGTAGCACAGGTCGAGACGAGCACGCCGGTATGCGACACTTGTACGTGTGATGGATATTTATACGTAAAATTGCAAAAATGGGCAGCGATCCACATAATTGGGATTAATTTAACACAACTATATTAGGCATATTGAAGGCTTTGAAATTCTCATCCGTAATATTTTTGTGTGACGAAACATGGTGGGGATAAACACTGTGTCGGGTAGCGTGTGAGCAATGTCTCGCTTGCCTTCGGGTATTGGAGAACAGTGAGTCATACGCTCTTCTCGCTTTATATCTTTCTCATTCTGTGTTTGCGTGTACTGTGTTCAGGCGGCGTGGTGATCACAGAACACAATCTATGCTATTCAAAAGTGATTGATGAATAATTACAAGGTTTCCCTGTAATACCAAAGTTTCACTTCTATCGTGTGTTTCTAAGACACACACTATGTAGCTTCATGATGTTAAAGTATAGATTTGGATGTTATTATTCCTAAACTTGCGCTGATACATTACTGAGTACCCAATTATGCTGGTAAAAAAACGATCTTTATAAAATGGTTATCTTCAAAGCAGAATTGGCTCTTTCATGTAACTACAAAAAATAACTTATACCCCATCTTACGCTAGAATGTGCAACTCCTAAATATGAGAGTGTTACAAGTATAATTATACCATCTATAAAACTAGTAGGTAAGATGTTGAGAACTGGCGTATGTGGGGCTCCTCGTGTTGGATTCTGGAGGTTGTTGCACGACCCATCGATCCTTCTGCCTTCATTGGGATCACATGGTTCAATTTAATTCGCACACCAACTAATAACAAACAAAAGCATTATAAGTATCACAGTCAAAATATCAAAACCCAATAAGACACTGAAAAGTGAAAAATAACTAAACAGTAAAATTAACCAAATTAAAGAATATTAATATTTACGCTACGAAATAATATATCTGAAGTCATTGCCAACCTACATTTCAAATTTGTTGCAGGTAAAAAATATGTATACTATACTATAAAGATATACATCGCGGTACACGAGAGTGGACCTAAACTTTGTATGCAGATGATAAGAATTCAGGTTGGCATCGACTTCAAATATATTATTAGGTATCGCAAATATCAATATTTTTTATTTAATTTGGTTAATTTAATAATTCAGTTACCTTTCGCTTTTTAGTGCCTTATTCCTTTTGCATATCGAAGCCGGTTAATTTTTTTTTATTTAATAAGACATTTTTCTATGTATTT
The DNA here is from genome assembly GCA_036509395.1 of Antheraea yamamai. Classification (NCBI taxonomy): domain Eukaryota; kingdom Metazoa; phylum Arthropoda; class Insecta; order Lepidoptera; family Saturniidae; genus Antheraea; species Antheraea yamamai. Next base: position 1,618,643 of record AP028445.1, read on the forward strand.
AACATTTTTTTACAACATTTTCAAATTTTATTTACATAAAATTTTGTAAGAGAATATAGCCATTTTGTGTCGACTGCATTCATTTTTAGCCTTATATTTTTTTCTGTATATTATCAAATATAACAAAACATATACTAAAACAGAATCTAATCATAGAATACACCTATAGCTTAAAACTAAAATTGTTTAAATTGGTTGCATAGATTTTTAGTTATAAATACACAAACGGATAGACAGTCAGACAGACTTTAAAGAATATTTAGTATAAATAAAATCGAATTTCATATCATTCTATTTTACTGATATTGTGTAAGTAAAGAGTTTATTTTATATTGCAATTAATTGAATATAGAATTTATAATTTGCTTTTAGCTTGCATGCTTTTAGGTACAGTAAAACAAACTGAACAAGTTTTAATGACAATTTGTAATTATATAGTGAGTATAAGAACTGTATTAATTTATAAGTTGTCAAAATGTGAATAATATTTTTAGAAATCTCATTGTATTAATAAAAGGGAAATAATTTCGCCGTACTTTGATATAGTACTAGCGGGCCCGGCAGACGTTGTCCCGTCCTGATTATGAAAAAATCCTTGACTAATTATATACTAAAACGTTCCTCATTAATCAATCTATCTACCGGTGAAAACCGCATGAAAATCCGTTGGGTAGTTTTTGAGTTTATCGGGAACAGACAGACAGACAGACGCGGTAGGGGACTTTGTTTCATACTATGTAATGATATAAAATACTCTAAAATAAGAAGCAAATTATAATTAAAACATTTTTTGCGCTTTTTATACTAACAATGTATTATTTATGTCTATGAGTTGTTTACTCTTTATACTTACTAAGTAGTATTAGATTTTACATGCAGTTTCAACTCTTCCTTAGTTATAGGAGTTCCACGATAAGAATCGTAAAAAATATTCCACAGCGAATGAAACCACACATGGTGAATGAAAATATTAATGTACTCAACATTATTCGATTATTTAGTTTTTATTATGGAAAAATACACAAATTAGAAATAGGTGGTAATTTTTATTCGGTGCGTTGAAAAACGTACGATCGCTTATAGTTAAACTTTTGTAATGACTGTTCTAATACAGCTACTAATTACGTTAACTTAATATTTGTAAAATATAATAAGTACAATGATATCTATTATATATAAAAAGCAGTCCGATAATTAAGGCTTCTTTTGATTTGTAGAAAAGATAAACGTTTCAGAATAATAAAGCTTAAATTACGATTTCCATCAGAATGTAATAAATTTGCTTTAATCTTTTCCATGTGACTATTTTTGCAATAAATTATTACTTTTTACTGCATTACAATAGGTACTGGTAGTTTTATATCTTCTTAATATGAATTTATTTATTATTCCTAGACTTAACCTAATCAACAACTCATCTAATGTTATAATGTATCCCAAGATGGTAACCTAAAGAGATTTCGCCTTGAAGTGGAATTATCGGAATACAATCTAGCTTCAATTCAAATTGAACCAGACCGACATTAAAAAAACTTACCACCATATTACAGTTACATTACGATGTTTTCTTTCACCGAAAGTACAGATTCATTGTAGGTAGTTGAACATACTTCAAATGAGGCTGTATCCGAACAAACTACCACAGAACTACCATTTCTGCAATGAACTGTCGATTCTCCTATTAGCACTAACTACTGTGTACTGTCAATACTATCGCTTGTCATCTATAAGAGAATACTTTATAACATCAAGTTCGCTGACGTCTGAACCAAAGATAGGTGTATAATGACTATTAACTTGTTTAAACGAAGAAACGAATACATTGAAGTGGTATACTCTGTTATATATTGGGTCATCCCACGCTGCAAATGAGCTTTCGTGGTCACCCGTTTCATTTAGTCGCCATAAAACACTGTTTTAATTTTTTCGTGTTCCGTTTACATGTAACAATTACATCATTTATATCTCAATAAACGACGATTATGGATCTTGTTATATTTTTACCCAATCTCATATCACTGACTCCACTTTTAATTGAAAGTCAAGAGAAACTGGCAACCATCGAAGGATGAGGATCATTTGCATCGCACCGGAATTTAAGCCTACCACAGCGAGAGCTAGTAGCAGAATATAAATTGTGTGGAGTTAACACAACGCTTATTGACTTTAATTTTAAGCCCGCAAATATGTCTGTGAAAGAAACATGATCTAACCTAAAATCTAAAAAATCTAAAAATATGCTATATATTTTAGTGCATTCTAAAAATTCTAAAAATTCATTTGGCTAGCTAATACTCTCGATCTGAATCATCATCTTCTCTCTTCATTCATCATCTTCTACTCTTATTCCACCAATGTATGGTTGGTACATTTTGTGTTTTCCTTTTCCATTGTCAGATGTTATCCCAGTATTCACACATTTTATACATATATCATTATTCACACAATCTATGCATACCTTTTTCGGTCTTCCTTTACTCCTATATCCGTCCACCATGAGACTTAAAACTTTTCTAGAGACATGGTTTTTAATTCTCCTCATGACATGCCCATACCGTGCTAACCTATTACTTCTTGACTTCTCTACCACTGGTGCTACTTTATCCAATACCCTCAATTTAAATATTTGTCATAAAACATCTATTTCATTGTTGCGGTAGTTGGAGTTAAGAGCTTGAGAGAATCCTCTTTGAGGATTTTACGTGTCACACTTTTCCTTGTGCCATATTGTCGTCTATCACCATCTGAGATTGTGATCAAAAGATTAACTTATCAAATAACAAATCACTTTAAGCACCGAAGCTAGTCACTGTAATGATATTTCATTCAATTTCCGTAGCATACAGTCAAGAACAAACACCCAATAATATCTCTCGTATCCATTATTCATATGTACCTTAGATAGAGTTGAATGATAGATAGAGTTGAAGAAGCTTTAGTGTCACCGAATTTTTACCAGCGTCCTAATACTAAATACATCTACTGACATATATACATTACCAGGTGTAACAACATACCGTATTATGACATCTACCACATTAACCGACTTCAAAAAACGAGTGGGTTCTCAAGGATATTGTATTTTTTTGTTCATTTGTTACCTCAAAACTTCGTCAGTTATAGACCGATTTGGAAAATTCTTCTTTCTTTATTGGAAAGGAGATTCCCATTTAAATCGATTAGCATCGGCCTTTGAATTACGAAGATACATAAAGGAACTCCTTATAATCTAACAGAACATACATATATAGTGGTTGAGATATCGGTACGTTAATGACAATCCAAAACTTGGTAATTACCAAACTAACTATGGTCTTAGAGATTCTAGTGCATTTTTAGAGTAGATTTTTTTTAAAGTCAGTTTTTGTTTAATTTTTTTTACGTTTTCATGTTAATTTAGGGACTTTGGTCCACAAAGAGCATTCAGTCCCATCTTACTCTAATCTTAGCATATTCACAAAACAGAAAACACAAACTTTCAAAAAATCTTGGCTTCCTCACTTGCAGGTGCAGACAAGATTCTATGGAAGATACCCTGATCTAATAATATATTAGGTTTTAAGTGGTCGATCACAGCATTTGGTTTTACTTTATTGCGGTCACATTCCGTCAACAAGTGTTACAAGTCTTCAATCGATCCAAACGTTACACAATTGGTGATACAGTTTTTCTCATAAGAATAAAATTTTGTTATTAATATAAATTCCATCAAATTCTCCCTCTCCATGAACGCAGACGAATCACGGATGTCTCATATCAGTATCACCAACGGTAATAGAAAGTGCGGAACTGCTGAGAAATATTAATCTACCTACATTTCCACTACACATAAGTATACTCTGCACCTTCTGTTAGTGAGATCATGATATAGAAAAAACTCATACTCAATCAGAGCTAACGATAAAATTAAAAATATCACTAAATCATTTGATATAAATCTCATTCACACGGAGTCTCTTAAATTTAGTAAGGTTATCCAGTTGCTAGTCATGTTTTTATATAAATCTACAAATAGATCTATAGTGGCTTCTAAGCACATTATATTTTATTATTGGCAATCAATCTTCTAGTAGGTTATAGCTACCATTGTCAAGTAGGAAATGATATTATAAGTTTCTTGCGATCATTTCACTGAAACTAGCAAGATGGTGTCAAAAACTCAACCCCCACGCACATGGTGACTAAACTATCACAATATCTCTGTTTTGAGGTATTTTGGAATTAGACAGTGTTTGCCTTGCAGACCATCACAACGTCGACTGCCGATGGATTCTAGATCTCTCAATTATCAATCACTCTTAGTTTTGGATTGATTTGATTACACCTTAATACCCTTATAAAAGCAATGAAACGAATGTTGCCATATCCTGCTAAGTAAACTGTCGAGTCATTGGTGAAGCGTCAGTATTATTTATTCTATTTCTTTAACAGTGTTAGGTATTGTCTTATAGTAAGTACAATAGACCTAAAGCAATCTACAAATCCACGGAAAAATTGATAAACATCAGTTTAAATTATAAAAACAATGAGACAATAAATTTTACTCTTAATCACAATTATTAAATTTTGAAAGTTTTTGTAATCCCTCTTTGTTATATTTGTCTTACTTGAATGTGAATAAATCTTTAGATTGTCTAGTTTAGATATACTAATTTTGACTAGTAATAGCATTTTAGATGCCATTTATGTTATTATATTATAAAAATAATCGATAAATGTAGACTGTCTATCGAATTATTATGATGATGTTTCTTATACCATCCATGTTGCTATAACTCGACACCTGATGTCGCTGAAGCGATTCAACTTTTATACCGTTTAACCGTTCATCATTTCAATTAAATATTATGTATATTTACGATAAGCAACAGAAAACGCGGTCAAGGCCACGGGTATATCTAATATTATCTCGAACAAGTTTCTTACCAGTTTTTCTCAATGCCTGGGTTGTTTTCCGAACCGGTGGTAGATTTGAGGTTCATAATTATTAGGGCCTAAACTGAATAAAGTATTCGGATTTGTACAGTAATATAGGTGTTTTATTTATATAGCTCGGTTATTGTTACTACAATATTATCAACCTACCTAGTACATAACAGTTTAATTGGGATTTAGAGGTGTTAGACCGATGAACGTGTTATAAACAAAGAAATCAAGCAAATGTTCAGATATAGATCTGTGAGGGAGCGCAACACGTGTAATAAATTGTGGTCGTAACGTGTTTCATTTGCAACGCATTTGAATTCATAAATTAATGGTCAATTTTACAGCTATATACCAATAATGTCAACTGACAACAGATCACAGGTTCAACCATTCACCAACGACGGGTTCAACCTAGAGGTCTTCAACCGAAAAAATATAGATTTTTCTATTGATACAATACATCGTTGTTAGACGATGTATCGAACAAAAATATCAACATTTTCGATATATCAAAGAGAGGTCATATTTTATTACTCGATACTAAAGAGTAGGTACCTAAATGGGGGAAAAAGTAAAGTCTTTATCTTTTATACATATATTAAGAATGTAAGTGTATCGTGTCTGTACTTTTTCGATTTTCGTGAAAAAAAATGTTGCAGGTGTCTAGGATTATTAATAAAACACATTTCAATCATTTTTAGAAATGTCTGTCTGTCTGTCTATCTGTCTCCCTGTTTGTAACATCATTGCTTAAGTCCTGGGTTCACAATAAAACCACACCAAGAAAATCATAAAGGATATCCTCGAGAGTAACTTAGTTTTTGTTTCATTAAATTCGGTCCACTCCATCAAGTTACTGTAATTTGAATGAATGCTCGAGTTAAGTACGAGAGAAGACTTATTATAAAGCTGAACGGTTTGTTTGATTGTTTGGTCCAACGCGCTAATCTCAGGAACTATTTATTGGTCCGATTTGAAAAATTATTTCAGTGTTAGATTGCCCATTTATAGAGGAAGGCTGTCGGCTATATATCATCCAAGTCCAATAAGAGCGGAGCAGTAATGAAGAATGTTTCAAAATCGGGTTTTTTTCCTTTTGAGAGCTTTCGCTGCATGTTAGCGTTAGTCCAAAGTGATTATTCCACGCGGATGAAGTCGCGGGCAGAAGCTAGTTAAGAAATAAAAATGCTATCAGTATTAGTACAAAAAAAAATTTTATCATTCGTTTCAGGAACTAACTTTAAATTCTTTCTAATACTTGTTTCGGATACGTGTCGCGCAAATAAAATCAAACATTGCCGATAGTATTGAGGCTTGAGACGTGATAACGATCAACCAATTTCAGGCGTAAGTGCACAGTAACTTCTATCCCACTACTTAGTGGTAAATTTCAGGAAAGCTATACATTTCTCAATCAAAAACTTTAGTATTAAATGTGTCGAAGTGTGACACTTCTTAACTAATTTGATTTTCAAAGTGTTATCAAAAAGAGGGAATTATGTTTTTATTTCTATATCAACATAAAATATAATTAATTTAATATGTTATGTTTCAAAATTATACAATAACATGATTGTTTAGCTTTATTTAACATAAAAATGAAAAAAATAATAACAGGAAAATTCATATTTTAATGGTTTTTATTTTAACATTATTTTCATATTTTTGGAAAGCAAAGCAGAAAAGCAAAGTTCTGAAGATTTCAGGATTTTTTAAGATCAGTATAAGGTATTACATAATAAATAATGTACATAATTTGATATTTATTTCAATTTTGACGAAGGCATTTTTGATCAGTCCACGCCATATAGTCAATAGCAGGTATATGACTGCATTTTGTTAATTCGTTTCTGAAACAAATTGTCAGAAATATATTTAAATTTACATTACAAGTTAACATATACACTTAAAGAGTTACTTTATAACTCAAAGGTACTTTACTACTGCAAGTTAAAGCCAGCTGAACTATAAATGAAAATATTTTGACACCAGACTTGTAACCAGCGGTAAATAATAAAATCATTATAATAAGGTCGTGACAGGTAAAGTGTCACCAGAGAGGTAATACAACTAAAATCATGCAATCGTAATCATTATACAGTAGGCAATCCTGTGGGAAATTTATCTAATCAACTAATTATCATCCTCTTACTCCACCCAAGTACAAGCACCCGTACAAGCTGTTTACTCGCTCTCCTATCAGCAGTCAACACATTATTCACACAATACATTCATATCGTCTTATGTCTACAGTAATGCTATAACCGTCCCATTTCATACTTAACACTCTTCTGGTTGTATATTTCTCATCCTTGCTTATAACATACCTTACGATAATCTATTATATTTGCAGTTTAGAACCATTAAGTTTTATTGTACGCTATTGGGTGCATAATAATTCCAGAGTTTTAACCTTTGAGCGTCGTTAAGTACCAAAACCGTGGCTAATAGTCAAACCTACCCTGGTCCAATATTCAAAAATGCTTGAGGTTGTATTTCCGTTACTGTATCACCAACATCACACAAGGTTCTAGCAATAGTTGTTTTTCTTATTTCATAAAGTTGGTCTGAAATTAAAAATTGTAATTTGAATATTATTTATAAAGTCAAATCAAATCTGTACACGTAGCGATCATGACGATGAAAAGTGCTTTAATTTGATTTAGAATATAATAAAAGAGGACTATCTTTAGTACATATATACAGAATAAGTAGTGCTACATGATACTATGAACATATTATTATAACACATCATCACATATTATCCAGAATAACTCTACTAAATTAAATGACTATCAAATTGAAGCGCTTATATTTTAGTATGGTATTTTTAAAAATAGGACTTAAAGGGTTAGCATTTAACATATATAATACAGTACTACAATACTTACTCGATGTAAAGGCATTGGGCCTTTCAGAATTTTCATACCAGTGTCTGTCTGACATTATATTACGGAGTAACTGCTCAACCGCCAGGCAAAAGAAAGTTTCCGGGACATGACCACCAGGAATCAACTTCTCAAGCCACATCCCGGCTAGAAGATCTATATCTTCGATATCTTCATAAGCGGTTTTCAAGAGTTCAATTCTCTGAAACAATAGTTATAGTCATTAAATTATCTACTAACCTATCGCAATCTTGTATCCCAACTGTCCTAAGCAGTTAAAATGTAGTTAATGCTGTTTTCTCTAAAATCGTAGTTATTTTTTTTATCATTTAATCCTTCTTTACTTTCCCCTTATGATTTTTTATTAATTATCAGCCTCGTTATACAAAATAAATACATTATAAAGTTGATTAACCTCAGGATCAATAATGCCAACTAAATCATCCCAGCCCTTAATGGTGTCTCCGAAGCAAAACTCTCTGTACTTCCCATAAGGTTGAAATCCGAAATATCTGTTCTTTCCCATGTCAGAAGACATTATATCTGAAGCACGCTGGAAGGGTCCCAAACCAATGGCAGCCAACTAGTAATAAAATAGATAAAGTAAATAAAATGTATGTTACACTAGGATAATAAAATAATTGATAAGAACCGTATCAACGGATAATTGGGACAATTGAAAAATATCTAGAAATCTATTAAAACATATTTATTTCTACCTTATATTAGCACTATATGAGAAATAAATCCATTCTGAAAGAATCTTAAAAGTTTTACAACAATACAATAAATTTGCTACGGTGATAGTTATAAATAATAGGCTTTAGTACTTAGTCAACTTTTATTTATTTTTATCAACTGTTTAAAGCTTACCACCATTGTACTATTTGCCTCTATTTGTGTATTATATGTAAAATGATTAAATATTAAATCGATCAAAAATATAACAACTCAGTCTGCAACTTCGTAGTTCCTAATATTAACTTGGTCTTAATTCTGCGACATATATATATACACCTCTATATTATTAATTATATTGAAGTGATTTTAACGATACTTGCATCTGGATCAACAATGTAATCAGCAGCAGCAGTTGCTTGTCTGAACGATCCTTGAGTGACATAGTCAATGTTGTTATCCACGTCAAGGAAACCAGTTCTGGCGCTTAAGTTCACGATTGGATATTGTGTAATGTAAGTTCCATGTTTATCGAACATACTGAAAATATAAAATCTATTTAAGGAATATTAAGATTTTAAATCTATCTAAAATTTACATCTACCAATTGAGTTTCTAATTTTGGTACAATAAAATAGGTCATATGTTTGATTTTTTTTAATACATTATATGTTTTAGAGTTTAGGCACAATTTTATCTGATGTTAAATGATGATGTGATGCAAGATGGTAAACACGTTAGGCCTCAAGTGCAGCTGCCGGAATATACTAACAGTTGCTTGGCGACAGATTGTCTACTTGAGGGTGGTAGTTCGCCAGGCGGATTTAGAAAAAGACCTAACCAGCATGCTATGGTTTCATCATAATGTTTTCCTTCAACGAAAACTCCAACATAGTTGCTAGGATTTGAACCCACGTCCCTCGACGCGATGTCCGGATACGCTATCATCTTCATGATATATTAAGGTAGTCCTCGAATACATATATTCATCATATATCTTAAGTAGTTTGAAATTTTTATAACGCATAAAAATAGTCGGAGTTAAGGAGACATAACAAAAAATGCATTTTTTATTTTACATGCATTTTTTGACACTAAACTACAATTACACTTAATGGAAAGGTTGAAAAAATTAATGCTGATCTAATAAAACTTAAACTTCTGCTATAAATGCATAATAAAAATATACATTGATTAATAGAATACGAAACAACATTTCTAAATACTCAAATTAGATCCTTTAAAATTCAGAAGCGTTGAAAAAACACTTTGCCCGAATCATTTTGAAGCAACCAGTGGCTCATCATTAGCGTATTGAGTTATCATGTGGACTTTTTTTTTTTTTTTTTTTTTTTTTTTTTAACGTGGGGAAATCCCTTATGGATACCCACCCTCCCGGGGGAGAGAGTGGGTTATGTCCGACTCGCACGGACTAAAACCCCACGGTGTACCGACAGACCGTTTTGTGGGGGCGGCAAGGGATCGTTCAAGCTAATCAACCTTGTAGAGCCGCCCCCACGGTCCGCCCGGCGGAAGGTGACCGCCGGGCTCCTACCTATAGAGGGACAGACCGGGTACACGCCGGCTACCCCCCCTCGTCCGCCGGACCTGTGCAATGAGGAGATGGGCCCCCCGGCCCATCCCCTCGGGTCCGGCTACGGTGGCAGGAGGAGTTGGGCAAAGCGCCGCCTCCTCCTGCCAATCCTCCGTTGGCGGAGACGGCCACTTAGCGGGTCTGCCTCGCGGACCCTCTCCGCCGCCTCATTCTGCGAGATGACCTCCTCGCAGAAGGAGGCCATCGCTCGCCAAGCCTGTTCGCTGCCGAGCATGGCCGAAACCACGCTCAGCAGCGATAAGTCCGGTCCTACCGCCGCCGCCAGAATGCGGCGCTGCTCTCCCCACGCAGCACACTCAGACAGAGTGTGCTGCGCGGTATCTTCGTCAGCGCCGCACTCGTGGCAGGCGGCGGTCGGCTCCCTGCGCGCAATCTGGTGCAGGTACCACCCGAAACAACCGTGTCCGGTGAGTACCTGCACCAGTCGGAACGTCAGGGAGCCCCACTCCCTACCAATCCACTCCCGCAGGACCGGGCGGACGGCGTCTACGGTAAACCGCCCGAACCGCTCGTCCGCCAGGTCCTGCTTCCATCTTTCGACGGCGTCTCCCCTGAGACGCCGTCTCTCCGCCTCTACCTCCCTGGGAGCCGGAGGCTCCCCCCTTCGTTTTCTCGCCGCCGTGAATTGGTACACGGCGGCGAGAACTCCTGCCTCCAGCTCCCAGGGTAGGGAGCCGGCGAGCGTGAAGGCCGCCGCTGAGGACACGGTCCGGTACGCCCGGATCGCCCTCCGTGCCACCGTGCGCTGCGCATTGCGAAGCGTGCGCACGTTGGCGGCACCGAGGGCGTCGGCCCAGACCGGTGCCCCGTAGGCGGCCATCGCCCGCACGACTCCCATGCACCGACCTATCTTTTTTTTTTTTTTTTTTTTTTAACGTGGGGAAATCCCTTATGGATACCCACCCTCCCGGGGGAGAGAGTGGGTTATGTCCGACTCGCACGGACTAAAACCCCACGGTGTACCGACAGACCGTTGTGTGGGGGCGGCAAGGGATCGTTCAAGCTAATCAACCTTGTAGAGCCGCCCCCACGGTCCGCCCGGCGGAAGGTGACCGCCGGGCTCCTACCTATAGAGGGACAGACCGGGTACACGCCGGCTGCCCCCCCTCGTCCGCCGGACCTGTGCAATGAGGAGATGGGCCCCCCGGCCCATCCCCTCAGGTCCGGCTACGGTGGCAGGAGGAGTTGGGCAAAGCGCCGCCTCCTCCTGCCAATCCTCCGTTGGCGGAGACGGCCACTTCGCGGGTCTGCCTCGCGGGCCCTCTCCGCCGCCTCCTTCTGCGAGATGACGTCCTCGCAGAAGGAGGACATCGCTCGCCACGCCTGTTCGCTGCCGAGCATGGCCGAGACCACGCTCGGCAGCGATAAGTCCGGTCCTACCGCCGCCGCCAGAATGCGGCGCTGCTCCCCCCACGCAGCACACTCAGATAGAGTGTGCTGCGCGGTATCTTCGACAGCGCCGCACTCGTGACAGGCGGCGGTCGGCTCCCTGCGTGCGATCCGGTGCAGGTACCACCCGAAACAACCGTGTCCGGTGAGTACCTGCACCAGTCGGAACGTCAGGGAGCCCCACTCCCTCTCTGTCCACTCCCGCAGGACCGGGCGGACGGCGTCCACGGTGAACCGCCCGAACCGCTCGTCCGCCAGGTCCTGCTTCCATCTTTCGACGGCGTCTCCTCGTAGACGCCGCCTCTCCACCTCTACCTCCCTGGGAGCCGGAAGCTCCCCCCTTCGTTTCCTCGCCGCCGTGAATTCGTACACGGCGGCGAGAACTCCTGCCTCCAGCTCCCAGGGCAGGGAGCCGGCGAGCACAAAGGCCGCAGCCGAGGACACCGTGCGGTACGCCCGGATCGCCCTCAGTGCCACCGTGCGCTGCGCATTACACAGCGCGCGCACGTTGGCGGCACCGAGGGCGTCGGCCCACACCGGTGCCCCGTAGGCGGCCATCGCCCGCACGACTCCCATGTAGAGTCGGCGGCACCCGGCGCCAGGCCCCCCTATATTAGGGAGCAACCGGCCGAGTGCCGCCGCCGCCCCAGCAATTCGCGGTCCGAGCCCCGCGAAATGGGGCTCGAACCGCCAGCGCCCGTCCAGGGTGAGGCCCAGATATTTCATCTGGGTCCCCACCCTGATCCGGGCGCCCTCCACCACAATGTGGGCCCCCGGTGGTGGCCCCCGCCGAGGCCCATGAAAGAGTAGGGCCTCGGTTTTTTCGAGGGCCACCCTGAGGCCCAGCCTCCTGATGCGCCTGACCACGAGGGTTGTGGCCATCGTGGCCAGGCGCTCCACCTCCCTCCACTCCCCCCCCCGGGCTACGACTAGGGTGTCATCCGCGTAACATATGAGGCGGGCCCCGTATGGGAGCACGCCGCGGAGCACCCAGTCGTAGCCCATGTTCCACAGGAGCGGCCCCAAGGCCGACCCCTGTGGAACCCCCCGCCTTGTGGCCCGCCGGACCATACGCCCGTCGCCGTCTACGTAGGCGACCTCCCTACCCTCGAGGTATGCCTCCAACACCCGCCGCAGGTACGGGGGCACTCCGAAATATCGGAGCGCCTCCCGTATGACGCCATGTGGCAGGGTGTTGAAGGCGTTGGCGATGTCAAGGGACACCGCCAACACCCTTTCCCCCTGGGAGGTCGCCTCCGCAGACAGCGACTTAAGGAGGGACAAGGCGTCCACCGTGGAACGCCCTGTCCGGAAGCCATACTGCGCGTCCGCCAGATTCGGCCCCACGCCCTCTAGGTGCTGGACGACCCGGGAGGAGATAATCCTCTCCAGCACCTTCCCGGCGTCGTCCAGCAGGACGAGGGGCCGATACGCGGACGCGCAGTCCGGAGGGCGGCCTGCCTTTGCCATGAGGCAGAGCCGCCCAAGCTTCCAGGGCTTCGGGAACTGCCCGACCGAAAGACACCGGTCAAACAGCTCCCGAAGCCACCCCCCTAATTGGCCCAAGGCGAGGCCGAGCACCCGACCCGGGACCCCATCAGGGCCGGGCGCTCTTCGCCGGTTGAGGAGGCGCTCAACAGCCCTCCCCATCTCCTCCTCCGTTATCGGAGGGGGAGGACCGTCAAGCACCTCCTCGACTACCTCCCGAGGCGGAGGCATGGGAGGAGCCGGTAGCATCGGAGGGTCGGGGAACAGTTCTCCCACGACCCTCGCTACCACCTCCGGCCGGAGGGTCTCCCTCGCCGGGGGCGCCCAGGATTGTAACTTCATTCGTACAATCCTGTACGGGCGCCCCCAAGGATCCCCCTCCAGCGTCTGGAGCAGCTCCTCCCATGCTGCTTGTTTCGCCCGGCTGATGGCAGCCTGCAGGGTCTTCCTGCACTCCCTATAGCTGCCATACAGCCGGGCCTCCGCCTCCGGGTCCCTATGCCGGCGCCGGCGGCTGCGCCCGAACAGCCGCCGGGCCGCGGAGCAGGCCGCTCGGAGAGCGGCGATCTCCGGCGACCACCAGTACACCGCCCGTTTGTCTGGGCGGTGTACGCTCCGCGGCATCGACGCGTCGCAAACCTCCGTGAGGGCTGCACGGAGGCGGGCTGCTGACGCGTCGACATCAGCCCCTGTGGGGGGGGGCATGGCCCAGGCCTGGACGATGGCCGCCTCTTCGGCTAATTCACGGTTGAGGCGGCTCATCGCCCAACAGGGGAACTTCGCGCCCCTCCGGGGGCGGGTGCCAATCCCGGCTTGGGAGGTGGAGACCTCGAACCTGATATATCGGTGGTCCGATAAGGTCTCCACCTCCTCCAGCACCCTCCACCTCCGGACACGGCGTGCGACGGACGGGGTGGCGAACGAGACGTCCACCACTGACGTCCCGTTCCATCGCACGCACGTGGGGACGCTCCCCTGGTTGAGGAGGGACAGCCCTAACTCGGCTGCCCACTCCTCAACGGCCATGCCCCTCAGGTCCGTGACTGCCGCTCCCCAGGTCCTCGATTTAGCATTTAAATCCCCCATGAGGACCACGGGGAGCGGCGACAGCCGTCTGACAGCTCCCTGCAGGGAGCCGAGATACGCCTCGAACTCCCGCAGGGGCTTGTTAGGGGAGAAGTACGCCCCCACAACGGCGTACTCTCCCCAGACGGCCGTCACGAACCCGGCCCCACTTTCCCTGGTCACCAGGGTCGAACCTCGTCCCGCCACGATCGCCACGGAGCCGTTCCGATCCCCAGCCCACTGCGGCTGGGATGGAACGAAGTAAGGCTCCGTGGCGATCGCAAGCCCGATACCCCACTCCGCCACTGACTGCACGAGTAAGTCCTGTGCAGCGGCGGAGTGGTTGAGGTTCGCCTGGAGGAAGTTGTATATGGACCGATCCATTATTGGTCCATATCAACTTCCTCCCGCCTGGCGGCCACCACCTTGGGGATAACTCCCGCTGTGGGGAGGTCCCTACCCTTGGTGGTGGGGGGCCTGCAAGTGCGGCTCCCCATCACATGCCCCGAGGGCCTCCCCGCGTCCGCGCATATGGCGCAGCGGGCCACCTCTGCCTTGCATTGGGCCGTTTTGTGGCCCGCCGCGCCGCAACGGTAACACCCGTCCCCCCTGTTGGACGAGGAGGGGCACATGGGGCGGGTGTGCCCCAAGCCCATGCATTTAAAGCAACGCATGGGCTTCTCGTCCAGCAGGTGGACGCGGACGACGCTCCACCCGACCAGGAGCTTGCCGGCCTCGACAAGCTCCCTGGCCGCCGCCGCAGGGAGCGTTATGTGGACCGCACCAAGGCCCCCCCAATTCCTCTTTATCTCCCCGACCTTCAGGTCGGCCGCCTTGCAGCCGGTCTTCGCCGCCACGACCTTATCATGTGGACTAACGTAAGTCTAGCTGACTAGTTCCATATGAAATCTATCGCTAAACAGCTATTATCTGGTTACGCCAGTAGTATTGTAGACCAAGTTTCCTCTACGTTTAGTTAGCTACTATCATCCTCAGCTACATCAACATTTAATGTCATCTACATAAGAGTGGTCTTGGGTAGACTACTTACTTAAGTTTACCTTCTTGTATTGTGTGCATCCATCTCAAAGCAAATGGAAATTCTAAAGAAACTTGTGGAAGTATTTTAGGATTGTACACGTTTCTGAAACCTGGCTTAGCCGAGAGTACCTTATTTTTGATAAGATTATCATGACCTGAAAGCAACATATTTTATATGTTATGAAGCAATTAGTCACTATCGACTAATTTAACTTATTTTTTTTACTTTTCATATAAAACTTCTTACATGAGAAAGAAATATGGCAGGAAAATAAAGATGAACAGTTAAAAAAAAGTATTGACCGTCAA
Organism: Antheraea yamamai; assembly: GCA_036509395.1. Lineage (NCBI taxonomy): Eukaryota > Metazoa > Arthropoda > Insecta > Lepidoptera > Saturniidae > Antheraea > Antheraea yamamai. The sequence goes on from AP028445.1 coordinate 1,634,042, forward strand.
AAGACAAATGAAAAATGTTCGTCATTATGAAATAGCTAAACTGAATGGCAAAGATATCTGAATAAAATAATTCATGAACTGGCTTATCTTCAAACGCTTATCACAAATAGAATTAAGTTTAAATTTAAACTGTTTAAGTTATTTTAGTTTTAATAATAGTGACTAAAATGTGAATTGAATGAAACAAATCATACCCATCCAAGCTGCAAAAAGTTCGTAGAAATAGATCTGCTGCATAATAGCTATGTTAATATCCTTAGCGGTTGTAAACAGCTGCTCATCACTCCAGCAAGGGTTGATTATGGCTAAATTTCCAGCGATTACATTGTGCTGTCTCCACAACCAAATAGTCATCACGGCAAGACCGAATATTACATTAGAACCTTCTTCAGCTGTTAACAAACAAATTTAAGTTTAAATCAGTTGATAATCAAATTTAATGTTCAGTAATTAAATCGTCGCAAATGGTAATTAGTGTTAATATATAACAATTTCCATCATTAATTTAAACTGATATTTAAACTTGATAATAATCATAATCCTTTAATTACCTGCGACATTCAATTCAATTTTGTTAGTAAACTTAGCCTATATTAGTAAAGAGACACAGCATGTTTTACATAGGTATTTACAATGTACACCCAATTTAACAATTCCGTTTCATCTCGCCACTTGCTTTGAAATCAAATTATCACTTTCAGTTGATAGGCCATTTCGAAATCCAAATTAGGTATCATAAATATGCAGAGATAAAGACAGACCATGCAGCATTCGCAAAAGAAGTGGCTGAGAGGAAGAAGAAGTAGGCTACCGAGCTCCCCTCCAGCATTCATTGAAACGGATGGTGGCGTCGGGTGACTGATGACCTCCGGGCGGCGTCGGATAGACCTGCAGGCATTGGATACACGGGTATGTCCGTCACCCAAGTAATCGATGTGTAGGTCTTTGAGATTGAGATGCATTTATATTCGATACAGTTCAGCAGGGGCTTCCAACTTTTCAACACGTCAGACCACAAATAGAGCCCGTTATAGTGGCCAATAACTGCCAAATCAAGCGAAAGTACATCGCAAGTAATTCCCACTCTCTTATAAAGGGTGTACGATGGCATTGTGTCGAAAGGCTATGATGAAAGCTGTGGGGTTTTAGTTTGTGAGAATTTATCATACTTAACCTCCACTACCACCAATTGTATATGTAATTTACCGATCGTACGTAAATTTCCCCATGTTAAAAAAAAGTGTGTGTGTACTTATGTACACGCGTTAGAAGTTATACTTCTTTGGCGTAACAAGATAACAATCTGTTCAAAAATGTTATCTTTCGCCTTAATCTACGATTGTAGAAAAAAAAAAAAAAAACAAAAAACGACGAGCGTACCAACATGCGCGACTAATATTGAGGTTCAATTTCTATTTTGTTGGTAGCTTTTTTTTCGAGACTTAATGAGCGGTTAAGCAGACAGCTTCATACTGTTAATTTTGTGTCACAGATGCGCGCGCATCTTAAAATTTCACTCTCATCATTTTTTCATAACGCGCCTAAAGAAGTATAACTTCAAAAAGGGTGAAGGATTATTCATATAATAACTAACGTATGGAGTGGCATCTAGTTTCACGAGGTTTCTGATTCATCGAGCAGATATTATTTTCTGTTTTAGAACTTGGAGGCCATATCCTTCCATTGGAAATCTCTACTTTCAACAATCCACCTTCAAACTGCCTTGCATTGAACAGCTTCTTTGGACTTAGCCCATATAGATTAGACAGATCAATTAATGGCGTCGATGTGAGTATCTGCGGAAAATTTGAAAATTATTTTAATATTACTCCATTATGATGTAAACACAGGATATATTTCCGGTGTACTAGTGTATTACTGAGTCACTATTTTAATAACACCATAAAATTTGTGGGAAGTATGTAATAGATTTTTTTATATGATATGTAATTAGTATTCTACTGTTTGATACATCTAGATTACATATATCATTACATAGTATAAAACAAAGTCCCCTACCGTGTCTGTCTGTCTGTCTGTTCGCGATAAACTCAAAAACTACCGAACGGATTGTCATGCGGTTTTCACCGGTGGATAGAGTGATTGATGAGGAACGTTTTAGTATATAATTTGTCAAGGATTTTTTCATAATCAGGGCGGGACAACGTCTGCCGAGTCCGCGAGTAGTATTATATAGAGGAACTTATTTTAAGCATTTTTGCATAGGCAACTACGATATCCAATTAATGGTCATATTATAGTAACAGAAGCTTGTGTTTTAACTTTCCTTCAGTTTAAAAATTATCTATCGCTAGCTTAATTCTTGTGCAAATCTTATTTGTGATAGTTGTATAAAACGTTTGAACAAATTAGACCACAGTTATACTATGATTATATATGAAAGTGAATGGACGATGATATTTACATAAAATTTTAAAGTTAAGCAACAATGGAATCATGCAACATGCCAAAATGCGAATTACAAATTTCTGTATTATTACTCACTCTGCTAGGATGTGTATTATTCTTAATGCACCCTTTATTCTGAAAAGTGTCCGGTCTCGTCAAGTTTAGACATCTGATATCTGAGAACCGATAAACGGGATCGTCATTTGGAACTTTATTTGGAATACAAGCTCGATCGGTCTTACCCTTCGGTAAGCAGCAGTACGGTTTCCAAAATACATAGTTCACTGAAATCACAATTTACATTTATTTTGTAATCTGGCATAGCACTGTCCTCGTTATTAAGCCTGTCGCTGATCTATCTTCCAGTAAATAAAAAAATTGAGCCGTCACGGGACGCCTGGCGGATGTGAAATATCGAAATTGTTTGATATAAGTTATATGCCTAAAAGAACAGATTACGACAGGAATCAACTATGGTATAATGAGAAGATAAAGCATTACAAATTAGTTCCATAAAATAATGACTGTTTATTTATTACATGAATATTCATTTTTATTAAATACAAAATACAAAAATTCAACTAGGCGCAGGCGCGGTGTCTTTGGCGGCTAAATGCCCTAATAGGCCCTAGACTAGTATAACGAGTGGTCGACAAAACAATTTGAATCTTATGTTTATACACATAGGGTTGCAAATGTTTTTGAGTCTTTCGTTAATAGTGCAAAGTTCGTGTTTTGTGTCGCCACGTCGCGCCAAACCAACAATGAGGTTTACCCGCGCCTATAGGTGTCTCACATCAAACATAGCATTGCTAAACAAAAGCCTCCTTCTCATAATATGTATGAACTTAGAGACTGAGAGAGTGCAAGTATTTTTTTTTATTTTACTACTAAAAGATTTAAAACACTTGGTATCCTTGACATTTTTTCTTCGCTTTTATATATTCCTATAATTTCTATTTAACAATATGAACCAGTTGCCTCATATATAACTAGAGTAAATATTTTAGCAAATCGACAAGATTAATTTTTTTAAACTATAATCAGCTTATGATTAAGACAGTGTTAAACTAAAGACGGCTTAGAAATTATAATAATCAATACACATAAATCAGTCTATAAAAAATGTAAATTTGGGCTTTCACCTGTATCATGAAACGAAATGACATCATTAGTTAAATACAGCCAGACATAAGTGGTGAGGAATGTAAATTTCTTATTCGGCACATGACCTTCTGCGAGCAAAAGTGTGCGTAAGTACCTTGGAAGTGGTTTATCATTTCCACTTTTTGCTTTCCTTGGCTCGTCACCTACAAAATTGTGGATAAGTTATAATAGAACTGTGAACACAGTACACTAGAACATATGCTAATACTGATCAATTTAGTATGCAAAAATTACCAATTTATTTGCATAAGCTATAGAGTAAAGTTATGTAGGAATAAAATCACAATTTTTTTTTGGGAATAGGTTAGTGTTTGACTGCCTAATGTTATTTAATAATATTGCAACATATGCTGACAGTACTTCGTAATCGGAGAATAATTCATACGTATTATGAATAGCCTTTATAAAATGATCAGCTTGAGAGCACGATTAGCTATCCCATGTAGCTGGTACTTACTTCTACCTATAACTTATCAAAAAAAAAATGGATAGTAGATATTAAATATTGAGGCTCATTGTGAGTTCGATGACCTAGGGTGGTACTTCTAAATCACTTAAAAATGGAACAATAAGAATTCTAAGCGTACCCTCAATGAAACTAGTGGGTAACACGTTGAAAACTGGTGAATGCGGAGTTCCCCGTGCTGGGTTCGCGACATTGTTGCATGACCCATCGATCCTTCTGCCTTCGTACGGATCACACGGTTCAATCTCATTTACGCACCAACTAATAACGAATAAAAATATAATAATGTATCAGTTAAAATATGGGAAAATGGACATTACAAAATATATAACGGTTATCATTAGGCTCATTGAAATTTTAATGGTGCTTAATATAGTAACTAATTTTGCCGCGCGAAAAAAGAGATCTATGCAGTATACAGTAAATTTCAAAAAGAACCTGGTGATTTTAAAATACATTGTGGTGTATAAAGAAATGTTTTTTATTGAATTTTAACATTCTTTCCGGTTTTTGTTCTATAAAATGGATATTAGGGTGTTTCAAAAAAAGACGATTTTTTTTTTTCATTTGGTGTCTAAAAATTGATAGTATACCTAAAAACAAAAATTTTGGCGCCCACGTGAGCTCTTAATATCAATAGTAAGATTTGCCTGTATCCATTTCTTTATTTTCCATTTAAATAACACGGGAATTTTTTTTTTTAATTTTTTAATTTTTATTACTTTGGAACGGTTCATCGTAACAACAATCTGAAAAATGATATTTGTAGGAAATTTTACGCTCTACAAAAAACGTCTGAAGACCAAAGTTCCTTAGATTAACGGCTTCAAAGATATCCGCGGTCAAAGATAACACTAATAAAAAAATTCAAATATTCTCCAATAAAACTACAAAAAAAAGATCATATGCTATATTTTTATTATTTTTTATGTAAAATTACTTTAATTCCGTTAACCTGAGACTGTAAACTTTTTTTTTTTACTAATTAATTCAATACTTAACTCACGAAATGCACTAATATATAAATATAAACGTTAAAAATATCTTATAAATGATTTTTTGGTCTCTTTTATAACAAATTTATTTTTTTCTTTACTAAATATTAAGAAATTTAATTGAACAATTAATTCTTTATAACAAAAAACTATATTTACAACTTGTTACAACAATTTTTCAACTTGAAAATATTACAGTTTTATAAAATTACTTTTATTGCAATTAGGATATTGTTTTCTATGTTCTGTCACTACTTGCAACAAATATTGAAGCTGTTCTTCATCTTTCGTTAAGCATCGATTATACTGCTCTATCAATGCCACGCCGCGTTCTGCTACATCATTCACAACTTGAAGTTTCCCGAAATACTCCAAGTTTTCTAAGAAATTCGGATTCTGAGGCCACAAAGTAACATCCTCATCAATGAACTCATACGAAAAATCAAACGATTCAAATATATTAATCGATCTAATAGACACAAATTGACTAAGATCTTTATTTAATAATGACTCTAAATTTATAAATTTTATAAAATATAAAATAAATTTGTTATAAGAAAGACTAAAAAATCATTTATGTGACATTTTTAACGTTTATATTTATATACTAGCGGACCGGGCGGACGTTGTCCTGCCTTGAAAACAAAAAAATCCTAAAAGTCGACCGCAGCGCCACCTACCGGGTCCAATTGTGAATCTAAACCATTCTCGGATCCACTCGAACACGCACACAAAATTTCATCAAAATCGGTCCAGTCGTTTAGGAGGAGTTCAGTCACATACACACGCACACAAGAAATATATATATTAAGATTAGTGCATTTCGTGAGTTAAGTATTGAATTAATTAGTAAAAAAAAAGTTTACAGTCTCAGGTTAACGGAATTAAAGTAATTTTACATAAAAAATAATAAAAATATAGCATATGATATTTTTTTTGTAGTTTTATTGGAAAATATTTGAAATTTTTTATTAGTGTTATCATTGACCGCGGATATCTTTGAAGCCGTTAATCTGAGGAACTTTGGTCTTCAGACGTTTTTTGTAGAGCGTAAAATTTCCTACAAATATCATTTTTCAGATTGTTGTTATGATGAACCGTTCCAAAGTAATAAAAATTAAAAAATAAAAAAAAAAAATTCCCGTGTTATTTAAATGGAAAATAAAGAAATGGATACAGGCAAATCTTACTATTGATATTAAGAGCTCACGTGGGCGCCAAAATTTTTGTTTTTAGGTATACTATCAATTTTTAGACACCAAAAGAAAAAAAAAAATTCGTCTTTTTTTGAAACACCCTAATGGATATACTGTCTGTACATTTGTTTATGTAGTTACAAAACAGAGCCAGAGCAATGTATATAAATATTAATTTAAAATAAAACGCTATCGATGCCTAAAAGTTAACGCGTGTAAGGCCGCAGTTTGATATCTGGTCGTAAGGTATTTAAATACTGATTGCTATTTTACACTGCTTATTGATGCAAATTATTAAAAGCAAATTATAATTATTAATACAATTCATTACAATTTCAGTACTTACAAAGTATTATTAGATTTATCATGGAGTTTCATTTCTTCCCTAGTTATAGGAGTTCCGTGATAAGAATCGTAAAATATTCCACAGCGAATGAAACCACATAATGTGGATAAAAATATCACTAAACATAACATTATTCTATCCTTATTTATTATAGATTATGGAAAATATGTTCAAAAACGTACGGCTACTTAAGGTAGAACTTAGACAATGACCGTCCAAATGAACCTACTTGTTACGTATACTTTGGGTTTTTTTTTTAAGATAAGATTTATAAGAAGTAATACAATGTGTTAGTTACGCTTATATTCCGTTGATTTATAGATGATGATAGTAAAAAAATACTGTGCTTTTCGTAAATTTAAAAGAAACCGTGTCGAGATGAACTGGAATTTATTTAAGTCCGCTAGAAACCGATGTAACCAGATCATACGCAATGCCAAACGTCAGTATATCCTTAATAATATCTCTTTTTGTTCTTCCTCGGCTGATATATGGAAGTTCCTTGGGACTCTTGGCTTTGGTAAATCTCAACATCTAGATCTACCTAATACAATAAAGTTAGATGATATCAATAACCATTTCACAACATCCGATAAACTGAGTGATCTAACTAAAAGTAAGACAACTCACTACATAGCCGCATTGCCTCGTATGGACATGGTCCCATTCAAGTTTTCCACGGTTACATGTAATCAGATTAAAAAATCCGTTCTTTCAATAAACTCTAATGCTACGGGTTGTGACAATTTGAGTAGGCAAATGATTATTACTATTCTTGACCAGATTCTTCCTATTATATCTCATCTCATCAACTTTTCTCTATCCCTTGGACAGTTTCCATCCATATGGAGTAAAGCCTATGTCCGTCCTCTCCCTAAAACTGCAAATCCTTTTCTTCCCAGTCACTTTCGACCTATATCTATACTTCCATTTCTTTCTAAAGTACTCGAAGCATGTGTGCACAATCAACTATCATCCTTTGTACATTGCAACAATATCTGGAGTCCACTACAATCCGGTTTCAGGCCAGGTCACAGTACAGTTACAGCTTTGCTTAAAGTGACTGGTGATTTGAGAAATGGAGTGGAGAATAAAATGATTACTGTGCTGGTTCCAGTAGATTTTTCCAATGCCTTTAATACTGTTAGTCACGATATTCTCCTGGCTATTCTCTCTCATTATAATATCTCATTAGAGGCACTGGCATGGTTCGCTTCATATCTAAAGGGACGACAACAATCGGTTCGTATAGATGGGGCTACGTCTAATTGGTGTGAGCTTGGTGCTGGCGTCCCTCAGGGTGGTATACTTTCACCTCTTCTTTTTTCCCTCTTTATTAACCTTTTAACTCACGAACTGCGATGTACGTATCATCTGTATGCTGATGACCTGCAATTATACACTCAGGCCACAGTAGATTCTCTATCAGCTGCATTTTATACTATTAACCGGGATCTAAATGCCTTAAGGGATTGGTCTGAGAGATTTGGCTTATCAGTTAATCCTTCCAAATGTCAAGCAATTGTAATAGGGAGCTCTCGTATGATTTCCAGAATAGACTTCAACTCGCTGCCTTAGATTATATTCAGTGGTCTTGTTATACCGTTTAGTACGGATGTAAAGGACCTTGGTTTACATATTGATGCCAAATTGGATTGGAGAACTCATATTTCCAAGGTTAGCCAGAAAGTGATCGGTACTCTAAAGTCTTTTATCGCCTGAAAATTTTTCTCCCAGTTAAAACGAAAACCATGCTAGTGCAATCTATAATATTTCCTATAATTGACTATGGTGATGTGTGCTTTTACGATCTGAACGCTGACCTTCTTAACAAACTTGACAGATTACTCAACAATTGCATTCGATTTGTTTTTAATCTTCGTAAGTACGACCATGTATCGAGCCATCGTTCAGAGCTTAATTGGTTGCCCATACGCCAGCGTCGGAGTTTGCGGACTCTGACAACTCTGTATTCTATTCTATTTTCTCCCAACACTCCCTCTTACTTAACTCCACATTTTCAGTTCTTATGCTCTAATCATGACCTTAACCTTCGCTCTTCTAATAATCTTATTCTTTGCTGTCCTGTCCATACTTCCGGTCTAGTACATTCATCTTTCTATATCCAATCTATTCTCCTATGGAACGCGCTTCCTTATGAAATCAGGATGTTATCTAACCGTTTCAGTTTTAAAGTCAGGGTACGTCGGCTTTACCAGTGTCACTTAGCAGAATTATCTGGTTAATGTTGTATTTAGTACTTGATGTTGACTAACTATACTTTTATTTATTGTGTTGATATTTGTGTATGATGTTGTTATGTGTATGTATTGTATATGTGTAGTATATATGTATTATATATGTAGTATATTGGTGTTGATATTTTATTTATATATTGTAATATTAAATAGGCTAAACATAATTTCATAAAAACCCCACCTTTTACACCTACCAACATTTATCTCTGCACCACCTAATGGTTGACTGGCAGAGATTGCCTTAGGCATTAAGTCCGCCATTGCGTATTTAACGCATAAAGTGTAAATAAATAAATAAATAAAGAACACGTTTCAAGAGAAAAATATTTAAATTCTGTTCTTAAAATCCATTAAAAACGTAGATATACAAAAAATAGTTATCCCATATTTTAAGCTTTGTTAGGGCCAGTAAAAATTATTTTAGGCAGTATGTATCAGTGTGGATTTGACCATGTTCGGCAGCGAACCATATTATTGTATAATCCATCATTACCAGAAATATAGCCTATAATTAAATCACAATATCGGATTCCGTATAACTTTTTTAGTAGATATGTTGTTTTTTTTTCAATCTTTACAGTATAGCTAAAGAAAACCTCTCGGTCCGTAAAGAAATCTAAGCTCTGACCTCGAGTCTTATTATTATCATAGAAACAAATATAAGAGTGTTATGTTATTACAGTACGAAAAACCATGTAACTAGAAATGTTTTGAGTTTGATAGTGAATGGTTATAGGAGTAGAGGTATACCGAAAAAGTTATGGACGGATTGTGTGAGTTTGATGTGTGTAAAAGGCGTAAAGACTGAGATGACATCTGATAGAGGAAAGTGGAAAAGGAAAACATGTCGCATCGGCCCTACTTAGGTGGAATAGGTATAAGAAGATAATGATATTACTAAAGCAAGAAACATAAATTAAACACGCAAAAAACCCATGTTGAAACCACGGAGTTAAATAAAATTTGCTAGAATTATAGTCACAATAATTTAAGTTCTTTTGTATTTTCATACATACATGTTAAATAGTTTTTTATATGTATATTATAGGGGGCAAACGAACAGGCGGGTCATCTAATGGTAAGCGATCACCGCCGTCCATAGACACTAGCAATACCAGGGGAATCGTAAGTGCATTGCTGACTTTTATAGAAGCGTACGCTCACTTTTATAGACTTGTAACTCATAATGATTTGGAAACACCGTTGCTAGGAGTCGACGGCACAGGGTCGAAGTATGAAGCAGAAATAATAATAATATATTTTTATGTTCCAAGCCAATGTGTACATAATTTACGGTAATATTGGTATCTGCGCTGGTTACAAACCGTATTGCAGATATCACAATTTCATGTAATGAGAACTAAAACAAACAGTGACTTAAACATATGTAATAAATAAAAACTTAATTTGAATTAAAATGACCTTATTACCTTAAATACGTTAGTTACGTTAAGAATTCATGCACATTCTTATCTTTATATATAAGTCTTCTATCCGCGTGTATGTGACTGACCTCCTTCTAAACGTTTGGACCGATTTTGTTGAATTTTTGTGTGTGTTCCAGTGGATTCTAGAATGGTTTAGATTTAAAATTAGACCCAATAGGTGACACTGAAGTCTGATCCAAGTTTTTATATTTATTTTCAAGGCGGCTCAACGTCCACCGGTCCGGGTACAATAAATGTAGTTTAATCACGAAATTATAATGAAAAAAAAAAATAATTTCATGAGAATACATTGAGCGGATGCGAATTAGTTACATTCAGTTAATAATTAGAAGCAGAAAATAAATAACTGAAATCCAAATTGTTTAATTTGACAACTATTTCATTGATTCTAAATCTTTTTAATGTTTCGGGTCCCGACTCGCTAAAGTGTTAGAAAGTTCATTATAGGCCTTTCCGTTACTAATAGATAATTGAAGTAGCTAGTAGTAGTAGTCGAGACAGAATCTCTCAACCGTACTTTACCGCAAGTGTACATACCCCCAAGTGGGCGGGGGTTGGAGGCTCTCTCAACCTCAACCTCAATCGTCTCTTTTTTGAAAATAGCGGTAATGTTAGGTGGGTGTTAATAGATTCGTTTGTAACACAATCTTTCCACATTACGCCTAGTATGCGTCGAAAACATCAGCATCAAAGTTAGCTCTTCATGTATAATTTTTTTATCATCATGATTTATAATATATATGTATTTTATGAAATGCTTTACAAAGTCTTACGAGCTTGTATAAGCGTTTACAAATAGTAAAAAATGATTATAATTTATCTTTTTTTAACGTCTATTAATACCTATTACGGTTTTTCGAAGTGAAGCTCTTATGGCACAGTAGGGAAAAAAATTCATTACGCGTTAAACGTATGTCTATGTAACTGTGCATAAGTATCTGTCTGGATTTAGTAGTAGACCAAAATGAGGAAATATATAGTTAAATATTTATACTACGGGCCTTCACATAGTATACAGTTTATGAGCATTCTCATATATTTATAATTTAATACATACAAGCCAAAGAAGTATCACTTCCTCCGTGAGAGCACAAACTGGTACACAGATTTTTTCTAATAGTAGTGGTTAAATTAAGACAATTTTAATTATTTTTTCGATCATTTTTAGAACACGCCCTGTCATGATCCCTGAAAACATTTCCCGGTTTGAGAAACGCTGAGCTGCGTTGTACGGGCCGCGTTAACACTGTCTTAATCCGGAATTTACGTTGTAATATTTCTTTGACTAAAGTTTAATATTTGGGCTCGGCAGTCAGTTAGTCCGTAACGCAAACACGATGTTTAATATCAGCGTGTTTGGGGAAGGATTTTAAGGGTAAACCGCCTTTTCATTTGCACAGGTTTTACGTCACGAATACACGGTTGACGAGTGAATATATTTTTTATGGCATCGTGACTGTTTTGTATGAAAAATTTATGTTTTTTATGACCTTTTTTGTCTGTGATGGTATACATAAGGAGCTTGGGATATCAATACATATTGTAAAACAAAGTCCTGTGCCACGTCCATTTGTCTGTCTGTTTGTCTGTTCGCGATATACTCAAAAACTATTAAAGGGATTTCCATGCTGTTTTCACCTGTAGATAAAGTTCTTCATGAGGAAGGATTAGGTATATAATATGTCAAGGTTTTTTTTTATTATCAGGGCGGGACAACGTTCGCCGGGCCCGCTAGTTTAATTATATTTAAAATAGACCAGACGTACCCGCGGAACCGTACTATTTTCTTATCCTAACCAATAGAAAGCCACGTTATTTGTAAATGTCATAGGCGATATATCATCACGCTAAGACCAATAGGAGCGGATCAACAATGAAAAATGTTTTAAAATCGGGGTATTTTTTCTTTTGAGAGCTTCCGCTGCGTCTTAGCCCAAAATAACTATTCCGCGCGTACGAAGTCGTGGGCAGAAGCTATTAACTAAATATATTATCTATAATCTATACTAATATTATAAAGAGGTAAAGTTTGTGAGGTTTTAGGGGGTAATATCTGGGGAGTCGGAGAAAAATGGTCGAACGAAAACGTTTCTTACGAACGCTGCCTTAATTATGAGATATATATGATTGAGTTCTAGAGAAAAGTTGTAGCTTGATAATGCCTATTACCGCCCAATGAAGTGGGTACGGGTCGGCTAGTCATATATAAAAAAGAAGTGTTACTTTTTGAAGCGTAAGCAAAATTTTGTTATTATAATTCAAAATTGTGTAAATGTTCTCCGAGTATAATAAATCTTGGCAATCTTCTGACGAATCTTCATACAATTTTTCATCCCTTCTTTCAATACCTTAGGGGTGGAATCTTCAAGAATCGTTCCTTAGTGCTCACCTATAGTGTAAAAAGAACCCGCATGCGAAATTTCAATGCCCTAGCCACCGTAGTTTGGGCTGTGATTTGATATATCAGTCGAATATTCATTATATTACCTCATGCTATTAATGATATACTTAGTTTTCTAATTGATATGGAATACTTTTGACATTATTGAGTTCAATAAAGTTTCTTGTCCACGCAACATTACCATTCTGTACATTAGGGTGGAGTGAAACAAACAAATTTTTTTTTTTTTCTTAGCCTGGGGGTCAAATTTGTAGCTTATAAAAAACAAAAATTTTTGAAAAAAAAAAAAAAATTTTACTCAACATCTTGAGCCAGCCCACTCATTTTTAAAATTAATTACGAATAAAAATATTTGGTTGCAAAAAAAAAAAATTTTTTTTGTCTTTGAATCTCTTAAAACATCTAAGAACTGGCAATTATGATCATTTCCAACTCAAATTTTATTCTAGTGTCCTAAAGAGGAATGGTACTTTTTGGGATTTTTTTTTAAATTAAAACAATAGTCACAAAAATTTTTTTTTAACTTGTGATTTTTAATTGGCATAAAAGAGGATACTCTGAAGTTTCTAGAACGCCTTCAAAAATTTTTTTTTTGCAACCAAATATTTTTACTCGTAATTAGTTTTAAAAATGAGTGGGCTGGCTCAAGATGTTGAGTAAAATTTTTTTTTTTTTTCAAAAATTTTTGTTTTTTATAAGCTACAAATTTGACCCCCAGGCTAAGAAAAAAAAAAAATTTGTTTTTTTCACTCCACCCTACTGTACATAATATTATATACATACATTAAAAACTATATATATTTTAAATTATTTAAATCTGAAGCAACACGAAAACCATATGGATATGGTTCCTCGGACATGACATTTAATCTCAATAGACGTCCCGCGGTGAGACATAACACAGAGCAGTACGATGTGAAGTATACTGGTTCCTTCATTAAATTAATGTTTACACCATAGGCCTTACCTAATACGCTCGCGTGATACAGTGACACAAAATCTTACATCACTGCGACAACATTACACATATCACCTCCACACACGCATACACATGAAAGGGCCAACTAGGGGGGTGGCTTCGGGAGCTGTTCGACCGGTGTCTTTCGGTCGGGCAGTTCCCGAAGCCCTGGAAGCTTGGGCGGCTCTGCCTCATGTCAAAGGCAGGCCGTCGCCGTCGACATAGGCGACCTCCCTGCCCTCCAGGTACGCCTCCAACACCCGCCGCAGGTACGGGGGCACTCCGAAATATCGGAGCGCCTCCCGTATGACGCCATGCGGCAGGGTGTTGAAGGCGTTGGCGATGTCGAGTGACACCGCCAAAACCCTCTCCCCCTGGGAGGTCGCCTCTGCCGACAGCGACTTCAGGAGGCACAGGGCGTCCACTGTCGAACGCCCTGTCCGGAAGCCAGACTGCGCGTACGCGTATCGGCCCCTCGTCCTGCTGGACGACGCCGGGAAGGTGCTGGAGAGGATCATCTCCTCCCGGGTCGTCCAGCACCTAGAGGGCGTGGGGCCGAACCTGGCGGACGCGCAGTATGGCTTCCGGACAGGGCGTTCGACAGTGGACGCCCTGTGCCTCCTGAAGTCGCTGTCGGCAGAGGCGACCTCCCAGGGGGAGAGGGTTTTGGCGGTGTCACTCGACATCGCCAACGCCTTCAACACCCTGCCGCATGGCGTCATACGGGAGGCGCTCCGATATTTCGGAGTGCCCCCGTACCTGCGGCGGGTGTTGGAGGCGTACCTGGAGGGCAGGGAGGTCGCCTATGTCGACGGCGACGGCCGTATGGTCAGGCGGGCCACACGGCGAGGGGTTCCACAGGGGTCGGCATTGGGGCCGCTCCTGTGGAACATGGGCTACGACTGGGTGCTCCGCGGCGTGCTCCCACATGGGGCACGCCTCATATGTTACGCGGACGACACCCTAGTCGTAGCCCGGGGGGGGGAGTGGAGGGAGGTGGAGCGCCTGGCCACGATGGCCACAACCCTCGTGGTCAGGCGCATCAGGAGGTTGGGCCTCAGAGTGGCCCTCGAGAAGACCGAGGCCCTTCTTTTTCATGGGTCTCGGCGGGGGCCACCACCTGGGGCCCACATTGTGGTGGAGGGCGCCCGGATCAGGGTGGGGACCCAGATGAAATATCTGGGCCTCACCCTGGACGGGCGCTGGCGGTTCGAGCCCCATTTCGCGGGGCTCGGACCGCGAATTGCTGGGGCGGCGGCGGCACTCGGCCGGTTGCTCCCCAACATAGAGGGGCCGGGCGCCGGGTGCCGCCGACTCTACATGGGAGTCGTGCGGGCGATGGCCGCCTACGGGGCACCAGTCTGGGCCGACGCCCTCGGTGCCGCCAACGTGCGCGCGCTGCGTATTGCGCAGCGCACGGTGGCACTGAGGGCAATCCGGGGGTACCGGACGGTGTCCTCTGCGGCGGCCTTCACGCTCGCCGGCTCCCTACCCTGGGAGCTGGAGGCAGGAGTTCTCGCCGCCGTGTACCAATTCACGCCGGCGAGAAAACGAAGGGGGGAGCCTCCGGCTCCCAGGGAAGTAGAGGCGGAGAGACGGCGTCTCAGAAGAGACGCCGTCGAAAAATGGCAGCAGGACCTGGCGGACGAGCGGTTCGGGCGGTTTACCGTAGACGCCGTCCGCTCGGTCCTGCGGGAGTGGATTGATAGGGAGTGGGGCTCCCTGACGTTCCGACTGGTGCAGGTACTCACCGGACACGGTTGTTTCGGGTGGTACCTGCACCGGATCGCGCGCAGGGAGCCGACCGTCGCCTGTCACGAGTGCGGCGCTGACGAAGATACCGCGCAGCACACTCTGTCTGAGTGTGCTGCGTGGGGGGAGCAGCGCCGCATACTGGCGGCAGCGGTAGGACCTGACTTGTCGCTGCCGAGCGTGGTCTCAGCCATGCTCGGCAGCGAACAGGCGTGGCGAGCGATGTCCTCCTTCTGCGAGGACATCATCTCGCAGAAGGAGGCGGCGGAGAGGGCCCGCGAGGCAGACCCGCTAAGTGGCCGTCTCCGCCAACGGAGGATTGGCAGGAGGAGGCGGCGCTTTGCCCAACTCCTCCTGCCACCGTAGCCGGACCTGAGGGGATGGGCCGGGGGCCCATCTCCTCATTGCACAGGTCCGGCGGACGAGGGGGGGCAGCCGGCGTGTACCCGGTCTGTCCCTCTATAGGTAGGAGCCCGGCGGTCACCTTCCGCCGGGCGGACCGTGGGGGCGGCTCTACAAGGTTGATTAGCTTGAACGATCCCTTGCCGCCTCCACACAACGGTCTATCGGTACACCGGGGGGTTTTAGTCCGTGCGAGTCGGACATAACCCACTCTCTCCCCCGGGAGGGTGGGTATCCATAAGGGATTTCTCCACGTTAAAAAAAAAAAAAAAAAGATAAGTCGCGAATTGCATGTATCAGGCAACAGCCCAAGCCGAGGTGTGCCGTGCACCCTTGAGCTTTTAGAAGAATTTAGAAGGTGGTAGAGCCACGTTGTAGCTATTACTAATTTCAGCATGAATGGGTCGGCTCGTCCGGGATAGTACCACCCTCTCACAGAACATCGACGTGAAGTAACAGTGCTTGCATTGTTGCGTTTCGTTCGGTCAGTGAGAGCGCCGGAGGCCCACCTCTTTTCCCCCTTTCCCTTTCCTTTTTCCTTTCCCTACCCTATATTATAATACTATAATACTATGTCCATGGCTGAAGTTAAAACATTGATATTAAAATTATCGTCTTCCAACTATGTCAAATACAATATAACCTATTTCAAATGAGAAGATAACAGTTAACCTCTATCTTGTTTTTAGCATTTCACATACAAATTTTAAGAAAAATATATAATCCGGTAAACTAAGTGTTCAAATGAGCTATTTACAAGGCATTTTACCCACTATTGGACATTTACAATGAAACTTCCTTATGTAGTATGTATAAACATTATTTATAAAATAGTGTAGAAAATATAAAACATTGTTATCAACTCATAAAACGTATTACTCAACATATGAAATATAAAATAAAAATCCCCTATTTTAATTACAAAACTTATATATATTTTTGTCAAATAATAATTATCAGAATTTAAGTTATTTTTAATTCTTAGAATAGAATACGTGAAATTAATTTTAACAGCTACCCATTTATTCAGAAATTTAGTAGTATTTTGCGAGATAATGTTTATGCATACTTGTGTGTTAAAACTAGCAATCGCCTGCAACTAATTTCGCATTTATACTACGTAATCTATGTATGTATATCAGTCTATATAAATACGTGCCTATGAAAAACAATCAAAAAACACACATAAGTATTTTTTCATGTAATGTATTTTATACCTTCTATTTTGTAACAGATAATCAAAATCTAATAATATTTTGTAATAACATAATATTAATTTTCTAATTTCTATAACTCGCCACGGTGGTGCTTAGCTGTATTTTAAAGTTTTATATTCTAATTTAACGCAGAGTAAGTCGCGGGTGCTTTCTATTATCTCCACATATCAGTTATTTGTTTGCCAAAACACACGTTATTTTTGTTTGGAATGAAATAGTTGTGTTTGAAGTTGTTCTCGTATACATTTATTTAACTGAATTTTCGTATTTGGCTTTATTAAAAAATAATAAACATTTATCAAATAAAAATGTAATAATATATTTATACATTATCATTATATTGATTACAAGCAAAAACTTACAAAGTAATAGGGCATGAAAAGTGATATCTCACGCGTGGAGACCGTTAGCAAGTCATCTTATTGGCTGGTCATTAATCAAAATTGATATTTATTATACAAGATATTAGGTATCGATTTCAGTATATTTTAATTATTTTTTATTATTATTAGTAACAAGTGAAACGACAACCCTTCTAACAAGAGAAATACCTTATCTAGATTGACAATATTAACAGTTTTTAAATATGGTAAATTAGGTAATGGTACAAAATAAAAAATGTACTGAAAAGCTCAGGTAAAAATTTTAAAATGATCTGTACGTAAAGTTAGAGAGACAAGAAACTTAACTAGATTTATTACTAACTTATAACTGTAATTGAAAAGTATAAATGTCATTATTATTTATATACGTATGTACATATGTATAGGTGTACTCTTATTAATCTTACTTATTTGTATTTTTTTTTAGTTAAAACAAAATCTAAACAGTGGTAAAATAATACTTAAAATAACTATTTTGTAAATAAACGTAAACATTATCTAGTTTATTTACAATTTGTTATTAAAACTCATTTTATCGTTAAATTAGTTGTTACGGTAACATATTCAACACGTTGTAAAGTCAGAGAGGTAACTGCCGAAAGCTATTTCAATAGCTGAATCAACAAAAGAAATAGTGTTAATATACAACTTAATTCATAAGAATTTAAGACTGTTAATAAAAATGAAACAATTGCGTAACATTGACAATTGCACTATGACCTTTAGTTATATCTAAACTGGATCAATAAGTAAAACTTAGATAATCACTTTTATTTGTACGATGGCAATAATCTTAATATATATATTTCTTGTGTGCGTGTGTATGTGACTGAACTCCTCCTAAACGACTGGACCGATTTTGATGAAATTTTTTGTGTGTGTTCGTGGAGATTCGAGAATGGTTTAGATTCACAATTGG
This sequence comes from Antheraea yamamai, assembly GCA_036509395.1. Lineage (NCBI taxonomy): Eukaryota > Metazoa > Arthropoda > Insecta > Lepidoptera > Saturniidae > Antheraea > Antheraea yamamai. Next base: position 1,652,359 of record AP028445.1, read on the forward strand.
ACCCGGCAGGTGGCGCTGCGATCGACTTTTAGGATTTTTTTTGTTTTCAAGGCAGGACAACGTCCGCCCGGTCCGCTAGTATACATGTAAATATCCACTTGGAACACAAAACTTCAACACAGATGGTATCAAATACATCATTTTGGTGATCGCTTGTTTCTTTATCTCCCTTTTTTATATGGAAACGAAATGAAAGCGATGATTCTTTATATAATCCATAGCCATGACTATGGCATGGCTGGGCCCATGTACAAAGGACTGATTTCGCATTTCGAGGTTGGTGTGGATTCTTTATAAGGTATCTATCTCCTTATCTGATATATAGCTCAGAGGTATAAACTGTGATGACCCACGTGCTCTTTTTTGAGTGTACATTTACTTCATCACTCAATCATTAAGGAATAAGTTTTAGGAATTCGGTACCTCACCTCTACCCTCTCAATCCATATTTGATCATTTAATGTATGTCCGCAAAAACTTTGAAAAGCTGAATTTTGTAAAAAACCAGCATGATCTAAATACTAGAAATTGTAACAAACCGGTCGTCCCATGTTTCAGAGTCAGTGAAACCAGTAATCGTTTTTTAGGTAATAGTGTTAGGTTTTATAATAAAGTCCTAAAGCATAGTACCGAAATGCCGGATTATAAATTTCAGGACCATGTCCAGCAGTTTTTGTTGTCAAAAGGCTGGAATTGACTCCTTTCTGTGCATCCACTAACTTGTAACGTGTAATGTATTGTAAATATATATATATATATATATATATATGTTAAAGAGAGAAACCCGATTGAGTTTCGTGCCGCTTTCTCTCGATGGCTGGGTAGTTTTCCAAAACGTGGTAAGCACATCCTACTGCAGATAAAAATTCATAGATGATGGGAAGAGAGCTCAACCATTCGCTTCATTTTCCTCTCCGTGACCTTTTTTGCTCGCATGTTCCCAGTATAAAATAATAAAGTTCAACCAGTTCTTATTATCATTCATCAACTTAACAATTTGGTCTTGCCCTAACTCTATGGGGCAAATGGCAAGGTGCATTATGTAACGCGCAGACAAAGTTATAAAACTTTGCTGTTATTTCCTGGCCTATGTGGTATAGCTTTACAAATTACCGTGTCCGGAGAGCACCAACAACAATCCGAATGTTGGGGTAACGTGTCTTCTCTATAGATAGGTCATCAGACGAGGCCTTAGATCCTCGAAGTTTGCCATGCCCATTGCCCAATCTGTGATGCTAGACTCGTCAATTCCAATTTGTCATAACTGGGATCTGATAAAGTACCGTTTCCTTTTTTTTCAATTGAAAAATAAGTTTTCAATATGGACATATAAATTTGTATAAATTCTAGTTTATAAATAATAAAAAATGTACACACTGGTTAACACCAAAGTTTAAAATGAAGTTGCTACAAAAATCTGCGTTAATTTGACGCCCTTTTGAAACTTATTCCATATTTTTTTTTTATATCATAGCAGGCAAACGGACAGGTGGGCCACCTAATGTTAAGTGATCTCCTCCGTCCACAGACACTAACAACACAAGGGGAATCAAAAGTGCGTTGCCAGCCTGTGTTTGGGGGAAAGGGAGGGAGGGGGAGGGGGAGGGGAGAGGGGAGGAGAGGAGGGCCCCCGGCGCTCTCACTGACCCAACGAAACGCAACATTGCAAGAACTGTTACTTCACGACGGTTTTCTGTAAGAGGGTGGTACTACCCCGAGCGAGCCAACCCTTTCATGCTGAAACCAGTGGTAGCTTAAGCGTGGCTCTAGCACCTTAAAAAATGATATTATATAAAAACAATTGAACAAAGTGCTGTAATTTTTATCGATTAAACATATTCTTTAATTTAGTGTAATAAGTCTTTGATTTAAATGGTATTCTTCAAGTATTATAATATAATTACAAAATGGAAATAAAACCAATCTATAAATAATATTAACTTTGTCAATAATATTTTTAGGAATACCAAAGTTATTATTAAATTTACCGTTATACCAGAACAGGAAAATGAAAATGTGTTCCTGTCGAAATGATTAAAGAAAAGACATCCGTTTCAAAGAAATCAGAGTTCAAAAGCTTAGTGTTTCAACAAACGATTTCACGGCCTATTTCAATTATAGTTTATGCATGCAGTAAAGTAACCAGCTCGTACACTGAATATTATATGACTTACTATTTCCTCTGTTTCATAAATAGCAGTTACACATAATCTGAATTTTTAGAAGATTAGCAATTATGCTATACCATATTACAAGCAGTCACTGGTAGAAATTCATTAATAATAATTTATGAAGCCAATTTTGTCTTCTTTAAACCCACTACAATTATACTTCTTTATGTCTATAATATAATATGAAAAAAAATATCGAGGCAGTCTTAAGGACTGCCGCCAGAAGTGAAAACTTAATACAATAGAAGAACTGTGTTCTGTTTTGAATTTTTAAATTAATTATAGTGTGAAATTATTATCATTTGTCTGACTTTTACATCTATTGGCACTCCGAACAATAATGATATACATTTTTATACAGATTATTTGATCAAATATATGGCAACCTATACAATCTCAATACAAAATTTCAATATTAAAAGTCCACAGGCTCTTATACTACACGTCACTAGTCTAACGCAAGCCGCACAAGTGCAATACGGCCGGTCATACTTATTATACTTATATCGTGACGTGAAATTATAAATTTATCTCTTGCCAAAAATACCGCTCAACGCGCCTAAAGAAGTTTTCACTTCAAAAATGATAATTAAAAATGGTAGGTATGTAAAATATCCTAGATAAAAATACATTTATTAGAATTTTGTTCCTGCCTTAAACAAATAAAAGGTCTAAATACCATTAGGATTACGTATTGCCCTGTATCTGACAGTTAAGGTTAGCGTGCATCATCGAAAAGGTCCCTTTCAATATAAGAGGTGAGACGACTTCACATCGCATGGAACAGACTTAAAGAGGATACCGCAATAGATTTGATTTGAAAAGGTTGGAACATAAGGATATAATGAATTCCCGTAACATTTAATTAATTTTACTTATGCACGAGACAATATAATCTAATGTATAAATAACTAGCTGAACCGTCTACACGTTGCTGTGGCTTCATTATTACGTATTCAATTAAATTTATAATAAATTATTGATATTATGGGGTTACTAATAAGTCTGCCTAAAAACTTGATACAGAAAAAGTGAGGTTACCTAGTAAATAGATTAACAGAATACGTGCACCATAAAATAAACTGAACTTAAAAAAGAAATTCAACATGAAAACAGCGCCATCTATGAGATATCTATAGCAGTCGGTCCTACAGCTTTTAGGCAACAAACTAATTTAAAGCGCCATCTGTTCGAGACTAATGAAACTTACAATTAATAACAATAATCAACATTGACAATAATTTAATTTCTAATTAAAAATTAATGAGGCTATTAATTGAAACATAAATTATCCTATCTCTCAAGTTGGAACAACTTATACATAAATACCAAATTTTATGAAGATCCGTTGAGTAGTTACGCAGTTCATAGTGGACAAGCATCATGATGCTGGATTTTTATATATTTAAGAAGAAGATATACTAAAAAAATATAAGAAGAAGATATACTAAAAAAATACTATCTACTTACTATTCATTATTACTCACACAGCAAAAGTTATATACCATTGATAACCAGTGCTTCAGAAAAGAACTATTGTATTATACATACAAGTGTCTTCTTTATCCTGTTGGGACTGTCGCGATGTCTACCCAGGATGGAAGCCTCTCTCTTAAACACGTTCGCGTAAATATCATCAATCCGAGCATATGCCAACGTTTCAGCATCGCGTCAGTCCCAAGAATAATCAATGGTAGTCCAAAAAACAAAACTTATTTTTAAATATACGAAACCTTACGTTCTGAGTAGTGTTTCATGTACTTAGAACGTTTGCTTACTTACAGAGTTTGAGCCTGTTGCCAATGTACACATGCCAGATGAGAAAGGTGACTAAAAATAAGATCTACTTAACTAAATTTAAATAGCTGATTTTTATATGTTTTGTAAAATATCACTCTAAAGTAGTATCCAGTATATCCAAACACTTTCCGATGCCACAACTTCTACCAGACGCTTTAAAACAGGCATAATGTAAAATTAATGAGCTTTACTTATATTTAAATGTTGATTAGTTCATTTTAAAAACATGGTATGTTTTTTCCATATTTTCTTGCATTACTATGCAATTCCGAGCTATATTCGAATTATCATATCCCTAATTCAACGGAAGCTTGGTTTAAAAACGATTACAAAATTCCTCCCAGACATTTAAGAAAGCGAGTTAATAAAATCATGTTAAAATTTACGTGCATATTAATCATACATACATACATTCATTTTTCTTTATTTATGTTCTAAAATTATATATATAATGTGTAGGTAGATAATTTATTATGCATACAGCCACTCTATTTTAAAAAATGGGTTGAATCACCTGCACTTACCAGTAAAATAAATGAATATATATAATAATTATTTTTTTAAACTTTTAAATAAAATAAAAACTGAAAATATTTGTCATTTTATTATTCGTATTTCATAAATTAAACTTGTATATATAGAAGAAATAAAAGATGCAATAAATATTTAAATACCATTCAAAGTATGATAATACGAAGAGGACAATTCAATACCAGTAAATCGAATCAGTAATTAGCGTCATGCTTCAAACAAACATAGCGATGCTGTCCTGATTAACAATCACCAATTTCATAAATGGACTCTGGTTAAACAAACTTTCAGTGTTCAATATTCAATTGTCATTTCACAGTCTGATGAGATTTTGAGGGTTTCTACCACCGTCATCAAGACGTAAGCGAATTATATTTTCAGGGTTGTATTTTTTAAAGATAAATTAATAGCAATTAATTAATACGTTGGCAATCCACCAAACAGCAGTAAACTTTTTTTTTGATATTTGATCACAGTTCTAATTGAAGTAGTACACAGATAAGTTACTAGGTTATATAACTCTTGAAGACTGCGGGAAGAATAATGTATAAGAGCCATAGTATTTGCCAAGCACGCTCATCATGCCGGAGCATAATTAGGACAGGACAATTACCACAACATAAAGTTCTTATATAAAATAATTGACAACTGCCAAGAACGAAAACTTAGTTACAGTAGACTAATTAATAAAATTTAAATATCATAAGGAAATACAGCACCACTCCGCAGTCAAAACACCTGAAAACACAAATATATGTGCGTGACAAAATGTGTTTACGACATTAATATTGCAAAAAAAAAAAAATATTTACAATTGATCTGTCTGCTGTTTGTTCAAGCTTGTCTTTGAAACGTCTGAGCCAATATCTATACGTGTTTTACTAACGAACAGATAAATTTTAGGCTACATATGATTACTTTACTTCATTGCGGGGTGGTAGGGTGTCTGTACCCGACTGGATCGCGACCACCGTACACCAGGTGGAACACCCGCCATAGTGGCACGTTTGGGCGTGTCGCGTTCCGGGATCAGCCGGTGTATATCCAGCAACCAGGGGGGGGGGGGGGCTGTCCCTAACTGGGACGCTTTCAGGCCGGCATGACAGCGGCGACCGGCGATGGATAGTATGTCTTTCGGCGGTCGCCATTGTTTTTGGATTGTACTGTGCTTACCATCAGGCACAGTACAGTCACTTTGCCGAGCTACAACAAAAAAAAAAAAAAAAAAAAATAAAGGTAAGCAATAATGCTAACAATAATATATATCAAAAACCTACTACTTACCTACTTGTTTTATTATATGAGATACCTGTCTTCTCCACGACAACAGAAAGGCTATGGAATCCATAATTATTGTACGCCAACTGGGATTATGCAGTCACATTATACGCATGAGTGACTCTAGCTTGCCAAAATCTTGGTTTTATTCACAGCTAAAATATGAAAAGTACAAGCTTGGAAGACAGTATATTCGTTACAAAGAAGTCATTTAGTACTATCTCATCATATTTAATATACCTCTGGACAAGTAGAAATATAGGAGGCCCATCAACTAAAAGAACTCGATGCAAAACACCTTTTTAAAAAGAACCGACCTAAGTCTTTTACATTTTCATCCTAAATTCCTAAAGTTACATTGTGCACCTTGTACTTTTAAAACCGAATCTAGTTTCACCAGCCACAATCACTCTTAAGTCATTAATTATTTAAAAAGAAGAATCTATTTAAAAAGAAGAAAGTCATAAAATATATCAGTTATAATAGATTAATTGATTAAACGCGTAATATTTCTTATTCTTGCTTCTACTACGGAACTAAAAATGTTGTCACATACATTAAGAACATAGACTCGTTATATAATTTATACCTCAATATTATTATAAGGAAACATTTTCTATACATAAAGATATCCAAAGAAATAAGAAGGAAGCAATAAGTAAATATTAAGAATGAGTAATTTGGCACGACAAAATAATTTCGGCCCATTTTCTGCTGATCGTTAATTAAGAGCCGGTGATTGCAGATCTCAAGGGTCAACGTACACTGGAAATCAAGGACGAGTGTCTCTTGAAATAGACTAGCTTGTTTTTTTATTAGGTCGTGCTGAAATGTAGTTGTAGGTATTTTATAAATCTGTTTGGCTAGCCACCTTCAAGTTGCAAGTCTGTCGTCAAGCACTTGTTGGTGTGTTCCGGCGGCTACTTTGAGAGCCAGTACTCTCCAGGTTTAGCTTATTTACCACGTTACACCACATCGTCATTTACCATCAGATGATAGTATTGTCAAACGCTACACCTATAAAAAACGTAGTGGTTTATGTATACTGCTTTTAAAGTATATAACAACACCTGGTCTTTCGGACCTTAAAAGAATATATGAAAGCCATAAAAATGATAATGACACAAAATAAATATTTCAGTGGACGTGGCGCTTAAAATCCCTTTTGGCAAAACTGGTAGCGTTTGCCTTCTTTCCGCTACATTACCTGCTCAGAGATTAACTGTTGGTACATTATTCACAGGCTATAACTTACAAGTTGTTACCTGCGGCTTCGCTTGCGTCAATTTTGATTTGACATTTCCCTCGGGGGCAGTACTGTTTTTCTGGATGTAAGGTGTTTTATGTATCCTATGTCCTTTGTATGTGCTGTGTATCCTATACAATCTATATGCAAAGTTTCATGATCGGTTGAGTAGTTATGGCGTGAAAGCGTAACAAACAAATATGTTAGCTAATTATCACAGATTCCAAACCAATTACGAGTATTATATTTCCTAAATTTTTTTGAAGTAAAACTTCTTTGGGCGCGACTAGGAGGTAACTGGACGACAATGCAACGGAAGTCCGTTGGTGCAATATGGCGTCACGTTTCTGTACCATCTTGTTTTTAAATATTTTTGATTTTGTCAATAAATATTTTATAAACAAAACACTCAAAAATAAAATATAATAGTAAAAAATATTAAATTGAATAATAATCAAAATCATACAATAGAATTAATTGTGTATGTATGGACGCGCGTCCGTGTTGCCATCTGGTTTCAATGTAAGTAAGTAATAAATTAAAAAGTTTTACTTCAATCGCGTGTGACGATTACACGCACTCATTTTTTTATTTATAGTTCTGTACAAAGGCAATCTTTCTTTGTCTTTGTCTTTAAAATATTGACTTTGTATTATTGTAGGCATCGTTCAGATTATTATGATTTAGATTTACTTTAATTTTGGAAGTTTACTCTTCAGCACAATTAATGAAAAACTTGCTTCTACTTTTAAGGTTTTTGTGAGGAATAATATTTTTCGAAATATTTCGTTCAAGTTCATTCTTTGCGGCCTCTTTGAAAGTCAAATTTCAACAGAAGTCTAGTTATTTTAGCAATATACAGTACAGATCCTTACGTGATAATCTATGAAGTATGCTTTACACAACCGAAACACACTATTTGTGAAATTTGTTGCATAAACATTAAAGATATTTTATTGTAAACTAGCGGGCCCGGCAGACGTTGTCCCGCCCTGATTATAAAACAATCCTTGACAAATTATATACCAAAATGTTCCTCATGAATCACTTTATGCACTGGTGAAAACTGCACGAAGATCCGTTCAGTAGTTTTCGAGTTTATCACGAACAGACAGACAGACAGACGGGGTAGGGACTTTGTTTTATACCATGTAATGATTAATTGCAATAAAACCTTTACAAATCTTATAGTTTAAGTGACCAAAATCGTGAACTGAAAGTCGATATATATATATATATATATAGATTTATATGTACATAAGTCTAAAAAAGCTACGCACTATGCGAAACATTCTTTTACATGTAAAGTGTACAACTTTTTAATCAAGCGCAATCTTTTAAAGCACAACAGAAGTGAAATATTAAAGTGAGACAAAACCCTTTGTTTACAACCCCGTTGTCGTGTGACACACCCCCGCGTTTACGAGCGAATGTGTAATTATTCGCCACTTTTTTCCACAGCTGTACATTTAATGCTCCTTTTAGAGGGGTCTCTCTGTATTGAAAAAATAATACAGAAAAGAATCTTCTATTATTTTTGTTTTGTGTTTATATACATATTGGGTCTAAATAACACGGGCTCTATAGGTTAACGATGCTCATCGAGTTATGAGAATTTCTCGTCATATCAATACAATAGGTTCCACATAACTAAAAATTGGAAAAGTTGGTTGTTCCCTTCTACAGTGCGGTGTTTCGAAGTTATCTACTGTGTCTGTCACTATATGCTTTTAACTTTAATATGAGTCTACTACCAGACTGTATAGTTATTTTACCATTTCCTAAGTAGCTGTAAGTGACCACGAACAGTTCGTTTTCAGAGTCTGTTATGATCTTTAGTCACCCTTCGTACAGCTGTAATAGGAATCATAGTCATCTAATTTATAAAATCTTATGATTAACTAAGAAGCAATATACAGTTTAAACTGGTGGCTACAGAAAGGCATGAAGATAAAATTTCGTACAGGAAATATTTTTATAAAGGAATTTAGGAATTATTAGAGCGGCTAAATACGTTGAAGCTCCTTTGCAGGTGGAAAATTACTAGTTAATAGACACATATAATAAAACACATGTCCATTATTCTATATATGACTTAGATATATAAAACAAATCACGATAAATAATCAGGTAATATGAATGATTTAAATGAGATACAGGTTTATAGTTTCATACCTCTTTTAAAACTCATTCATTCCCTTAAGTTTGATTTGCAATAGTTTTATTTGGTATAAATAAAATAGCTTCAGAATTGATTTTCCTATGAGATCCAAATTTAGCTTGATTGAAAATCTGCCGAATAATCAATCTTGTGTTTTCAAGAGATATGTAACGGCTGTCGATCAATCATTTCTAGACTAAAGCAATAAATCTAAGTTATTGTATTATGCCCATTCCACGTTGTAATGCATGATTATGTGGCAACCAAATAATACCACCAAATTTAAAAAACAAGTATTACATTACATTTTTATAACAACGTAAATATAGGAATTCGAAATTTAAATGCTACATAACCAATATACTATTATATATGCTTATTAAACGCAGTAAAATTGCATTCTCAAGTTTTCCATGTTGAATACAATTGTTTGAATATGAACTATTCCTTTATTATCAATGTTAGTTGGTACGATTGCCGCACAAACTCATCTAAGCTGGTCAGTTATGTGGAAAAGTAGTAAATAAATGTACAAGTTACTTGATGTTTAGTAATTATTACAGTGACAAGTGTCGTCATGAATACATACATATAGCTTGTATATTAGTGCGTACTGCCAATCAAACGCTACTGTCTGAAATACTGCAACGAGAGCTTTACTATCTTGGACTATAGTGAGTGAGTGAGTGTTGTGAGTTGAGTGAGGTAATGGTGCTTTAAAATTAGGAAACATTTAAAATACAAATGTAGAACCTCTAACATACTGATCAGACTCTTTGGCTTAATTTTAATATCTCATGAAATGTTGCAGTACCTTCCTGAGATGAAATAAATTTTATGATATTGAATATTACTACCACACGTGATGTTTTTTTAATAAAGAAATTGTATGCACTCCAAATAGGTTGCACTGTTGTTGTTACATGAGCTCTATTGGCTTATATAAAAAGAGACTTGTCTTGATTCTATATCCAAAACTAATGACATTGGTATATATACTGGGATTCTTTAGGGTTTTGCCGCCAGAATACAGTCAACTGTCGCCTGTATAGTCTGGTTTTTGTTATTCGCAATGTATGCTATGTATTTCACGTCATATGCCACTAACGGTTTATTGAGAAACTAAAAGCAAATACATTGATGCCTCCAAAATATACTTCACACTAGACATTCCTTAAATGTTGCATGTCAACGATGATAAATATGATTATATCAAATAGCATTTACACTTTCATCTTTTAATGGGGTTGAAATTATTAGATTTTTTATTTTTTTTTAGTCTTGCGATAATTTCAGTGTTCTAACAAGATAGTGACCTTCTTGTTAGAACTCTACAGGAAAATTTGTGGCATCTCAGAATTTACGATCCGTGGTATTCTTTTTCGTCCACTTCACTTATGCACAATAACCATACCGTAAAATGCCACCATTGTTACAAAATATAGAGTCGAATAACACAAGATTGTGAATAGATTGTGAATAGACCAAGAGATAAACTTAATCGGTGTTATTACAAAAAAGTTAAATACTTGGTTTAAAAAGGTTTCGTATTAAACGCACCGCGCTCGCCCGTGTCAAGTTCGCGTTATGCATTTTCGCAAGTCTAACCTAACGTAACCAAAGCGAGACAAAAGAGCTAGATGGCGAACATTCAGCGACCGCGGTGCATTTAATTCGAAACCTTTTTAAAGCAAGTATTCAATACGTATTTAACTTTTTCGTAATAACACCGAACAGGTTTTAAAATTGTCACTAAAAACAGAATGAAGGGGCTGAAGGCTTTGAGCTACAGCAATGTTCAGTCGGAATAGTTAAAAGTGGCTGCATCACTGAACTGCGAAACTCGGTCCGCTACGTCGCTGAACGAACGTAGACTTCGACTGAAATGATTTCATTTTTAAATGTATGCAATAGAGCAGTGAATGACAATAGAAACCTTATGCCTTATAAAATTGTTAATTGTCCCGTTTTATTTTTAACACGTGACATTTGATCATGTTACAGAATGAGTCAAGTAATTAAGATATACAAGATTGCACAGTGAAGAGATATTTACGCAGACTAGCTTGAGAACGATGACTAGCAATGGATATTTGATTAAAGATATTATTACTTTGTGAAAATCTATAATTAAATATTATATTGGACATCACTTTGCATTTCCATCTGGACTTGAGATGCCGCTAAAAATGTTTGATTTTATTTTCGCGAGGCATGATTAATTCTTACTCAATTATCGTTAATTAGTCTTAAGCCGTTATTAAATATTTCAATTTAAAAATATTTAAATTACAAAGGAAACTGACCAAAATAAAATTCTTTTAAAGATACTATGTAACTGACTAGATGTTCTTCCGTTAACACAATACTTTGTTACTTTTGCATTAGACTTCGCTTTTAATATATATACGATAAAGTTGAAAATAATAATTTAAAATATCATGGTAACTTGGTAAAGAACCCTTCTTTGTCAAACAGTACTTTTGCGACAATGTGAATATTGGAAAACCGGTACAAAGGATATTTTAATGGTTGTAACGTAGCATTTTATGAATGCTGTTCTATGTAGCAATTTCTGTTATTGGTCATATTCTGTATTGCTATTACAATGAAGCTTGCTAAATTTCACCTTCGAATTGACATTTATTTGCGTCATTGAGATTCATTATGTATGTAATTAGAATACTGCAATATTCGATCGAGTTATCACTCACCACTGACTTCTAATCAATTACAATCCGATTGTTAATGGTATTTTACTTCAACGTAGTAAAATTGTAAATTATAAAAAAAATACAGATTTTTTTGTAAACCGCATCTTTTGTTGTCGAGTAAATAATAAATGAAAACGTAACCTTAAAAAATCGTTCCGTAAATAAATTTACGTTTTTCGAGTTAACGCTATAAAGTAATTTAATGTTGGGACAAGAATACGTCCAATTCAACAGCCGCTTCAATACGATCAAAACTAGGAAAATACATGACTGTTGTTCTCTTTTTAATTTAGACGCGTGGAAAACTTAGTCTTCGAAGATAGCTAATAAAGTGAAGTAAAATGAAATAAGTCCAAAATCTTATTTATTTTAATTTATAAAAAAAAAGCATTGCTTCAGTTTATGCCATTTTTTATGTACGCAGTTTTTTCGGTGACATTGCGACTTAATTCAGTGTTACGCTAATTATTGTAGTGCACTATGCTGTTACTCCGTCTGTATTGAAATGATTTTAGAAGATATTTAATAAAAAGTGAATTAATTACGAACCTTTTTTATGCTTAATATGCTTGCAATCATTCGAAAAAAAAACAAACTCCCTGATGGATCGAATGTGTGGCAGCTCCAATAGTGTCTTGAAGATGTTATCAAATCGACCTGATAGTTTGTTTCTTCACAAATGGACAAAGTAGTTAAAAAGTGTGTGCACCTATACAAGTTAATTACTTGCGATTATGTGGGTGAAGAAATTTGTAAATAGTACTAAAACATACTGTATACCTTTAACATAGGCTAAGTTTTACTAACAAAAACAAATGGATGTAATATCTGAATTTAATAAAAAAAAGTGTGTGTGTACTTATGTACACGCGTTAGAAGCTATACTTCTTTGGCTTAACAAGATAAAAATCTTTTCAAAAATTTTATCATTCGCCTTATTCTACGTTTGTAGAAAAAACGACACTAACAATAGAAAAAAGGTATTTAATACATTAAAGTTTTAATACAAAGAAATACAAACAAACAAAATGTTGACTATAGCTAACTTCAGGGTGTCGGTTTTTCGTGACGGTGTGCGCGCGCATCGTAAAAATTTACTCTTATCATTTTTCCCTAACGCGCCAAAAGAAGTATAACTTCAATTATTATTCTTCTACAACGACCAAATAGCAATATTATTACACTACTTATCCCTGGTTTTGGATTTGACTTAAAGCGCTTCATTTATTTTTAAGATAAATTTACGCAGAACGTATAAACATGGTGAAACTTTAAACGTATTTTCCCCCAAAATTGAATATTCTAGTTATTCCTTTCTTTGATTAAAGATGTGAAATCCTGAGCTACATATACACAAATAATTCCATCGTCCGTCAAACTAAAAGACGTTAACTTATTATTATACGTGTTTTTGAAAAATGTATGACACGAGACATCAGTCAGTCATATGGGATTCCCATAATTATAGGATAAACCCACTTTGTACAAGACATGTCCTATTCAAATATGCAAAGAGGGTCTATTAAATTGTTGCAATGAAATTATTAGTTTGCATTTGATAGATTGATTTGTACATTTATCATCGATTTCTGTGTAAGATATTTTTGCTATTTTGATACCTGCTAAAGTTGATAGAATAGTTAACTTCTGGACTGTTAAAACCTACAAATAATAAAAAATATACAAATAATGTCGATCTTATGAGGCACAGGTCAACTGACTATTAGCGGCATCATCTTTAAAAAAATCCACTATTTAATACAAAAAATTGAATAATAACAAATGGTGTATTGTAAAATCATAATTTTTATGTAAAATGTATTTTAAAATATTTTTTACATTTGTACGATCCTTTTTTACTACCAAGGTATAACTTACTATGTCGTAAACATACAAAAAGAATTTAAAAAAATGATCCACCATTTCGAGATCTGTGTCTTAAAAAATCAACCGAGTGGTTAATATATAGAAGAGTATACTTTTAATAGATATGTGGAAATTTTAACCAATAAAAATCATATTTATGACATGATTCTTTATTTTTGTTACTATGATCTCCATATTTTAGAAACGGTTTTTGCATATTAAAAGTATCGTAACACTTATTGTAAGTTACTAGGTAGACTAAACTACGCAGAAAAAAAATGTACTTACCTATAATCAATAGATAGAACAAATAGACGGCAAAGATTAAGCAATTAATAAGAATTAGTGATGTAAAAAAGCGAATTTACACTCTAAATATTGCTATAGCATTCACCCTAAAATCGTCGTATAGTGTAACCACGAAAAACATTATATTCATAAAATAAAAAATATATAAAATAAATAATTTGACGGCGAAGCAATTGTAGATATCTGTCCGATTATAACCAAATTAGATTATTCCAAAAAAGAGATTAAAGTCCGAAAATCAAACACGAAAAAATACGCCACATTTACTAAAAGAGGGTACCAATTTGTTTCCTTAGCTCTCGTCACAAGTTCGCTGGCAGTTGGCTTTGACAACATTTCTTGTAATTTACTCCATGAGGGGCAGAATAAATTTGTCCCCGAAATTTTCCAGTCAAATCACGAAGCCCACGACAGATGTTCGCCCCTGCTTTGTCGGGTATACTTTCTTGACTTCATTGTTCAGTTGTACGTATTGCACCACGTTTTCAACATGACCGCGATTATCTGGACTGAGGTATTTTAACATTATTATTTGTGATAAACTTACGGTACTTGTTAGTGAAATGTATTAATTAATAGATATATTAAAATGTGAGTATTTAATTGATACGTTGTTTTTTTTAAAACTGTCACATTATCGAATACCCACTTTAAATTACACATAGTCATTATAAAACAAAGTCATTTGCCTCGTCTGTCTGTATGCTCGTGGTAAACTCAAGAACTGCTGAACGGATTTCATGCGGTTTTCACCAGTAGATAAAGTCAAGTTTTTTACACAATTCACAATATCATTAATAATACTGCAACGTTTTCTTTTTATTTTTTCTCTCTTATTCAAATTATTTTTGTTTGGGTCCCTTAATTTATTTATATGTATAGCAATAGATAGATATTTTAAGTTTATGTTTACGACTTGGGTGCGAAATAAGTAATGTTTACTTGTATTTCTGCCGGGAAATTTTGAGGCCTAGCTGAAAACCATCGCCGTTTTCAAAGGCGGCAATACGCTGACGCCAGGTCTCTTGCTCATAGTTTTACTTTTTTATGGTTTAAGGCTTTTTTTGTACACTTATACCATGGCAATAAATATATTTCATTCTTTCTTCTTCTTATTATCAGGGCGGCATAACGTCCACCGCGCCCGCTAATTTTAATATAATTTTGATTTAAATTGTATTCCCATTTCCAACATATTCAATCGTTACCAGTATTTTAATTGTGACTGTGAGTTTATTTGTTTGTTGCGCTTCCAGATCTTAACTACACAATCGATCATCAGAAAATGCTTTCACGTTGTCCAGGAGACAGGAAAGTACTTTCATCAAGTAAAAGTGTACCGCTTCCGAGGGATAGCTCAAATCTAAATTAAACCAAGCGAAATCGCGAGCACAAGCTAATATTCATTCAGAATAGTTTCATTCATAATTGTGTTACAAAATTCATAAAAGCAGTTAAATCTGTTATAATATTCTCAATTTTAGTATGAATTTCCCGTCACAAATATTTCAGTACTATTTTTAAACTTCTTAGTATTTACTTCGTCTGGGTAAATAAATCTTTGTACGAGATTTGACGTTTCTAGATTAAATGGGTTAAGATGTGTATTGTTCGTCAATCAATTAAATTTTTTTTATGAAGTAGATTCTTCATGGAGATCTTAATAAAGAAATATAAATACATACGTACATTTTTGAACTATTATTTATACCTTTTATAGATTATTTTCGTCTTTACTCTGAAGTATGATTCGGAGTTCGGACGAAAAGGGTTCTCTCGGGCAATCCACGTTAACGCTTTGTGAAACTTTACCTTTTCGAGTGGAGTGATGGGAGTAAAGCTATTCCGTATATATTGTACTAAATTATGGGTAAAACTTTTGTGTTAGATCAGTCATTTTATTCAAGATTCTTTTTAAATCTATTCGTATTGAGCAGACAAATACACGATGGTATGTTGTTGTCTATAAATTTTTTTCGTAATTTAGTACTGTATATTATAATGGAGTAGTCACTATTGTAACGTTAAAGAATCATATATCTGTTGGTATGTCCAAATTTTCTTCAAAAATATTTCAATCAGTTTTTATAAAGTTTATTAGTACACAGAGAGTTTGATTCATTCATAAATTAACAAGAATCGTCAGAAATACTTTTAGAAATCGTGAAATAAACTCAAAATATGTATTTTACTGTCAACCAATTTTTAATGCAATTTAAACAGCAATAAGGGAAGTATTTCATTTTGAATATTACTTATATACGAGCACTTTGAATATTTATTTGATTTTCTACTAATATTAATAAAGTGTTATTATACGGTTAAAGTATATATCAATCCGAAGGCTATAAAATTATTAACCTTTATAAATTGTAAAAAAACTTCATTTACACCAATTAATTTTAATGAAATGTTCGTATTTGTAATTAATATACGCATATTGAGTTTCTTTACTTCAGATATATATTACATATTTTTTATAAATAAACTAAAATTCTATTAAATAACTAGCTGTCCCCGCGACTTCGTGCACGTGGAACCTGATGTACAAAATAATGACTAATAAAGTCATCTGAACGTATTTAGTCCATTTGCTTATATACTTCTCTGTCATACTTAAGTTGCGGCGCAATTAAAATTACAATAACTTTTGATAGAGTGGACGGATTTTAATGAAACAAAGACGAAGTTACTCCCGAAGTTATGCTTTATTTTTCTTTTATGACATTTTATTGTAAACCCAGTACTTTAGCAGTGATGCGTGTTCATACAAACAGACAGACAGACAGACAGACAGGCATTTCTAAAAACGATTGAAATGTATTCTATTACTTATTCCTAGACACCTGCAACAATTTTTTTCACGGAAATAGAAAAAGTACAGACACGTTAGATTTACATTCTTATTATATTTACAGAAGATAGATATTCAAAGATATTATGTGTTTATACCACTTTTTTGAAAGCTATATATCTGTATTTAAAATAGATTTGTTTAGTGCAATACTTAGAAACGCGTTGTGAGGATGAAATATTTTCTTTAAGAATAGGTCGTAAAAAGCTGTGCCTCTATTCAAGAACTAAAGAGAAAAACTTTTGTCTCGTAAAAGTCAGCGGAGTGGACAACGGAAAGCCTTAAAACTTTGTCTCGCATTAAAAAGGAAAAGCCTTAGTAACAAAACCATAGAAAAGAACCAATAAACTATCCAGACTGAACTTTAATTAAATTTTGTATTGTCTTAAACTTGTAGGTCGTAATTTACGAAATTGCAGCGTTTTTTTAACTCAATTAAAAAAATTAACAGTAGATACGATAACTTATTTATTTATTTACAATTGCAGATAATGCAACAGTCAATAGCCCAATGAATAATATAATAACAATATGCAGAAGTAACATACCCGACTGAAAACCTACAACGTTTTATCACATTGATACAGCTTACACTATGAATAATGAATGAAAAAACGTGTTATTGTTATCAGTTTTAAGAACCGATATTCAAAATTGGTGTTAAAATTTAGAGGCTCTAGCAATAGTAGTGCTATAAAATATTACAACTCATTTGTTTAAAAGCGATCTTAATGTCAGAGATCGTTGCAAGTATCAATGTAAGATAGTTTTGTAATTAAAAATTCAAAGAAGATTATTTCTTTATCACATACTTAATAAAGTATCGAAATTGATTTAACGTCGGTTTCTAGTTCGGTGGAAGACCATTGGGTGCTGGAGCAGATCGAGATATATGTGTACGTTGTGTTAGCTGTAACTTTTTTTATGCGGGGAAATCCTGCATGGACACCAACCTTCCGGTGGAAAGATGGAAAGACGGTAGGTCGTGTCGGATTCTTACCGACTAAAACCCCAGGGTGTACATCCACCGCTTTATTAGGGCGGCACGAAATCGCTATAGAATTTATCGTGCTACCCCAGACGACCGTGTATACGTCAGCCGTCTCCTCCGTCCGCCGCACCTGTTCAATAAGAAGGGCCCCCAGACTTATCTTTCCAGGCTCGGCTATAGTGGTGGAAGGAGGTGAGCTTATATGTTCGCTGTAACCTACACTAACCAAAATTGCATCATACTAATTGGTTTATTTCAATAAGTCAGAATTTTATTAAATAGAAAATAATTAACTATATTATAAATTATATTGTATACAAGGTATATACACAATATATAGGGCATGTGCTTATCGTATTCTTATGAATTGTACAAGCCACATAGTTATTGCTATGAAATAAATTCGTTGTAAGAGTGTATAAAAATACATGATATCATCAATTCTCTTTCTATTATCGATTCTAAAGATTTATTTGGTTCGGTAATGGTGGTGATAGTATTCGATAATTATCAGTGTCTTTGCACAGATGTCCCTCAAATTATTTAAAAATAATTAATACGAGAACGCCATTAGGAAGCAATATTGTTTCTGTACCTTTTGGTAGAAAATATGACAAAGAGTGAAAAAAATATACTAGAACGTTGATAGAATACATACCCTACTGGATCGCCATACCATAGTGAAAGGGTTAAGTATACCGCGTTTTAGAACCAACCGATAATAAACGCCTTACAGTGGGTTTAATTTAGTTTATCACCTTTTAGAATCTATTAGTGTATATCCAGCAGTCGAAGAACTCGTTAGACAATATAATAGCAATGACAGGTGAAGATTGTAGATCTTACCGATAGATGTATTGCTTCACGTCAAATTATGAAAGATAAAACCTCTTATTTTGTATGACTTAAGGCAAGCAACAAGTTATCGCTGTACTGCGCAAAGTTGGGGCAACTCTTTCCCTAGCCTTACCCAGTCGACTGAAAGCGGCGAGATTTGAATTTCATCATTAATAAAAACATGACAAAATATCAGTCTACTCAAATTTACAGTACGTTTGCCATAATTCGATATATTCATTTATACACTATGTATTTTTTCTTATCAAAACTATATTTGCAAATACAGATGAGATACACTGGAAAAAAGAGTTTCGTGATTTAATTCAACCAAAGCTGTTTCTATTCATTCAATCAATTACATTATCATGAATGTATTTTTTACAAGGAAAGAAATGCAATTTGAAAATGAAATCTAAGGTTTTGAAACAAAATAATCATTTTCTTCACTAAATGTGGTTAACTTTTTTCTTCTCGAAGCAATTTTATTCCTTTTGAAATAATGTACGTTTTCAGCCAAAGAAACCTTAATAAATTACGGCAGTACACTTAAAGCATATATAAAAATACTCAGGTTGATAACTTTTAAAAATTATAGTTACAAAAATCAGTAACTTCGACTTACGATTTTATTTTCTTAGCAATATTTTGTGGTTATTTTAATGACTGATATAATTCAAAATGATATTATCTTGAATTTAAACTTATTATTTACCGCCGTACTCATGGAATTCTGGAACAAGTAGTTTTGAATTCTTAACTGAAAATAATCATTCGGTCGATTTGAATGAATTAATTTCTCGAAGAAAGCGTAATCTAGTGTTGTACATCGTAATACGTCGATATCGATTGTCGTTAGAGGAATCTGGGTTACGTAAAAACTATCTAATTTAATAATACATTATTATAAGAAGCGTAGGTATTTAAAAAATACTAACTGTGAAAGTAACTATTAGTGACTACTAAAATAATAAATTGAGTAACTTTCTAACATTTAATATAAATATATAAATAAAGTTGAAGAGTGTGTTAGTAGCTATCCGAAACGCCTGAACTGATTTTGACATCAATTTGCGTGGCAGGTATAAACTTTTCACTGTTCAAATTATTATTTAAGCTGCTTATCCTTACCCCTTTCCATAGGGACTAAGCCATAATTGTGTAATTTAAGCTCGGCAAATGAAATCGTTGTAGGTGTTAAAAGGTAGAATTAGAAAGATAAAAGTCAATCCACAGGTGATTCAGATAAAATATGTACTACTCGTAAAAATAAAACCCTTTTTGCAAAGTCGCGAGCATCAACTTTTTTTTTAAATATAACTAAGGTTTTATAAAAGTATGACACTTTACTTAACATATATTTAATACAAGTTCAAAAAATTATAATAAATTGCTGCTTCTTTCTTGAATTAGTTAAATAGGTCGTTCACATCGTCAATCTCCAGGTATAAATAATTCGCAATCATTCTTGCAAGATTCATATTTAATTTTGCCCTGCTAATAAAAAACTTTTTGACAAGTTATATACCTAAACTTTCCTCATGAATCACTTTACCTACTGGTGAACACCGCATGAAAATCCGTGCAATAGTTTTTGAGTTTATCCCGAACAGACAGACAGACATGGTATATGACATTGTCTTGTAATATGAAGTGAAATAAATTAAAGCCACTATAGCGCCTTATTATTGCCATGGTGACATTATTTGCACACACAACAGTCACAAAACAAACACGCTACTCAAATAATAGTACATAAGAATTTCATTTAAAGTAGCTATGTGGTATGAAACAGTCATTATCTACCAGTTGTTACTAAAGGAATTATTTAAAAACATATGTTTAAGACAACAATTTTCTCACAGCCGTCCGTTATTTGTGGTATTATACTCCAAAGCAGTTTACTGTTTTATAAATAACGTTGAATTATAGAGCGTTTAGGTAACATTTAAAGACGGTTGCTAATTTCACTGTGTACTCTTTTTTGTGTTATTTGCCTATATCGCACCACTAGCTTTTTTCGCGACTTTGTCCGCGTGGAATATTTACTATGGGCTAACGCTAACATGCAGCGAAAGCTCTCAAAAGGAACAAAACCCCGATTTTGAAACATTCCTCGTTGGTGCTCCGCTCCTATTGGCCTTAGCGCCCTGATGATATATAGTCTATAGCCTTCCTCGATAAATGAGCTATCTAACACTGAAACGTAAACGGACCAGTAGTTCCTAAGATTTGTACGTTCAAGCAAATAGATAGAACATTGTATCATTGACTGTTATTTTTAATGTAATATATAAAATCATATGTCATGTGATATGTGAGTATATAATAATTATATCATAATAAATCGCGACCACCGTACACTGAATCTAACATTCACCATAGTAGCACCTTTAGGCGGGTTGTATTCTGTAACAGAGAACAGAGATCTCTACCTATCTACTATAGCATATATCATCTATATAGTGATTAACTAGTTACTGTGACTCTTTCTCAGAGAAAACAGGGACAACCGTCTATGGATAGTCTACCTCAAGGTGACATCATTGCTTTCCAATTATGCTATGCTTGCAATAACAAACTATCTGTTGTAATAAAGTAGTAGGAGCTGTTGTAAAAAAAGTGAGATTATCTCAAGATTATAGTGGGAATTAATTTGTATCACTGTTATTCTTTCATACGATAGTATTAAAGTGTCACTGTTATTTTTCATATTATGTTATGACGGCATTATTTTTCCTTTTAACAACTCCTTTTCTTTAACATTGTCTCTTTATTTTAATGAGCTGTTGTAAAAAAGGTGAATTTAAGTCAATAATATAATGCGAATTGGTTTGTATCATTGATATTCTTTAATACGGTAGCATCAAATTTGTGTAACTGTTATTTTTTATATAATATGAAGGTATCATGAGATTGATATTATTCCCTTTACTTACGTTCCTTTATTTTAAACTAGCGGGCCCGGCAGACGTTGTCCCGCCCTGATTATAAAAGAAATCCTAGACAAGTTATATACCAAAACGTTCCTCGTGAATCACTTTATCCACTGGTGAAAACCGCGTATAGATCCGTTCAGTAGTTTTTGAGTTTATCGCGAACAGACAGACAGACAGACGTGGTAGGGGACTTTGTTTTATACTATGTAATAATATAGTAAGGCTTCGTTTACAATTTAAAGCAATGACAATAAAAACTTCACTGTAATGGTAATATAATCATTAATTATCATAATAATTATAACATATCACGTAATGTAAAAGTTGTTTGTGTTTTATTTATTGTGTACGTGTACTGTATTCTCTCTTTATTTACTACATGCATGACTGCAGACTGTTGAACTTTCTTAGTTCTAACAAGTTTATCGGATTAACCTCAATCCCCTAAAGCAATTTGTATCAATTTCTGAAAAGAAGAAAGGCGGTATAAAGAAATAAAGCGACTCGCAAACTTTCGATCCTGGGGGATATCACACGATTCTGATTGAATTAGTTTCTACAAGTTCATGTATCGTGTAACCGAGGTTGATTTGGTTTAGATTTTTTATTATATTATTGTTATTAATAATCTATCTTGTTGTCTACAGATTTATTATTATTACAGACTTACAAACCAGTAACAAGTTTTAGGTTATAACTGTTAGGTTTTACAATAAATTTATAATAAAAAATATGTGAACGATGATGATGTCTGGAATTGACTCCTCTCTGTACATCCATTAAAAACGATTGTAATGTATTTTAAATGTATACATATATGTTAAAAAGATAAACTCGATCGAATTTCTTGCCAGTTCTTCTCGATGACTGAGTTGTTTTCCGAACCGGTGGTAGATTGATGTTCGTAAGCACCTTAACTTCTGGTAATTACCCGAACCACTACATATTACGAAACAAAGTCCTTCGCCGAATCTGTCTGTCTGTCTGTTCGCGATAAACTTAAAAACTATTGAACGAATTTTCATGCGTAAGATAGAGTGATTCAAGGTTTAGGTATATAATTTGTTAAGATTCTTTGTAAATTGGTTGAAATATAAAAATAATTATTGGAAATGTCGGAAATTGGAAAGCTTTCGTTGAAAACGCTGCCTTATCCCTACGAAATATAACAAAACAATTTAGATAATAAACAACGCAGAAGAAGTCGCGGGAATCAGTTAGTTACAAATAAAGGATAATATACCGGTAAGTCATTTCGAAGGGCAAGTTTGACAAACAAAATGGAATAAAAATGTAATTCTCATACGAGTCTATAATCAATTATGATCCCTTTTTATCATTCCCTCAAAAGAATCATGTTATATCCGGGGAAAGTTGGTAAGAGTGGAAATATCCGGGTCAATTGGTCCGGGCGCGGTGAGTAAATAAATTAACCGCTATCGGATATCCGGGTGAGGTTCTTTGGATGTGTCGGAACGTATGGAAAAAAAGGTTTCCCGTTGTAATAGATTTGGGTTCGATCGGTAACTGGGTATAAATTGAGGCTTAGCCATCGAATATTCTATGCGAGGCTTTTTAGATAATATTGTTATGTGTACTTAGTGCGTGCGTAATTATTTTTACAGGGTAAATGAAGCCGGTTTAACAAGTTTTACAAAGTATAATGGTTTTTTATCTACCAACTTTCAATAACCTAGCAATTTTCGCTGCAGTGATATAGATTTTACATCTTATTAGGTTAGGATTTTAAATTGTAGGTACTAGCGGGCCCGGCGGATGTTGCCCCGTCACGAAAATACAAAAGATCTAAACAAATTATAAATCTACACGTTCCTCGTGAATCACTTTATCTACTGGTGAAAATCGCATGAAAATATATTCATAACATTTTGAACTCATCGTGGGACTTTGTTTTATAATATGTAGTCATTGTAATAGCGGCACGCTATAATGGTCGTTTTGACACATTAGAATAGTGACATGAAATGTCCATTTATTTTTGAAATAAAAAAATAACCTGCTTTGTTTTGCATTAAGCATTGACGCGAGTTTGCTGGAGATGGTAGTTGTACTAGCCTGTGATCCTACATATGATTAATAATAGGTCTTTACCTATGAAATTGTCGTTCTGCAGTATTGGCCATTTCAAATCAAAATAATTTTTGTTTGGCTTAGAATTCTAATTTCAAATTAATTTTATTTTAAAAACATGGAATTCTTTTTCCAAAAGTAGTCATTTGTTTATTGATTAGTGTTACATTCTCATCGCATTTCAATCTTTTTTGTCATCATGGATACGTTAAAAATTCGAGTAATTATGGAATATGAGTACCGTCGTGACAGCAACGCGGCACAAGCGGCACGCAACATCAACGACGTTTACGGAGCTAACACTACAAACCAACGCACCACCTGTTATTGGTTTGCTCGCTTCCGTTCTGGGAATTTCGACCTGAAAAATAAACCTCGCGGTCGTCCGAAGACTTTGGTCGACAATGACGAATTCAAGGCGATTGTGGAAGCTGATGATACACAATCGACGGCTGAATTAGCAGCAGCTTTCGACGTTAGCATCAAAACAATATTGGTCCATTTGCGTCAAATTGGCAAGGTAAAAAAGCTTGACAAATAGGTGCCCCACAAACTCAATGATCGCCAGCGCGAAGTACGCGTCGAGACGTGCCTTGCACTGCTCAACAGACACGCAAATGAAGGAAATTTGAACCGCATTGTTACCTGCGATGAAAAATGGATTCTGTTTGATAACCGCAAGCGCTCAGCAAGTTGGTTGGATCCTGGTTTAGCACCTAAACAATGCCCTAAACGAAAACTTACCCCTAGAAAAGTGATGGTCACTGTTTGGTGGTCTAGCGCCGGTGTGATTCATCACAGCTTCTTACCAAACGGGGTGAGCATTACTGCAGATGTGTACTGCGAAGAACTGAACACAATGATGGAGAAGCTGGCACATCTCCAACCAGCATTGGTCAATCGCTCGTCTCCGCTGCTCCTGCACGACAACGCGCGACCTCATACTGCACAGCAGACGGTCTCCAAGTTGCAAGAACTGGGGTTGGAAGTTCTCCGTCATCCGCCCTACTCACCAGACCTTGCGCCTACAGACTACTACTTTTTCCAGAATTTGGATAACTCCTTGGCGGGAAAAAAATTCAATACCTGAGGGGCAGTACAAAATGCCTTTGAAGAATTTGTTGCCTCCCGTCCAGCTGATTTCTTTAAGAAGGGCATCAATAAACTGCCACTGCGTTGGCAAAGATGCATTGATTGCATGGGTGATTACTTCGATTAAAACAAATAAAAAATACATGAAAAAAATTCGTTTAAATTTTTTCATACAAAACAGCAATTTCATAGGTAAAGACCTAATATATACTTAGTCCGGCCATAAGTTCTGTTACAAATGAAAATGCATTGTTGTAATGAAGTAATGTAATATTATTAAAATTTATATATTTATTAGTCTCAGCAAAAAATAAAAAAATATTCTATTCGAAATAGCCACCTTTGGCTTTTATACATACCTTTAATCTGTTTGGCCACGTACCTATGGATTTACGCACTGTTTCCAAGGGAAATTTCGCCACTGCTTGCTCTAAAGTGTTTTAAGAGACTCAATGTCGCCGTATCTTTTAGAGCAGGCCATGACCTCTAAAACTGACCATAATTTAAAGTCTCAAGGGTCGAGGTCTGGGCTATATGAGGGTCAGTCTTCAGCTCTTATAAAAAGATGTTCAACGGTAAAGAGGATATTTCTGTGCCTTTCGCCCGCGTATCGCAACAGAAGGCAGCTTGATCGATCCACTCTCTTTAATTGTAAAGATTGATTTAAGGCATGTCCTGTATATCGACGATAAGCACCGAGCTTCAGGTCTTGTTTTATAATACTCGACAGAGTCCTAGCGGGAATCTTATTTCTCGCGATCAGATTTTTTGTTTCCTAATGGGGTTTCAGCGAATTTTGGCTTTAACAGCATTAACAGCCTTTGTAGTTCTAACAGCACGCGGTCACCCCGATCTTTTCTGGTTTTCGACAGAGGAAGCGTTGTTGTATCTGTCGATAGTTCGATATACGAACATACGGCTGATACCAAGCTTTTGAAATGTCTGGAATATGACCGATGCCCACTTTGTGCAAGGCAATCACTACAATCCTATTTTATTTAACACCCCATTCCCTATTGTAATTTGATAATGAACACAAAAGAATATGTGAAATGGCGCAAAATCGAAAGAAGTTTTTAAAATAATATACGTGTTCCAAATTCAAAATAATTAAAAAGTTGAAAAAAAGAAAAGTTTTTGTGTAACAGTATTTATAGCCAGACTAGTTACATGTAGTATACTATAAATATATAATTTCGAATTTGGGAAAGTATATATGTGGAGTTGTAAATAAATCATTATCATTACATAGTATAAAACAAAGTCCCCTACCGCGTCTGTCTGTCTGTTCGCGATAAACTCAAAAACTACTGAACGGATATTCAAGCGGTTTTTACTAATGGATAAAGTGATTCATGAGGAATGTTTTGGTATATAATTTGTCAAGGATTTTTTTATAATCAGGGCGGGACAACGTCTGCCGTGCCCGCTGGTATACTAATAATTATAATCCAAGAAGGATTCTGTCAACGGCGCTTTTTTTTATTAATAAAAACATGAAAAGATTTGTTCGAGGGATTATATTATATAGTTGGATAGCCAGTAATAGTTAAATAGATTTATGGTATAAAGATATACAAAAATCAGCTTACTAAATTAATATTGTGTCCTAAAATTACACATTCGACAAATTTTAGAACTAATTGCACATTAACAATAACAGCAATTTGTTCCATCAAACGTAGTTATTAATTTATGTGAAACTTCATGGACGGACAAATGTCAAAAGGGCCATCATAGCGGGCCGTTACTGTAAACGGGCAAAGTGCTCAAACAAAACGCTCTAATTTAAAATACAGCCATTTCCAAAATGCTTGTTTATTTTCTGTTTATCTTGGAGGAGATAGAACTGAATTAACTTGTTTAGATTATCTGTGGACATTTTATCGCTTGTAAGGAAAGTCACTGAGAGACAAATGTGTTGTAACATTACAAACTAAGCTAAATCCAATTTTAACCGTTCCTAATTTTTTACGTTATTTCCTAGGTTATCAAATTTTGTAGGTACACGTTAAATATGAGAATCTTAAAAAAATTAAACATGTTATATGAACAATTAAAATAGCATTTAGTTCCTTTTGAAGTGTAACGACTCAAATTACAAAAAACGATATATGTAGGGAAGTAACAATATAAACAAAATTATATTCTTAAATGTAAACAAAATGTGCACGGTACATAACTGTAAAAATACGAATTCTGAACAATATATCTGACCCTGAACAATAGATTTTATGTTAATCTCAAATCACGCTTCTACGTAACTTTAGTGAATAAATGAAGCCCATAAAATTTTTAAATATTGATATATGCAAAAATACAAAAATATAGCAGGTCATTACAGCCGATTTATGTCGAATTTAATTCCTAATACAAAAACGAAATACTCTATACAAAATTAAGGCATAATTTTTTTGAAATAACTATTACCTTCTCTTAGTAACTACATATATTCCCCACGTACTAGCGTCCGATGGAAACCGTTTCTCCTGAGTGATCGCAATGAGAATTCAATCAAGCATCCATTCAATTAGCTGTGTGAATGACATGCGGATAGGCGGCGAGATAACTACGATGAATTAAATAAGAATACTTCCTATGTTACTAATCCATTCGCTTAATTTATCTTTTGAATTATCTACTAATGACTTTGATTACAAATTTGATCTCGTCTGATCTAAATTATACAGATATTCTCAGCTGATAATCGTCTTATCTGTGATGTTAATTTAATTCACTTATCTAGTTCTAAAGGTATGTTGGTCAATTGTAATTTGTTAATAAAACGTATTTGCAATTCTTTATTTTTATTTCTTGCATTATCTTTTCACTAAAACCCCCTCAAGTAGTGAAATAAAGTAATTAATAGTTTCTATTTTCAAGGCTACATTTGGGACTTTAATATTTATTTAAAACCCTGAAGCAACTTTGGTCAGATTTCCGGATTGAGCCCTTTTCAATAAAATTATAATAATTCTCGTATTATTTGCGTATTAGTTAGAATACGATCGATTTCATATTAGAGTGAGTCGTATATTCGTAGAGAATAAGCAAGTAGATAAAGAACAAAATAAAGTTTTTAATTTTTCTCCGTTTCAATACATCCTAGAGTGGGACAGAATAAATAAATCGAATTAATACAGTCGGAAACGAGCCTCGCATATGAAACAAATAAGAAGGAAGTGTTAGTTCTAGGTGACAGGCCTCCTACGCCTGACTTGATCTTAGACCTCAGACAAAATAAATAGTTATGGTGAAAATGACGTCACAAAGACTCGCTTTCATCAGTGTTATTGAAGTATTTTAAACTTGGACAAAATGGTTATTTCTACAAAAAAGTGATTTGTATCGTTTAATAAGTAATTTTGCCCGAAGATCATTTTTGCAAATCCGTGTAAATTAGCCAAGTAACTTAAGAACAGGCAATTTATTGATCGCCACTATAATTTATTAACTGGAACTATATATCTTCCACCCACGTTTCTTATAAGGGCTCAATAGAATAGCTGATCGTAATTAGTTAAGGAATAAGACTTATTAGTGTATTTAAAATTCCTTGAATGATGTGGATTGAAACCCTATGATGAGAACGAAGGTGAATATCCTGGTGAAACCGAGTATGGTGTCAAGCTTGCTTGGTTAGTTCTCAGCCATCGTCTTCCCATTAAAAAACTATCTTTAAACATATTATATATATGTTATTTGATAGTTATCTTCAACCGCAACTTTCCATACTCCAGAAACTTTTAGTAAGATTCATAGCTTTTATACTTACCTAATCGTAAAATTGAAATTTAATATAATGAAAATAAAAAATAAAACACGAAAATATTACAATGCTTGGTATAAAATATATTTAAGAACGTTTGTATTGATTACAAATGTCTATTGTTACCGTGGAACTGTAATCTTTGTCGTTAAACTAACAGACGAGCCGGCGTTTAATGACACGTGAAGCTTCTCAAGTGAGACGACTTCATCGCTCCCGTATCCGTTAACTGTTGTTTTTCAACATCAAAGGAAATTTATTTTTGGGACAACAAAATCCCCAAAACTACTTCCATATTACGAGAAATTCGATGTGATAATACCGCGGAAACGTGAAAAGGTATAGATGACGTTGAATAGTTTTATTCAATGCTACCGCAATGTATATTAAGACAAATAGTAGATAATGATCGTATTTTACGTTATGAAGTAGCAAAGAGGCATTAAATAGTCAGTGCAACGTATATCTTAGAGAAACCAATATAAATAGAACTGTAGTCTTGAGGCCAGTCGTAATAAATTGTTAGACTTGTGGATTGAGTTGTTCTTATGCCAGTATTCTTGCTAACCACATCTTAGGGACCAAAATACAGTAGTGCGATTACCGTTCCTTTGCGACAGATGTAATAGATGTGGCGTTACATTACCAAATAATTTATCTGGTAAATAAGCAATAAAATTTCCCTTTGATCAAATGGGTTTGAAGTAAAATCCTTTGACCAGAAGAATAAAATAACTTAACAATTTTCAATTCTCAAGAAAAATAACAAGGAAATCAACATAAAACAAAACAGTTCGTTCAATGTATTACATAAAGTAATCGACTGTAAATCATTTTTTTCATCTTAATCCAATATTAAGGATTGGCTTTGGGAAAGCGGGCAGGTTTTCCTCAAATCGGAAAAATACATCCTTTCGACTTTGTATCGAATTGCTTCAGACGGCAATTTTATTGAACCGATAAAATTCAGACAATTCTATGCTTTAACACAAACAGAATAAGACAGAAGTTACGTGAATAGATAAAGTAGCATCGTAGGGGGTGCCAGAAATATGGCGGTCGATGAATAGGAAATTAGATCGAGCAATGGAAACACGATATTATAATGGATGAGATTTTCCCATCGCAACGGAAAAAATAAGACGTTTTCCCTTTATTACGAATTCTGTTGTTTTTTACGAGTGAATGAAATGGATGTGTTTTAATACTAACAGCAGACGGAATATAAACTAATACAAATCGAATTGTACATTGTTGATCACTTTCGAACAAAATTAAAGTATATTATTTATTTGTGATAATCTCCTTAAAGGTCAATTCTAATTTGATAAGAATTACTTTGGAAGAGTTTGAGAACTTTTTAAAGTATTTCCTATTACCAAAGATAGAGAGCAATGACAACATTTAATAAAGGCAACTTAAAAAGGGAATGAGGCTATAACAGTAACGCCGACTTAAAATAAAATACCAAAAGGTAACTAACAAAACAAAACCATTTTGAAGGATACAAAATCTTAGGTAAGAGCTTGTAAATATATCATAATATATACTTAATAATACATTGAAGCGGTTTTAGTGGAAGAAAGAATTTGGTGAAATAAATAACTTATATCATGACAACGAAACCGCTAATTTGGGAAACAGGTAGAAATTATGCAGAAAACGTATGGAAATTGTTACCCATCGGCAGATATAAAGTCTCATAGTACCTATAATTCATCTACTAATAGTGTTTTTAGATACTAATCGTCTATCCCAACTTCGTCCACGTGAAATAATGGTAGTATTACTAATGAAACCATATAAAAAGCACTTATTAATGCTTTCTCGGGTTCAGTACAATATTGATATGAGAACTACTTTCAGTTTGATTTACCCGTTATCAAGTGACATGTTTTCAAACAAACTTTTGCTCGAGGTTACAGCTCTTTAAAAACTTCTTGTAACATGCAACTTGTGAGCTCGTAGTCTTGTAACGATTGAAGAATAAGAGACTGATGTACTGATTGAAGATTTTATAAGATAAAACTATGTTTTTTTATTCTTTGTAAGTGTTGGCTTTTGACCACAATTTCATCTGATATTAAATGACAATTCGGTCTAAGATAGTAAACACGCTAAACCTTGATGGATGATGGATGACTACTTCTCAAATGCAACTGGCGGAACACAACGATAGGTGCTTGGCGACAGATTCTGGCGGGTGGTAGTTAGCCAGGTGGACTTAGTCAGTCAGCTGGTGTCAGCTGTCAGGATGATATTTTGGTGACCCGTTAAAGTTAAGTTATGTACGAGGTCTTTTTGAAATCCTAACGTACTCGATTACAACATAAGTAAGTTTTTGCTCGCGTAGTTTACAACTACTTTGTACTCCCTATTCTAGATACTTCATATTTTCATTGAGTGATATTTCTTTAGTCTTAGCTATTTAAGATTATTTGTTATTATTTTAGTTTATATTGTGTTTATCTTTATAGTGTTTAGATTTTAATTTGTCTACCACATAGTGCATGCTGTGGCTGCTTTTAAAGGCCAATGTGTATATACATTGTTCATATGTAGTGCCGATTCATGTGTGGTATATTTGTCACTAGCTGTCCTTAAATAAATAAACTACTTTATAACTACTAATCTACAGATTTGGCCTATATCTCGAGAGCAACTCTTTTTTTAAACAAAAGTTACTCCGTGTCTTTGTCTAACTATATTTTATGGAACATTTCATAATGAGCGATAGACTGTTTAAAGGAGAAAGCGTAACAAACAAACAAATGTACATTTTCGTTTATAATATTAGTCATATACCTTTTTTTTTTTTTTATTGTAGCTCGGCAAAGTGACTGTACTGTGCCTGATGGTAAGCACAGTACAATCCAAAAACAATGGCGACCACCGAAAGACATACTATCCATCGCCGGTCGCCGCTGTCATGCCGGCCTGAAAGCGACCCAGTCAGGGCCAGCCCCCTCCCCCCCCCGGTTACTGGATAAACACCGGCTGATCCCGGAACGCGACACGTCCAAACGTGCCACTATGGCGGGTGTTCCACCTGGTGTACGGTGGTCGCGATCCAGTCGGGTACAGACACCCTACCACCCCTACTACCTACACTGCGTATTACACACGCATATATGTTACAGCAATCATTTTATACTTCATTTCATTTTATTCACTTATGTATTATAATAATGTAATATGTAATATTTACTAATGTTTTATTATTTCTAAAAATATTAATGATCATTATAAGTATCCATTTTGGAATAGATCATTCGTGTGTACATATGTACAATACTGAACAATATTTTTACTTGAATCGGTTGAAAATTAATACGATTAAATTTTCTCGAATTATTTGTAATTGTTATTTATATTATTTGTAGTTGATATTTTTATAACCTATCAATCCGTTTTCAAGCTAAGTTTGTACAAACAACAATTTATAACGTAATATTTGTGACCAACAACCATTTTAATAGAAGCCTAGCATAAAATTAGGAAAACAATTAAATACAAAACATATTTATAAAGTCTAATTGTTTGTGAAATTTTGAAAGTTTGTGAAAATGGATGGATATTTGGTACTCTCTCACGTAAAAGCAACTATACAGATTTGAATAAAACTTTTCAGTGGTATAACTGATTAACAAATAAGCTATAATTTCTAAAGAAAAACTTCTCCCATCTGAGAGCTACCTCGGTCTGCGAAACATAAACCATTCAAGTTATGTGAAGATAATATATTTATTGTGTAACCATTTTATACAGATAGAAATGAAAAAGTTTTCTTATTTTTGTTTTCATTATTTACAAAGATGTTATACAATCCAGCGATGCTGTTGTGTGACGCTTACAGAGTCTGTGGAGATGCGACTGCACTGTGAAATACGGCAATCACCTCAAGAGCGCCGTGTCACACATCCTGCCAACCGTCGCGTTGAATAGTGAGGTACGTAATTGAATATCGATATAGACAATGTTCTCATTTTTAAAAACAAGGTACAGCAATACGGGTTGATGAGTTACAGGTTGAAAGATTAATTCGTCGTATGTTACGATCAGCAAATAAGTACCCAGATGCTGGATGTTTTTACAGGGCGTCAACTACCAAAGTTTATGGCTTTGTAACGGTGCTGTTGCATAGTAATAAATATCAAACTGGGAGAATTTCAACTACGATAGATATATAATTATTATGATCAGAGACTACAATATAGTTATACTAACATATAAAGTTATTTTAACTCATTTTAGTTAGGACTTCAGTAAGGACAATTAGGACCAAACAATATTTTATGCGTTTTCTAACAATTTGCATCCTTATTCCGATTTCCAATATGCATGTCAATATACGTGCATTTTCATATACACCCATAGTTTATATGTGTATAGAGTACATTTTATATGTGATATTTTTACGAACTTGGCGTTCAGATATATCTGAATCATATAATAATAAATGAGGATCATAATCCACAATAAAACAATAATGTCGATTAACGGTAGAGACAAATAATTTCTAACTATTCGCTCCCGCATTCCAATTTCCAATATCTTTGCGTAACACCCCTAGTAATATATGTGTGTAGTACATGCTATATAGGATAATTGTGTCTACGAATTAGGTATTCAGATATGGTATCCAGAAGAGATAATAAGTGTCGGAAAATGAACATATTTATCGACATTACAAAAAAACGTCACATCACTAACCATTCACAGATTGCAAGAGCCGTCTCGACGGCAGTCCGCTAAGTTCTCAAACACGACTGCGGTCTAATGATCCGAGTATTCACCGTATACCTACGAGATGTATTTCCTATCCGCTGTAACACTTATGCTGTTTGGTATTTATTGAATAGGTCATTACGATCTGATGTACTGATTGAAGATTTTACTCGACAAAATTACTAACTGACTCAGCCACGTGTTGCTGTGGGCTCAGTTATTATTACATATTGAATTGAATAAAATACGTGGCAGCATAAAATAAACTGAATTTGAAAAACAAATTATAGTTAAAAAGTGGCGCCATCTATGAGATATCTATAACGGTCGGTCCTACAGTTTTCTGTCAACAAACTAATTCAAAGTGCCATCTGTTCGAGACTGATGAAACTTAAAATTAATAACAATTATCAACATTGAAAATGATTTAATTTATAATTAAAAAATATTAAGTCCATTAATCGACATATAAATTATCCTATCTCTCAAGTTGGACCAAATTATATATAAATGCGAACTTTCATAACGATCGTTCGAGTAGTTCCGGAGTTCATCGTGGATAAATATCATGATACTAGAGTATTACATATTTAGACATATAACGGATAAATAACGGCTATTTGTTATAGAATGCTCATGTTTTTTTTGGTGGCAGATCTTTCACAACCCATTGAAGTTAATATAGGCAGATCTTTTCGATCTCATGATTTACTCGATTATAACATAAAGTAGTTTTGCTCGCGGCTTCGCTCGCGTAATTGTAACTTTTATCTATCGCGAACAGATGTTTGTCTAGATGTCAGGTACGTTATTTATTTTTTTGTACCTCAGATATCGTGTATGGAAAATTTCATGAACATCGGTTTAGTAATTTAGGCGTGACATTAAGTATTGTAGTAACTATATAGGACTAATAAATATTGTCGACCCAGTAATCATTTTTGTACATAAAGATCTGTGGAAATACCGTCATATAAAAATGGATTTCAAGAAACATCTTGAGTTACTAAAAATATGCCACCTATATATAGTAAATTTTGCTGTTGGAATGAGAAAATATCTAGATATTATATAAAATACTAACAATAAAATGCAAATTAAATTAATTGATATATCCCTGAAAATTCTCCTGCGTCACCTTCGGATATTTACAACTCAGAGGAGTATCTTAAAAGTTGATTAACCTGGTTATCTTAATATATATATTTCTTGTGTGCGTGTGTATGTGACTGAACTCCTCCTAAACGACTGGACCGATTTTGATGAAATTTTTTGTGTGTGTTCGTGGAGATTCGAGAATGGTTTAGATTTACAATTAGACCCGGCAGGTGGCGCTGCGATCGACTTTTAGGATTTTTTTTGTTTTCAAGGCAGGACAACGTCCGCCCGGTCCGCTAGTAGTGTTATAAAATGTAATTATTGCGAAATGAATCACTAACAAAGTAGCACGTTATAATGAATGAATCATTAATTAATCAAAATTATCTTTGCCGTGAGATGAATGTCATGTTCGAGTTAAAAAAAATCGAGGCAGTCATAAGGGCTGCTGACAAAAGTGAAAACTTAATACAATAGAATAACTATGTGCTGTTTTGAACTTTTCAATTAATTACAGTGTGAATTATTTACATTTCATAATTTGTAAATTGAAACTATTATCACTAGTCTGGTTTTCACATCAATCGTCACTATATAGGTCATTAATTAATAACATATATAAGACAGGTCAACAAAAAAAATAATTTTTTTTTGGGTTTCTGTTCTCTTGCTTAAATTCTGATTCTAAACTTAAATATTCATATTTAGTTCATAAAGTTTGCTTTGGTCTGATTTACGACGATAAGTATGATTTAATTTATTTCATAAACAAAAGATTACTAACTACATCTGAACGAATTTAAAGACAACATGGGGCCGAGGAACAAAGAGAACGTTTTCACCAAGATGTGATGAACTTTGAACGGCGATATCAAGGGCAGTACAACGAGAATATGATGGGAGATTACATTTGGGGTTTAATACGAGAGAGCTCATACGAGCATAAAAGAAATACGAAAAATATTCACTTTTAGACATCAGTTTCTTGTTATTTCACATCTATATGTTATTGTTTATCACAAATCTTGAATAAAAAAGACTCTTGTATCTAAAAAAATGTTTTGTAATTATAATTTACAGTGGAAGTGTAGAAAAAATTAAAAATCAATAATTTTTGCCGAAAAATTGAAAAATTGTTCTAGTTTGTACAAAAGCAAACTTTAATCGGAAAATTATTTTTTTCCTTATTTTTGTCGTAGGAGAAACCAAAATTTAACATGTAGAAGTTAGACCCAAAAATCGTGTTGACCGGTGTAATATGGCTGCACAATGTCAATACAAAATATCAATATTACATGTACATAGGCCCCTATACAACGCGTCGCTAGTGTGACGCAAGCCGCGCGAGCGTAATACTATCGATTCCACTTACTGGCATGACACGAAATTATAAATTTATCTCGTGCCAAAAATACCGTTCAAAGCGTCTAAAGAAGTTTTCACTTAAAAAAAACGATATTCTCATAATTTGAGTTACCTGTCAACATCTTAAAATACACGATTACTTACAGTCAATAAAAGTAGTTGTTATTAAAGTAAACGTTCAAGGGACAGGTTTACTTCATGTCCTGGAGCTAAATCGTCAAGCTCCATTCGCAATGTTTACC
Organism: Antheraea yamamai; assembly: GCA_036509395.1. Taxonomy (NCBI): domain Eukaryota; kingdom Metazoa; phylum Arthropoda; class Insecta; order Lepidoptera; family Saturniidae; genus Antheraea; species Antheraea yamamai. The sequence goes on from AP028445.1 coordinate 1,688,441, forward strand.
TCAAACCAGTAGTTGGCTATTACCGCCTTACCTTGTAGTGATTTCATGTTAATTCCCGCTTATTATCACTTGAAGGGTTGACTGGCTTAAACGTTTTTAATGTAATGCCATCTACGTATAAACTTAATAACTTTGCATGTAAAAAGTAGTATTGAAATGTATTTTCAAGAAATTACAAAGCAATTACATAAACAATTAACAATTACTCGATTTAATAGCTCATTTCATTTCTCGACTCGGGTGTCGTCTCGCGCGCCCCCGTCAGGGGGTGCGCGGGGGGACCGCATCAGGGATTATCCCTCTGGCGGTGGCTTCGCTCTCCCCCTGCGTAGCAGGGGTGTCTATTATTGGGGTGGGTGTCATCTTGTGATGACGCTGCCCCGTTTCTGTCCGTCTCGTTATCTGGTGCTTTCTCGACCTCATTCCGGGATTGCGAATCTGACTTTTGCGTGTTTTGTGGCTTTCTTTTTGAAGTCCGTTCTTACGTGCCCTATTCGTTCCCTGGTTTCTTCCTCGATTATCTTGGCTTCTTCCAGGGAGGCTGTCCGTAATTTGGCGTTCTGTTCTCTCTTAATGGCGTCCATATTAGAGGTTAACTCTTTGAGCAGGATTTCTAGAGTGATCTCAGGTTTTTTCCTTTCGCTGGCTTTCCTGGTTCCCTTGGGGGGTGGGGGGTCGTTGCCGGGGGCCATAAGGCTCGCCGGCGCCGTCTCCTCCACCATCCTTGGGGCCGGCTTGGGCTCTCTTCTTCTTCGCACGGCGCCGGTCCGGGCCACGGTGCCGGCCCGGCGATTCCTTAGCTCTCTTTTGAAAACAGGGCAACTCCTCTTATTGTTGGCGGTGTGGGCGCCCCCGCAGTTCGCGCAGGTCGCCGGTTCGTCTATAGGGCGGTCGCAATCTCTTGCGTAGTGCGGTCCCCCGCACCGTACACAAGCGATTTCTTTGTGGCACTGTTGCGACGAGTGCCGAAATTGCTGGCACCTGAAACATTGTGCCAGCCGGCGTTCTCCTCTCCAGGCTTCTATCTTCACTGGCAGTCTCAGAAGTGTTTCCACTGCATAGATGGCGGGCGTGAGCTCGGGCGTTCTTTTTAGGACGGTGTAGTAAACGCACCCGTTTCTACCACTCCGCCCGTTTATCTGTCGGGCGTGTTCGGCCTCGAAGCCTTTTTCTTTTAGGTCCTCTATTATTTTTAATGGGTCCGTCTCTCTCGGGAGGCCGCGGATAGCGACCTTGAGGGCTTGTCTCGGTTGGGGTGAGTATGTGAACCAACTCACCCCTTCTTGGATCTTGAGGTAATCACATATTAAGTGATATTCTTCGATTTCACTCGGGAAGAACCGAAGTCCGTTCCCGAAGGCTCGTACATTGGGGTTGCGACCCAGCATCCCTTCCAACCGTTGTAAATGCTCAACCCATTCGGGGAGGCTTTCCACAACGATCGGCGGGAGGTGTTGTTGTTGCTTGGCGGCTAAACCTTGTGGTGGTCTTGATAATTCTTCGGCTAAACCTTGAGGTGGTCTTATCTCGACGGGGCTCGCTGATTGGCCGGATTTTTCCAGCGGCGGCGCTGTGATCGCGGCGTAAGACGGCACATTCGCGGATGGCGCCACTGTGCGATCAGTGGTCTTGAGCTCGCGCGGTATAGCTTTCGCGGGTTCCGTACTCGGTACGGGGGGGGGCTGCTCGCGGGCAGCCCCTCGCGACGTAGCGGGCGCTGGCGTGGGTGCGACCGCCTGCGCCGCTGGTTTTCCGCGCGACATTGAGACTTCTTGAATCTTCGACCTTTTCGGGTCCGGAGATTGGACGTCTGGTGATGTCTGTGGCATGTTCTGTCGTTGTTCGGGTGTCTCGGTGGGGCCGGGTACGGTGTCGCTGCGCTTGCGGCGCAGCGCCCTACCTATCGGCCCGACTTGGCTTTCCGGGATTTTTGGTGGCTTCAGTGTCCCTCTTGCGGCACGTTCAAGCGCCGCGGCGTCTTCGGAAGCAGGCTTTTTCCCCTCGTCCTCTGCCTCCTTGAGGCGCAAGTACAGCGCCATCCAGCGGGTCATCCCCACCGACAACGTCCGAGCTGAAATGAGCTCGGCGAGAGTGACAATATCACTCTCGTGAACGACTGCCGATGGGGACCCCCCCCCGGGCGACCTCTGTCGCGCCCCTGAGGGCTGAGAACTAGGAGCGGGCACGGTGGTGCGGTGTCCGGTGTGAGTTGCGGTGGTCTTCGTTTTTGCGGTCGTCTGGTCCGTAGGCAAAGCTGTGGTTGTCGAAAGGCATTCTGTTTGGCCCTGAAAAGGGCCTTTTTTGGTGGATCTCGAGGCCGTCGCCGGCCGGGGCGCGGCGGCAGCGGGGCGCATCGTCACGCAGGACAAGCGGATCGCGGAACTCACGAAAGACGTCCTCGTGCGTATAGACGACGGAACGGTCTATTTCATTTCACCTTGACATTTAGGTATTATAGAAATTGCGATTTTGGTAAATATTTTCACATTCGTTTATGAGAAGACGCATGATTGTCTTGGCTTTAAGAATTCGTCCTGGACACTTTCCATTGAATAAGTTTAACTTTTTAATGACGAGAAACGAAAATAGTAAATGTGTAGTTTGCCATTAAGAAGAAGATGCTTATATTAGATTCTCAAATACGACAGATATTTGAGAATAATAATTATAATATAGGTATTCCTAACCAAATATTGTCATGCTCAGCATCAAAAAAGCCAAATCTATACTAATATTATAAAGCTGAAGAGTTTGTTTGTTTGAACGCGCTAATCTCAGGAACTACTGGTCCGATTTGAAAAATTATTTCTGTGTTAGGTAGCTCACTTATTGAGAAAAGTTATAGGCTATATATCATTACGCTAAGACCAATAGGGATGGACGACCAATGAATAATGTTTCATAATCAGAGTACGTATTTATAAATGTTTTCACCTTCTACGTAAACGAAGTCGCGAGCTAAAGTTAGTGTTAGCCCAAATTCCACGCGAACAAAGTCACGGACAGAAGCTAGTTAATCTATAGTTTGGTGGACGTCGGGTACAAGAGCAAGAAAGTTATTGCAAGGTTCTGTTTATAATTTTTTTTAAACATTTGTTAGGTTATTGTTTGTTGTGTGGATGAGGGTGGCGTGTTCCTTTTGACCAAATATGTATGAATATGTAGCTTAGCTTAAGTTTGTGTCACTTAGGTTGCGATTTTCATGAACTTACTAACTTGAGCTAGTTGTCAAAATTAAATCGGCTGAGTGCCTTAAGCGCTCGCCTTAGTAGTACGGTGAAGCTGTTAAGGCCTTGCCAGGCCAATAGCGTAGTCAGTTCGAAATAAAATATTACTTTTTGAACAAACATACTAAAATAAAGAGAATAAAATAAATTATGTGTTATCCTGACATCAATATGATCTACTTGGACTATTCGTTGTCGCCTTTCATGAAAGGAAGAAATATATACGCGCTACATTGGTATATACCATCCTTTTGGTGATATAATAATCTCCAGTCTAAGATAAGAACGTTGCCATTGTCAACGTTATGGCAATCTATCTTTTGCACGCGACTTCACTCGCCGTAATATATATACGACCTATACCTCGGAAAGAGTGTTTTTTTTATGAAAGCTACCTTATGTCCTTTTCTGAACCCCGGAAAACTTGTATGCAAGATTTTATGAATATCGGTTGAGTATTTAAGCCGTGAAAAGCGTAACAAACAAACAAACTCATATTCGTATTTATAATATTAGTGTGGACTAGTAAGGACCACTCCATATGTACCATAAATAAATATCTTACATAGATGACTTGCTATTACGTTAAAACACTGCACCGGCTTACACATTCAATAATCGGACTACTAGAATTAGAAATTGTTGTTATTTAGAAACCTTGTCTTTGTTAGTTTAAATCTCGTACTGATTCTATACACATACCTGAAATCCAATAATATCTTGAGCAATTAAGAAACGAGAACTGCTTTCTTTTTATAGTTCAGTTTTTACATGAAATTTCTATATAAAAAAAAGCCTTTGAAATATAATGTTGACTCAAATACTATACAAATTAAGATTCTTTCTAAGCCATTTGCTCATGGAATTATTTAATTTGCGTAGAAATCATATATATTTAACAACCTTCTGAGCTTTTAGAACAAATATTCCATATGAAATGTAATACGTAACTTCGTATGTCATGGATTGTTTATAGGTATTACTGGATTACATTATTATGGGTATGCATTATAATTTGTAACTTGAAATTGTAGTGTAGATTCGTCCGTATGTTTGAAATTTCATCCATGTGTTTGTGTATACAACAGTTCTTGTCTGAAAATCAGCAATGCCACGCGTGCACTTGCTAGCCTTATGCTAAGACAAATACCTTTTTGACTTCATGTGTATGTGATGAATAAATGTATCTCTCTTTCTTTCTTTACATACAAACATGGCCGTTGAGTAATCGGTAGGTATATGTAATTAACCTAATTAAGCGTTATCTCATACGTTTGCCGCATTATCATCTTTTATGATCTCGATGTCTTTTATAATTCGTTGCGTAAAATCTTGTTGATTAGTGATTTTATTATCTCTCTGATTAAAATGTAAACTACATAATACATAGATATGAAACAAGAGTTGTAACTTAGGATAGTAGATAAAAAATGCTTATAAGCGAAATTACCATATATTTTGGGTCATTCGTTTTAGAGCCCATTAAAAAAACTTGACGCAAATACTCGAGTATTTTTCTGCTATTATAATGACCAGTTCTATTAGGAATAATGACGTAAAATTAAAAAAACCAATTGGAAATAAAAAAAGTATATTCCAACGCATATATTATTCGTTGTTTAAGTTCTATAAATATTATGATTTGCATTACCGACCCAACACAAAGCTGCTTTGTTATTTATAATTTTAAAACACAATGATTTCAATGTACAACCTCCACATAATTTTTTTGAAAAATATACGTATAATGTAATAAAGTAGTTGGTAAGAAAGAAGGACTGAAAAGCAGTAACAAAAACAAAAATTTGATGACTTGTTATTATGTTATGTAAAACACTACAACGGCTTCCAGATGCGATAATGAGGTTTCTAGAATTAGAAGTTGTTATTTTTTTTTAGATACTTCGTCTTTATCAGTTTATATCACATTCAAATCTTCTTTACGTACATAAAACCCAGTAATATCTAGAGCAATTAGGACAAATGCTTTCTTTTCTAGTTAATTTTTCCCCAATTTCTTTATCGTAGCCACTTAGACCTATTTGTTTTTCGGATATTTTCAGTAAGACTTGATACTTTCAAAACAGTTTATTCTAACGGTGTCATAATTAAATGATTTTTTAAAAGTTGATAACTCAAGATATCTTTTATTCAGCCCCGAGCTGCTTCGGTCGATAGCGTGGCATATAAGAAAGTAACATGGAAGCATTAATTACTTAGCTATTGGACACTGCTGAGGATGTTTGGTACATTCCATGAACTGCCACGATTTAACTAATATAACTTCCTCTTCTTACTCTTATCCCACATGAGTAGGGTCGGCACATCATGTTTTTCTATTCCACTCTCCCCTGCCAGACGTCTTCTCGGTACTCCCACTATACTCATTTTTTCACACAATCTGGTGACGCCGCGGCGATGTCGACGTCACCGGGGTGCTTGCGGGTGCGGGGTTATCTATGTTCAATTTAAGTGGACTGTATATGCGGGGGTGCTATATTGATATTCGACTATTGCGATCAGTTACGATTAAGGAGAGAAGGGCAGGATGGAAACCTGGCACATACCTTGCGGCGATACAGTCTCCACGTGGCTAGCCGGCTTGGTGTTCCTCGTTTCTTTCCACCGAGTGTTCTCTCACACAACACTTATTGTTTATAATATATGTCGGCACGTATGTAGCGATGCGCTTATTTCTCACTCGACCATGCAAAAACCCAAAATGTCAGCATGCAGCGCGGCTCGGCACGGACACTGTGCAAGCCGCGTAAACTACTCGACGATAGCATACGAAGTAACACAACACAATGGCGGCGCCAGTCGAACACTGGCGGCGGCAATCGAAACTATTGGCGGCGCGAGCGTCGCGCTCGCGGCGAATAAGCATGTGCCATAGTTAAAGGGAAATGTGATTGGGCAAGATTAGATGGCGTGACCTGATCGCATTAATTGGTCAAATTCGAAGTGACGCGATTTAATCCATAATGCGGGAATTTTCAAACATACATAAAGCGGCGCAACCACAATCCATCTCTTTTCCGTTATTTCTTTAGTCCTATATCTGTTCACCTTCATATAACTAATCTATACATATAATACGAATGTAAATCTAACGTGTATGTACTTTTTAGATTTTTGTAAAAAACATGTAGCAGATGTCTAGGAACAAGTAATAAAATATATTTTAGAAATCAATTTTAGAAACGTCTGTCTGTCTGTTTGTTTGGACACGCATCACTACTAAAATACTGTGTTCATGATAAAACCTCACCAAGAACTCACCCATTCTACCCGACACAGTGTTTAGCCCCATCATTTTTCGTCACATAAAAAGTTTGCGCATCAGAATTTCAAAGCCCAAAAGAAATCGCACTTTAAAAACCCATGAATAGTTTTTTTTCTATAGACAATTATAATACAAACAACTTCATGACAAAGGACGAACGAAACAAAATACTTTTTCTTCCTTTTTGTATGCATGTCAGCGGCAACTGGCGATGGATAGTTTATCTCTCTGTGATCGCTATTGTTTTTGAATTGTACTGTACTTACCGTCAGGCATAGTGCAGTCACTTCACCGTGATACATTAATTCACAATTACATGTACATTTACAGAATCACAATGCAGTAGTAGAATGGTCTTATTACACACCAATATTTTTTTTTTTTTTAAGTCCCCTTTTCCCCCGGACATTATCCGAGACTTTATATATTTATGAATATTTCTTTCGAAACTTTTTTTTCTTTATTTTATTAAAAAAAAAAAAACACACACCAATATTAGTAGCTAAGTAGATACTGTAATAGAGTATCCAAATTTTTCACATTAATCTGTGCCAATTAGAAGGTCTTAAAACCTTAAATATTCGAATACATATAAAGTTCCCCAGGTCTTGTTATACGGTACACTCTTTCGATGTAAAAATCGCTCACCGCTCATCGGATTCCCCAAACATCGAGAAGGCCAACACCACAAATGGATGGAGTCCATTTAATCTCGTGGGATTTAATTGCAGCACCTTTCGATTCGCCGCCGGAACGCACCGACCATTTATAGCGTTCAGGATTTATTGAGCGCCGATGCGATTACTTGGACGATTTTTAAAATGAATTAATTTTGTTACTCTCCCATAATCCTATTATATACAATAATAATCTATCACTTGGTTAAGAGATACCTACAGTTGCGCCGAAGTATTAGATAAATTAACGTTAGCCACTTTTTTCAACAGCATTCCTCCTAATATACTTTACGTGAAAGAGCAAGAGAGACAGTGATATACATTACGCCATATACATAGAAAAAAAAAGTCAAGGTAGTCATAAGTCATTAGTATATTGAAATTATAAACATTAGTCTGCTATTCACATCTAGTGGCACTCCGAACAGTAATTATATACAGTTTGTTAATTAATCAAACATATGCAAAATCTCAATACAAAACAATATACTATATACTAATATTGAATTAGACGTATACAGGCCGCTATACTACGCGTCGCTACGCGCAAGCGCAATATGCTCGGTCACGCTTTACAGGCATGCCATGACGCAAAATCATAACTTTATCTCCTGCCAAAAATACCGCTAAAGAATTTTTTACTTCAAAAAATGTTTTAAATAATAGTACGTTATAGAAATAATTTAATGAAAAGAATGAAGTCAGCTTAGAATTATATATTTCTTCTTTTTTTTTGTTTTCCAGAGACGCGCTTGGCCACAATCTCAATTCTGTTAAAAGCCTCCAGAATCTAAGTTCACTATATAAATTACCATTCCAAATGCTTTATCAAGTACGTAGTAAATTGGTAATGTAGCTGATAAGCTATGTTGTCAGTGAAAAGTAATATATTATTATTCGTGTAAGAGGTCTGACAATTAAAAACGTAAACTGAACGCCATTAAAGGAATGACATCATCACGTATGACGTCTTCTTTATCAACTGAGTATAATAAAAGTACTACCTTTAAGAGCATACAGCAATAGATCTCAGAATATATATTACTCATTTAATCAAAAAAGGTTTAACTTAAAATTTACGTTTTTAGAGTTTTCACCGGAAATTAAATTAACGTTGGGAGAAGAATACGTCAGCCACTTCAATACGAGCAAAACTACGAAAATAGAAGACTGTTATTCTATTTTGGATTTAAACGTGTGAAAAACTGAGTCTCCCAAAATAGTTAACGAAGTGAAGTAAAATGAAATGAGTCTATGTATTAATAGAAAGTCATTATTTTATTAACTGTAATTTATAGACCAAGATCCCAGAACTGCCAGACCTATCTTATTTTTAAACAGACGAAATCTTATGTTTTAAGTAGACATTTATGTATTTATAACGCTTTCGCACTCACACAGTTCGAGACTGGGGGCGATGTATAGAATCAGGAGACAAAGGTGGCTAAAAATAAGAGCTACTTTACTTATTTTTAAAGGGCTGATTTTTATATACGTTGTGTATAATATCATTCTAAAGTAGGAACTAGTATCGCCAGACACCTAACCAGGGACACAACTTCTGCCAGGCGCTTTAAAGGAGACAAAAAAAATGAATGATCTTAACTTATTTTTAAATGCTTGATTTTTTAATATGTTATTCAGACAACTATTACAAAACTATATTTTGTCAGCCAGACAGATTGTAAGGGGCACACATCCCGCCAGACGTGAAAAATGGTCAGCTGTTAGTATGAGCACAACACCTTAATGTATGTCTTAGTCTGTGAGAACAACTGCTTATGTCGGCTACAACGTGCGATTTGGTAGCGAAATAATTCATTTTTTTAATTAAGGATATTGAATCAAAGGTAGTAAGTATTTTACTCTAAATCGTATATGTAAGCTCTCGCGTTTATACTAACGGCTGACTATATTTCATGTCTGCATCTGGGATGTGTGCCCCCTACAATATATCTGGCTGATGAAATATAGTTTTATAATAGTTGTCTGAATAACATATCAAAAATAAGCTAAGTTCATTCATTTTTTTGTCTGCTTTAAAGCGTCTGGCAGAATTTGTGCCCCTGATTAGGTGTTTGGCGACACCGGTTCCTACTTTAGAATGATATGATACACAACATATATAAAAATCAGCCATAATATAAGGTTTCATCCATTTAAAAATAAGATAGGACTGGAAGCTCTGGGATCTTGATCTTAAAAAAATTCATTATTCAGACAAATCGTAATCCATGCTCGGTGGTATTATATTCCATCCACTTCACTTGGGCATAACAACTGAACTATATTCGGTAAAACACTACCAACATTACAAAATATAGAGTCAAATAACATAACACTATGAATAAAATATAGAAATCACTTCATTAACTGTTACACGTAAATAGAAACTAATCAAATAATTTGGAAATATATTTAGAACTTAATTTTTTCTCTTAAGCTAAATTTAAATAACTTACTATAACATTTTTAAAGGAATATATTATGTATTTTTTGATAATTATAAACGATTTCTCACGGTCGTTACGGATGCAGAATAATTGGGGACACATGCTACCACGGTGGGCTCATTACTAAAGAAATATGGCCCGAAAGAGAATATATTTATTCGTAATTGTACGCATGTGTGAAGTTATGGTTCTAATTATGATTTATTAAAGTGAAATAGGGTGTTTTTTTTATCGTTAAAGGTAATTTACTGGTTTAATTTATCTGATAATTTATTTTCTATGTTTTATGGAGATTTTTTTAAAGATGTTCGTGGTTAGAGACGTTGTGCTTTTGAAATTTTACGCAAAGTTGATGCTTAGAAGATACGCTATATGTATATATTACTTTTGGACAGTATTGTTTTTTTTCTATAGATATAGATAAATTTGACGTGTCCTTTATTTTCGCGAGTTTATCCTCATAACGTTTAAACCGATTTTGATAAGATTTCTGGTAAAAAAGCACCTTTTTGATCCAATCGTAATTCGTAATGAAGATTGAGATTGAGATTGTTTATATTTGTATATTTTAATCAGGGAAGGAAATAGCGTTTATAGCATCTCCATGCGACTCTAACTCTTTTTCTTTATGTATTTTGGTTTTTTACTTTCTTTTTTTTTCATCGCAAATAACGTAAAGCATTTTATTAAATCTAAAGGTTACATTAAATATTTTAGGAAAAAATATTAATTTATTAAAAATTAGACACAAAATAGCGAATTATAAGTTATATATAAAAAATTATTAATAAAATTTCGATGCCTTCAATATTGAGGTTTTGCAACCATTTGCTCCATAAATGGACAGATGGCGCTGTCACCTTTTGTAAATTTTATTGTCCATGACATTTTGTTTATTTTCTGCACAATACGGAAAAGATAGCGCTGTTCAATTTATGATCTAGATATTCAAATATTACCAAATTGTATTGAGCATAAAGTTGCATTGAGAGAGAGAGAGAAACTAAGACTGAAGCTGTAAAGGCACGTGCGGCTAACAGCGGATAGTCAGTTCAAAAAAAACACCCACAAACTCAGTTTAGAAGCTTTGTTCCTTAAAAACTAGAATTAATACAGATAAAACACGTACTTCCCATGCAATCGCGAAGTACATGAAACATAAATCAAAGTTTCAATTTAAAAATTCTTTATTAGAAGAATTAAAGAGATAAAATCAGAATAACTTTACCTCGACGTAAAAACGAAAAAAAGTCATTTGAAGCATATCGTGACGGCATAAACCAAATAAGGTCACCGGGTACCGCCATCAGTAATTTTCTCCTAATTCCGGATCCAACCCTCAGGTGATACGGGTTACAGGCGACACAAATTAATCCATTTAAAATACATGGCCGATCCGGCCCGAAATGCCAGACATTGAATAAATAAAATCAACATTACACCACGCTCTGACCCGAATACGTGGTTTCGAGTTATTTTAAGAACATTCCAATTTCGCCGTTGCGGCGAGAGGGTTAGGTACTGCCGCACTCAAACTCCCGTCACAGCCTTTAACTGTACTGATGATTATTCTGGGACTTTTTTGTTGAAAGCTTAAAATTGCTTTGTTGCGTAGTAGGATACTCATCATCAAGCGGGGTTGTAGGAGAGTTTTATTCATCTCGGTGACAACCTTAGTGACAAACCCAACATAGTGACGTACTTTTGCTTTACTTTTGGGCACTTTGGTTTTGGTAATATAACAGTGGTGATCAGCAATGAGTTACAGATTTCTCGGTGGTAGGTATTTGGTGACGCCGAGGCGATGTCGACGTCACCGTGGGGTGCGCGTGTGCGGGGGGATTCTATGCTAATTTAAGTGGACTGTATTTGCGGGGGTGCTATATTTGATCTTCAACTATTGCGATCAGCTACGAAGAGGGAGACAAGGGTAGGAAGGAAACTTGGCACATACCTCGCGGCGCTGCAGTCTCCACGTGGCTAGCCGGCTAGGTGATTCTCGTTTCTCTCCACTGAGTTCTCTCTCACACAATACTTATTGTTTATAATATATGTCGGCACGTATGTAGCTATGCGTTTATTTCTCACTCGACCATGCGAAAACTCAAAATGTTAGCATGCGGCGCGGCTCGGTGCGGATACAACAACACTGACGATAGCGAACGAACACTGAACACTGGCGGCGCGGACGTCGCGTTACCTTATATAAGCATGTGCCATAGTACAGGGAAGCGGGGGCTGGGGGCGTAATCTGATCGCAATCAATTGGTCGGGCTTCAAAGTGGCGCGATTTAATCCATAATGCGGGAATTTTCAAATATACATAAAGCGGCGCAACCAGTATTGATTCTGGGTTGCATTGTGTCTATCAGTATGTACATAGCAGTTACTTTGTCGTGACTCTAAAAAAATAATAGAATATCGATTTGCTGTCTCTTGGTCCACGTATTTGAATACTACAGATTACTGGTAAATGAAAGAAGGCTACAAGAGATGTGAATATTAAGATGAAATGTAATTAGAATTAATAAAATTAGAAATTATTGTATCAGAGGAAGTATCAATAGCATCAGTATCAGAAGAGAAAGTAATTGGTCAGCGTGCTATGAGTACGACATGAGAAGGAATGAAAGTTATAGAACCAGAAGAACTAAGTATGTATGAAGGTGGACGAATACGGCCAAATAGAGGAAGGCCGAATAATTGATGTATGTGCCTAAGATGGGAATAATAAAGTTGATAGAAGCGGATAGAAGAGATAAACATATCGTACCTACCTTGAGTGGAATAAAACTATGAAAGTGGTGGGTCGATGGTGAATGAAAACATTCTGAAGGAATGTAAACGATTCACAAAGTAAACTGCTATATATTGTTCGATATGTCAAACTAAGAATAACTGAATTTACACGGTATTTAATCCCCGGGACCCTTTGGAGAAGGATGATATTAAATATTTGGGAGATTAATAATATAAGTGAAATTAATTTGTACATTTGAAAAGAGTTTTTGAGTTGCAAAGTTTCAAAGAAAATAAATCTTTAATTCTGTAAATTCAAGGGGGGTCCACCTATTGTTATATTATTACCGGTTTCAATTGTATTCTTAAACGCGAAAAATCTTAATAAACCTAAATAATAAATCCGATTGCAGCAACACCTACCGTTTCCAATTGTGAATCCAAACTATCCATGGGCTCACTCAAACATATACCCAGTTGATATGTGAGAAATCTTTTAAAATAAGCCTAGAACCCGTTCGTAGAATCATCTACCGAGTCCAATTGAGATAAAAACTAACCTACATATATTGGCGATAAATGGATTTTTGCAGATTCCAATTACATTCCTTGTGGTTAACTATAGAAATTATATATTTGCCAAAATAATCATCGTCTATAACACTGAGAGATATTATACCTTTTTAACATTGAAATTTCATAATTCGTCCAAGGATTCCCCGAACACAACAAACACGATAAAAATATGAAATATAGCTAATATGTTTAACTAATCTGTCTGCTATACATACTTTCGTCCGTTATCCTGGAGAATCTCTTCCGTTTTATGGGTCAAAAAGTATCCTTTATATAATTTTATAATATTAATTACCACTGTGTTAAGATTCATTAAAATTGTTTCAGTACTTTCAGAGTGATACGTGTTCACAGGGACAGACAGACAAATATTGTAAATAGATTATTTTTGGCTTATATATCGATAACAAAGTCACATCGGTTATAATTTTCAAAAAAATATTTAATGTACAGATTTGGCCTACTTACTGTTTTGTTATAGTAAAATAAATATTAGGTCTTTACCTATGAAATTGCTGTTTTGTATGAAAAAAATTAAACGAATTTTTTTCATGTATTTTTTATTTGTATTAATCGAAGTAATCACCCATGCAATCAATGCATCTTTGCCAACGCAGTGGCAGTTTATTGATGCCCTTCTTAAAGAAATCAGCTGGGTGAGAGGCAACAAATTCTTCAAAGGCATTTGTACTGCATCTCGGGTATTGAATTTTTTTCCCGCCAAGGAGTTATCCAAATTCTGGAAAAAGTAGTAGTCTGTAGGCGCAAGGTCTGGTGAGTAGGCCGAATGACGGAGAACTTCCAACCCCAGTTCTTGCAACTTGGAGACCGTCTGCTGTGCAGTATGAGGTCGCGCGTTGTCGTGCAGGAGCAGGAGAGACGAGCGATTGACCAATGCTGGTTGGAGATGTGCCAGCTTCTCCGTCATTGTGTTCAGTTCTTCACAGTACACATCTGCAGTAATGCTCACTCCGTTTGATAAGAAGCTGTGATGAATCACACCGGCGCTAGACCACCAAACAGTGACCATCACTTTTCTAGGGGTAAGTTTTCGTTTAGGGCATTGTTTAGGTGCTGAACCAGGATCCAACCAACTTGCTGAGCGCTTGCGGTTATCAAACAGAATCCATTTTTCATCGCAGATAGGTTCAAAATTCCTTCATTTGTGTGTCTGTTGAGCAGTGCAAGGCACGTCTCGACGCGTACTTCGCGCTGGCGATCATTGAGTTCGTGGGGCACCCATTTGTCAAGCTTTTTTACCTTGCCAATGTAACGCAAATGGACCAATATTGTTTTGACGCTAACGTCGAAAGCTGCTGCTAATTCAGCCGTAGATTGTGTATCATCAGCTTCCACAATCGCCTTTAATTCGTCATTGTCGACCAAAGTCTTCGGACGACCGCGAAGTTCATTTTTCAGGTCGAAATTCCCAGAACGGAAGCGTGCAAACCAATAACAGGTGGTGCGTTGGTTTGTAGTGTTAGCTCCGTAAACGTCGTTGATGTTGCGTGCCGCTTGTGCTGCGGTGCTGCCACGACGGTACTTATATTCCATAATTACTTGAATTTTTAACGTATCCATGATGACAAAAAAGATTGAAATGCGATGAAAATGTAACACTAATCAATAAACAAATGACTACTTTTGGAAAAAGAATTCCATGTTTTTAAAATAAAATTAATTTGAAATTAGAACTCTTGGCTAAACAAAAATTATTTTGATTTGAAATGGCCAGTACTGCAGATCGGCAATTTCATAGGTAAAGACCTATTATATTGTATATACAGATATAGATTCTGTGTTTCGGTACGGTCTCATAATTTGTGGCGGATACCGCTAACGGATTTGGGTGACTCGCGGCCTTTTCAAAGTATGTGGTAGCTAGTGATTTTACGTGCGCCCAGACAGACAGTATCTCCAGGTCCCCGTGGAGATCAGCTCTCCGGACGTACCATGGGGCACCGGTCAATTTACGTAAGAAGTGGTTTTGAAGAATCTGCAACTTACTAAAGTTTTACCCTGGTACGTGCGCGAAAACGGGACAACTATTTGTCCAAATGGGGCGGTTGGACGTCTTATACAATGTGAGCTTGTGTGTCTGAGGGTAGTTCCAGAGCTTAATGCGAGCTTAATCAGGCGAAAACAAACAATCTCTTGAACTCTATAACAGACCAATGACTAATTTTTCACTTTATTATAAACTAACTGACCCGTGCAACTTCGTCTGCATCTAATCGATTATCACTGGTTTCAATTGTATTTTTAAATGCGAAATTTTTTAACAAACCTAAAACCCGATTGCAGCCACACCTACCGTTTCCAATTGTAAATCCAAACTATCAAGGGGCTAACTCAAACATATACCCAGATGGTATGTGTAAAATCTTTTAAAATAAGCTTACAACCCGTTCGTAGCATCATCCACCGGGTTCAATTAAAATAAAAACTAACCTACATATATTGGCGGTAATGTAAAAATAGTTTGAGAGGTCTATGGATCCCCAGTTGGAACGAAGTTCCTTTCCCTTTTTTGTAGACGTTTACTATACAGTCAGTATAGTTTACATTATAAAATATCAAGTTGATAGAGATAAATTGTAAATTAAACGATAAAATATATTCATAAAATAAATAATGATAAATTAAACACTGAATGATATCATAACTATTTTCAACTTGTATTAACACTTTTTCAAACTCCATTGTATTGAAGAAAAATATAAATATTAAAAAGATATGAGCATATGAGCGCGTCAACTGTCACTTGCTGTAACTATTTGTTTAAGAACTAGCAACGGCTTCGACAGCGAATTCCAGAAAGCCAGTTTTTCATATTATATCTTTATGTTCTTCCAAACAGCGTGCGGGTTACCTGCCTGACGATAAACGTTGCGTTTATTAGTGCATATCACACCTTTACAGGCAAAAATATTGATTTTTATATAATTTAGAATGTTTTGTTTTTCACTGACTTTGAAACGCTACTAAAACATGAAATTATTATTGCCAGACATTTTTGTAACTAAAAATAATGTGCTCGAAGCAATTTTTTGTAAATATAAAAAGTATGTTGATTGCTGTAATTTGAATATTATTTTATTTAGACATAAAAGGGAGTAAATTAAAAATAATATGCATAGAATAACTTAGCTATAGTTATAGTTTAGCGCAACACTGGCTGTATGATAAAGAAAGCGATAATTGTGGAAGCGCCAGTTATAGACGCATGTATTTAAGATGGCGTCAGTCCCAATTTATATGTCTACGTCTATCGTTGTTTTTCATTGGTTACGGTCAAATTTCAATATCATGATGGTTAATAAAATGAAATATATTCTTTGCAATGGAAAAAATAAAATGGTTTGAAATGAATTATTTTATTTATAAAGAATATCATCGGGCACATTATTGTCAATAACAAAATTGTCTGGCAGTGATAAATTCATGCTTTAAAAGTTACAAGTTTAAAAGTTAGTTTAAAAGTTACTGAAAAAAAAACCTTCCTAAAATTATTTATAAATCAATATGTTGACCTGTAAAGGTGTGATGCGCATTAAAAACACAACGTTAACCGGCTATCAGGTATACTGAATCCTGTATGGAAGGGCATAATATATTTTCATATTAAAGAACCAGCTTTTCTAAAATTCTCATTCTTCCAACGTTGCTGGCTCTTGTGCTAAGGTGTCGCAAAAAAGTCTAGTTACATTTACTACAATTTTTTTTTTTGTTACCCTGGACAGCTCCCTGCATTTTATGGGACAAAAAGTATCCTAGATGTAACCTTGTAATATTAGGTATGACTGTGTCAAACTTCGTCAAAATTGGTTCAGTACTTTCAGAGTGATACGTGTTCACAGAGGCAGAAAGACAGACAAAAATTGTAAAAGGATTATTTTTGGCTTCTATATCGATAACAAAGCCTACCCCGATCAAAATTTTCAAAAAATATTTAATGTACAGATTTGGCTTTGTTACAGTTTTATTATAGTAATAGAAGAAGATATAAGGGTTGTCAAATACACTATGCAAAAATTTTAGTATTGATAATTTTAGATTGTATAGATATACTGATTAAAAAATCCTGAACAATATACCTATATCCGACTAAACATAAAACGATTTTTTTTTTAATTTATACATAACTAATTTTGCAATAGCAATTAAGATACGATATATGTTACTATTATTTTAGTAGGCAGCAGAAGGTAAATATTACATGTCGAGGTTGACTAAGAACAAATTGTATACACAAATAGACAGACGTAACAAATCTGTTACATATGTTAAAACGGTGATACGACTCGAGCAACTTGTCCACTAAGTTAAATCAATTATGTTAACAAACTTAACTGTCAACTAACAAACTGACGGAATGCACGTACATACAAACTTGTCCCAGCTTTCTTTATCATCATTGTTTACAGCTTTAAAACCATCAAGAAATTTTCTCAACGCTCCGAGACAATGGAACTATTGTCGACAATTTAGGTTAGGCGGGTTCACTCAACTTATGACAAAGCTCCTGAGGGATATACAATCCGTTCGTCATCCATGACGACACTTAAATCAGCACTTATTCGAATAGATCGGCATCCATTGCTGACTAAACCTATGTAGTGTTTTAAATCTCCTCTTTCAATCATCGATGTATTAGATATACAAGATGTGGGCCTAAGTTGCTTTACTTTAGTGGTAGATAGGCAACACGATACTACGGAATCTCGTGCGGTTTACACAGCAAACACAAAATGAAGTGCCTATTGACTATTCTTGTTCCCATAGTTGGTCGCTTTTTTTAATTTTCATTTTCAACGTAGAGGATGCGTGTCGGGTTACAAAAAGGGTTTTCGAATATTTATTCCGAAACTTTAAGTAGAAAATAATGAGACCGACTCGTGTTACCGATCTTTGTGAATTTTGACTGGCACGTCTTCGATACTTGTTGTCGATTGAAATGATTTATTGTTATTAATTGATTATGCGCTTTAATATTCAGACAATACGTTACTTTTTGGACCAAGATGGGGGTTTTCTGGTATCAGATTGCACTTTTGTCTTTCATACCTTTTTTTGAGTTATACTTCTTTTGGCGCGTCGGGGGGAAATGATGATAGCGCGCACATTGACACCTAAATGTGACACCATGAAGTTGGTTGGTAATTGTTTGCCAGGTTTTTCTGAGAACTAATTGCTATATTCAATGTTTTATATGAATGTAGGTAAAAAATGTATTCATATATAAATATACATGTGTGATTTATGTGTGATTTTAAATTATATATAGTGGTGAATGATAATTTATTGTGAGTTTTCGTGATAAAAGTGTTTTTTTTTTCTATATTATAAACTTTTTTACAGTGGGTTTATAGATTTGAGATTAACTGTCGGTTTGTGTTCTTTTTATTTGTTTACAATATATATTATTATTTTATAAATAGTTTAGTCTATTTTTTTTGGTATTTTACTTGTTATGTATACAGTCTCAGTATATGTTTATGCATACAGTATCCGTTTTTAATTGAAATGTTATCAATTGCATTTAATGTTTTTTTTTAATTTAAAGAAGTATAACTTCTTACATAATATTAACGTAGATACATACATCCTTTTTTTATATAACTTTTATATAATCCTGTCAATAAAATTGATTCAATTAATGAGTTTATCTACGACAATAATACTTCACTTGATTATTATATGTACAACTTATATATTTTCCAGGGTATATATGTGTGTCATATAATTTTTCATTCGTTCCTAGCTTTTTAGTTACTTATAATATATGTTGATGATTCAGCGTTTTCGTTGCTCTTTAAACTGTTGATATTAAGCATACATTAATTCAGATATAATTACCGTTTTTTAAGATTTCAAAATATTCTGAATATTATATACGACGGCCTTTAATCTTGATTAGTGTTTTATTATGATAGTAACATTAAACTTGAGAAAGGCAGCAGCCATCACACTGACAGATGTTCAGGTCGAACCGGCGCCGCAGTGTCACACTGGCACTTGTCCAAAATTCGCAACAATTGTTGCTTCAGTTATTTTAACGGATGGCGAATACACTGATAATGGAGAGACGCGGCCTCGTAAAAATTTACTGCCCACTTTAATGTTAACTTTGAAAGCGTTTAGTGTTTGTAATTGTCGCTCGAGTTGTTTATATATTCCGTAAAATATCTGCCTTAGTTTTGTTAATTACTGGCAGTGTTTTTAACATAATTTAGGTTAGCGTCAAAGAGTAGTTTGTTTTGAAGTTATTGATGATGATTAATATTGTGTTAATCCTAAGTGATGGTACTGATAGATTCTTTAGATGTTTTGCTATACAAAATTCATATGTATACTTTTAGGCGTTTACTAAAAGAGTTGTTTCCGTTTTGACTGAGTCAATTTTTAAAGTCAAGTTAACATAATAATATTAAACATTTTTCCTAAATTATTATATTGCAAATTTTCAACAATTTGTACAGTGATATATTTGTATTAGTTTTATTTCTTGGAACTTATTTTTATATAATGGTTTCTTTTATTTCTGTGGTGTTTTAAAAATGATACTACTACTAGAATAGCAAACAAATTGATTTACGGGGTGGTGTTAAAGGCAGTTTTAATATAGTAAGCGTTATATTTCATGAGTTACGTTTAACTATCCATTACCATATAAAATAATTATCGACTCGATAATGATACAAATAATCCTAAATTGAGAGTATAGGTTTGCGAAGTAACAAAAAATAGAAGAATATAACCGCAATATACAATTTA
Source organism: Antheraea yamamai (assembly GCA_036509395.1). Taxonomy (NCBI): domain Eukaryota; kingdom Metazoa; phylum Arthropoda; class Insecta; order Lepidoptera; family Saturniidae; genus Antheraea; species Antheraea yamamai. The sequence continues at coordinate 1,708,176 of AP028445.1, forward strand.
AAGTTTTACAGTTCAAGGCGGCCCTTAGCGATTTACAATTGGAAAGAGTTGGCTTTAGAAACAATACAGTTGCGAAACTTGTACAGGAAGTTGACAAACTTTTTCTCAAGCTGACGCTTTGACGTATTTGGTTGCTACACTCGGTCAAAACGGAATGGAACAAATTTAGATCGAAACCTTCTTACATCTTTTGAAACAAGGATAAATATAGCGGGCATATTTTTTCACTCCAGAATAATGCCTCGTATATTCGCAATCCAATGGTTCAATTGCTATTTCGTAAAGTTTTTTTATGCTACGCCTATTAATCTGTTTTGCAATTAAGACCGACGCAACAGCAACCAAACATATGCAGGTATCATTCAAAGAATCACTATGAAAATTAATATATTAAAACATAGATAATATTTTTGCACGACAAATTTGAGTATCATATGGCAGAAGTATTTCGTAGCACAAATAGTAATTGCAAAAAATAATTTAAAATCCCATAGAGCCGCGGGTATAAAGGATTTTGAATAGCACTATGTCTAATATTTTTAATGAAAATGTCAGTTTATTTGTTTATTTCTTTGGTACGCTTTAACTGTGCAAACGATCACTATGAAAATTTGTAAATATGTTCTCGGGGCTTCAATAAAGAACATAATGTGTATAATAACAATACGTTTTTATTGACTCAATAATTAATCTTGAACGATAGTGAAATACAATGCTCAGACTTATTTACCTTGGGCATCTCCAGGACCTGTTGCGATCCACCGATATAGAATTAGGTTGTCATAAAGTCATTAGACCAGGGTCAATAATTTTTAAAACTAAAAAAAAATAATTGTAGTGTGAAACGCATTGGAAAAGGAAGAGAACATAACAAAAATTAAAGGAAAAATAATTTAAGGGTTTAAGGATAAAAAAACGATTTACCTCAATTTCCGTCAAAACTACAAGTCCTATGGAAAAAGTGAAAATACAAAAGTTGTAGATCTGTTTATTACCTACGACTTTGTCATTTAACTTTTTTCCATAGGACTTGTAGTTTTGCCGGAAATCGAGGTAAACCGTGTTTTACCCTTAAACCTCCCTTCCACTTCCCAACCTCAGATCGCACGTAAATTATTTTTCCTTTCATTTTTTGTTAAATTCTTTTTTCTTTTCCAATGGGTTTCATCATACTATTATTCTTTTCACTTTTTACCATTTTTAAAGGCTTCAGCCCTGGTCTACATAAGAACCCAGCGATGACTATAGATTTGAACGTGACATGGTTTATCATACACGTGATATTGGCGCTCTAATACTTGACGACAAGTGACACCTACTGTCGACTGCGTTTTGGTACTGCATCAAGTATTGAACAGAGTTTTCGGCTGATTCTTGGATAATCGTGTAGTAAATTTGAAATTTACTCATATTCTTATTATTATTTGTCTCTAATATTTTGTAATATTGGTGTTTTTTTACGTAATATAGTTTGGTTATTGTGTACAAATGAAGTGAATAGGAAATAATACCACGGACCGTGGATTCTAACTTGGCACAAAACTCCCTGGAAAATTTTAATACGACGGCCACATTTTTGTTGATTAATTGAAATGATCGCAAGAAGGTTGTAATATACTAATATAATACCTACTTGACAAGGGCAGTAAAAATGTGCTAGAAGAATAGTTGCCAAAAAAAATTGAAGATATGTGAGTATGAAACACCTATATTAACCAGTGATGTTATCTGCTATAAATATTTTTATTTATTTATTTTGATCTCTAACCAAATCAACATAACGACAACACAGTAATTGAGTTTTTCTATTTCGCCAAACATCAGAATAAGATGCTGACGGGTTAAAACGGCTAACATAAGAAATATTGCCCGAATCCAGAAAATAATTTGTTACCAAATATAGCTCCACCATTCGGAGTATTCTCGTCCGAGGTACAAGATTCCATCTTCTCTGACAAATTTAATTAAAATAAATTACACTTCACCTTGATTAACGCGACTCCGTTTGGACGTGAACATAATGTATCCCCAAGGCCATAATTTTAAGCTTTCAGTTACCTGTGTATGTGGTGGTTAGGTAAACCACTGATAGTGATAATATTTCGATATTATTTCAGTTACTAAAACACCGTAAATTCATATTCATCTGAACGGTTCTTTATATTTTTTTATATGAGTAAAGTTAACTCCGGAACCACTAGATTGATTTGATACATTCTTTCACTATTTGAAAGGTACACTATTTCAAATTGACCTAGGTTGTCTGTTATCACTACATATTATAAAACACAGTCCTTTGGCAGGTCTGTCTGTATGTCTGTTCGTGATAAATTCAAAAACTACAGGACAGATTTTCATGAAGTTTTCACCAGCGGATAAAGTGATTAATGAGGAAAGTTTAGGTATTTAATTTGTCAAGGTTTTCTTTATTATCAGGGCGGAATAACGTCCGCCGGGCGTATTAGTATATACAAATTATGTTGTTCTATATATGCCCTTTAACAGCTTCAATAAAACACATTCTTTGAACCGATGATGGCTTAGTCGAGAAACCATATCATGGTGGTAGAGTCTTTTCTAAGTACGTATGGCTAGCTACCACCCTCAAGTTGAAAACCTGTTACCAATCACCTGTTGGTGTGTTCCAGCAGCTGCACTTGAAAGCCAGTCCTCTCTAATTTGGCGTGTTTATCATCTTAGATTACGTCGTCGTTTGACATGAGATGAGATTTTGGTCAAAATCTAAAATTAATAAAGTATAAAAAAGTGCTGCATTGTTAGTTAAAATTACGAGTACACGAAAACATTAAATTGCTGAATAGTTCCTTATAATAAAAAAAATGTAACAGCATATATCTGTTTAATAAGGATGGCACAGTAACCATTATTAAAAAAAATGATCAAAAGTAATTATACGAAAGACAATCAGTTCGATAGTTCTGGTTTCACATTTGTTTTTACAGATCTACTACTCTGGCTTTACACTAAAGCAGTTTACTGACCAACTGAACTTTAAGAATTGCTGCTATCGCTTTGTTCTCGTGAAATATATAATAGAAGGCGAGCTTAAATTGAATTGGATTTTATATCTCGTACTTAGGTTTCAGCTAAAGATAAGCCAATAACATATTTTGAATATTTTTAGGAATCAAATATATTACACCCTAGTCCTGTCTAGTATAGACTATAGCTATTTGTTACGGATGTATTTTCTAAAATGATAATTAATTTTGAAATATTTCTAAATATATATAAAGAATTTATTGCATGCTCGCGTCACAACGACGTCGCAGCTTTAAAGAAGTTGAATTTAATTAAAATGAATCACATCTCAATTTGATGGATGGTGTCGTTTTTTTTATATTTATTACAAAATATGCATTCGTTATTTACTTTCAATTTAAATGGAAAACGTAGAATATTTACTATAATTTATAATGCACAAAAAGCAAAGACATATATCATTTCAACATAGTACTTTGTATACATGCATAACCAAACGAACAAACAGACATTTTCAAAATTGATTTAACTGTAAATATTTAATTACTCATTCTTAGTAACTTGAAATAGTTAATTCACAAAAATCTAAAAGTACAGGTACGTTATCTATATATTAAAACGTGAACCGGAAACTTTGTACCCCTTTTTAAGCGCATTGCGCGAACAGACGAACATGAAATGTGGCATAGTTAAAGTTTATATGACGGAGAAGTGCATAATGCTATTTTTTTATATAAAATGCATTACATTAATTAAAATAAACATTACACACACTACTCCTTAAATGACACACTACATATATACACATGTAAATCAAAGAGACGTTTCGCCATCCGTCACTTTACTCTAACTTTCCAATTACCTTTATTCATCCTACATTCAATATTTTTAACATGACTAACGTCCCATACCTTACATACTCTTTGAAATTAACTGGTAAAATTACAGGTTAATTTTATAATATGGAAATTCATAATATACATTAATAATTAATTGATAAATAATTTACCTTTAGTAAATATATGAAACCACTGAAATAATTATGATTCTCTTTGGTCTTATTGAATGTAAAAATAATTTAAGCTCGACCACTAGGCGACAACTAGTGTTTATATTGTTATACGTAATCAATACAATTGATACTTCTTTTCAAATAATTAAATACCATTTCAAAACTAATAAGCTTGAAAAATTATTAGTAACACTTTTAGACATTATAAAATAAGAGTGAAAATAATATTACGGGGTAAAAACGTAGCTCTATATGGAATAATTATTATATAGAACCACAGATATAATTAAAGTAATGGACTCGATAATGAATAGACAATAATTAAAAGCGAAATTCTTAGACGTCTAATGTTCAATGGAAAACGCGCGAGACATCAAAGGCAATGTTCAAAGAATTTTAAAAGCATTGGTTCCAATTTTGGCGTGTTTGATAAAACATTATCTAGACATGTTCTATACTAGAATAAAACTGTAACAAAGCCAAATCTGTACATTAAATATTTTTTTGAAAATTTTGATCGGGTTAGACTATGTTGTCGATATAGAAGCCAAAAATAATCCTTTTACAATTTTTGTCTGTCTGTCTGTCCCTGTGAACACGTATCACTCTGAAAGTACCGAACCAATTTTGACAAAACTTGACACAGTGATAACTAATATTACAAGGCTACATCTAGGATACTTTTTGTCCCGTAAAACGCAAGGGGTTCTCTGGGTTAACGAAAGACAAAAATTTGTAGTAAATGTAACTAGACTTTTTTGCGACACCTTAGTACAAGAGCCAGCTACGTTGGAAGAACGAGAATTTTAGAAAAGCTGGTTCTTTAATTTGAAGATATATTATGCCCTTCCAAACAGGATTCAGGATACCTGGTAGCCGGTTAACGTTGTGTTTTCTAATGCGCATCATACCTTTACAGGTCAATATTTTGATTTATAAATAATTTTAGGAACAATTTTTTTTCAGTAACTTTTATACGCTATTAAAAACATGAATTTATCACTGTTAGACAATTTTGTTATTGACAATAATGTGCCCGATGATATTCTTTATAAATAAAATAATTCATTTCAAACCATTTTATTTTTTCCACTGGAAAAAACATATTTTGTTTTATTAACCATTATGATATTGAGATTTCACCGTCAACATTGAAAAACAACGATAAGCGTAGACATATGACTTGGAACTGACGCCATCTTGAATACGTGCGTCTATAACAGGCGCTTCCACAATTATCGCTACCTTTATCATATAGCCAGTGTCGCGCTAAACTATAGCTATAGCTAAGTTATTCTATACATATAATTTTTTATTTACCCTCTTTTAAGTCTAAATAAAACAATATTAAAATTACAGCTATCTTAATATGGTTTGAACATACTTTTTTTATTTACAAAAATAGTATCAGGCACATTATTGTTAATAAGAAAAAAGTCTAGCGATAATAATTTCATGTTTTAGTAGCGTTTCAAAGTTAGTGAAAAACAAAACATTCTAAAATTATATAAAAATCAATATTTTTGCCTGTAAAGGAGCGATATGCACTAATAAACGTAACGTTTACCAGCAGCCAGGTAGCCCGCACGCTGTTCGGAAGAACATAAAGATATATAAAAAACTGGCTTATTGAAATTTGTTGTCGAAACCGTTGCTAGCTCTTAGACGAATAGTTACAGGCAAGTGACAGTTGACGCGTCGTGCTTAAATCTTTTAATATTTATATTTTTCTTCAATATAATGGAGTGTGAAAAAGTTTTAATACAAGATGAAAATAGTTATGATATCGTTCAGTGTTTCATTTATCATTATTTATTTTATGAATATATATTTATCGTTTAATTTACAGTTTAACTCTATCAACTTGATATTTTATAATATAAACTGACCGTATAGTAAACGTCTACAAAAAAGAGAAAGGAACTTCGTTTCAACTGGGGGTCCACAGACCTCTCAAGCTTTTTTTTACATTACCGCCAATATATGTAGGTTAGTTTTTATTTTAATTGAACCCGGTAGAACGCTGCTACGAACGGGTTGTAGGCTTATTTTAAAAGATTTCTCACATACCATCTGGGTACATGTTTGAGTGAGTCCCTTGATAGTTTAGATTTACAATTGGAAACGGTAGGTGTGGCTGCAATAGGGCTTTAGATGTATTAAAACGTTTCGCGTTTAAAAACAGACTTGATGCAGACGAAGTTGCACGGATCAGCCAGTCGTATAATAATGTAAAGATGATTTTACTGTTAGGATTTTTGTAAAAAAAAATTGCAGTTATCTTCGAATAAGTAATAAAATACATTACAGTCGTTTTTAGAAATGTCTGTCTGTTTGGATAGGCATTACTGGCAAAGTACTGCGTTCATGCTAAAACCTCTTTAAAAATGATAAAGCCTATTTTCGATTAACATTTAGTCTTTGCTTTTTTAGAATCGGTTGGGTCTATCAAAATTTATTGTAATTTTAATAGCGACGTGACTTAAGTACGGGAAAAAAGTAGATAACTAAATGGACTTAATACATTCAGACGACTTTATTAATCAATGTTTTTTTACACAAGGTTCCACGCGGACGTAGTCGCGGGCATCGCTAGTCTTCATAATAAATCTAGAAACACATTAAGGGATTTATAATGATATATAACGTTTTTAAAATGGTTAATACATATAAACATTAAGGCTTCTTTAACAGACGTTTGTTCTCTTCGAATTGTGATAAGGTAAACGAAGCTATTCGCGAAAGTTATGTAGGAATATAAAAGCGATTTCTGCGAAATTCTCTTAATAAATCTCGAAAGTTTGTACGTAAGCGTCGATAAATGGCGAAAGCTCGTTGCTACTATGAGGGACGTGTTCTGTTGTTTTGGAGTTAGCCATGTACGTTCATATTACGATACTAGAACACAATTTTAAATGTATAATAACCACTTAAAATAAACACTAATAAATAAACTCAACAATAAACATTTTTTCACATATTTTCGTTTCATAAAATCCGATTCACACGATCCCATAAGAAGTTTCACTTAAAAACTCAGATATTGATCTCGGTATAACCAGGCCTTTTTTTGTCATTTCTTTTTTGGGGCACGCTAATTTTCAAAAATTGTAAATCCATAATTTGTTGTACCTCAAAAAGTGCAAAAATTATTTTGCGTACTTGTGGCATATAATGTTGTAAAATTTTCATAACGAAAATCACGAGATATTCTTAGTTTTACGTTGGTTTCTATACATTGAAAACAGTTTTATTCAGTTTACTCTTGAAATATCTAAATATCTAAAAAAATAACCTAAAAAGCGTATTTATATATTTATATTGCTTTTCATTAGACAAATCGAATAACGTTTATTTTGTTTGTAAAATTACGACTTCAATATTTTTAGTCACCTACATCCGACCTCTACTAAAGAGACAGACCACTGTGCGACGCGGTAACTGTTCAGTTAAGATAGATTAATTACATTTTGTATTTGGATAACTTTGATCTATTAAAAACAATCCAAAAATTATTCATAAGATTACCAAGATTGAATGTTTTTTTTTCAAACTATATTTTAGAAATCCCCTTACCAGAGACAGTTTTTGAATTTGTATAAATTTACCAATTTAATTTTAAAGCTGACAGTAAAAAGAAAGATTATAAGGAAACATTAATTATTTTAGTATGAATCATATAGTATCATTTATTTAATCGTATGACTAAGTAGAGTATTCATATTTCATTACCGTTGCTTGATTGATTAATTTATTTGTCACTGTGAGGTTCAATGAATGTGGGAAAGTGCAGCGGCCAAAGATTAGTTACTCTTTAGCAATACCCGCGTAGCACGTGCAGGGGAATGAGAGGTACACTTCCAGCGAAAGCGAGTCACATCAGCCCGCCAAATCATATAGTAAAGAAAAAACATCCATTGATTTTGCGGCCTCAGAGATTTGCAATACACCTTGAAATATAATCTGATGAGAAGGTTCTTGCTACGATAGGCAGGTATCTCTATACACAGAAATCGCTGTTAGCATTCTCTATCGTTATTCTTCCCAAAAAAAATAGTAAGTCACTTATTATTAATTCAAGAACCATGTGTTAACTGAATCCATACAATTTTTTTTTTCCATGCCTATTTTCTTACAAACATGCGAAAACTAATCTTATATATATAAATAGGCAGTGGAGAAACAGTTAAAAACATCTCCCTCCTCTGTTTTTCAGCAGATTTTCTTAATTTTTTTTGTTCTGTAGCTATTGTAGCTTTACTGTTATCAATGAAAAATATCAAAAAGTTTTTTATTCACTATAGTCGAAGTTCGACCACTGTACAAGCGCTCCTTTAATTTATAATACAGTATCCAAATATGAACTAGCTACTGATGACAGAATTCAAATGCGCACAAATAACGGTACGCGGAGTGTAAGGCAAACATGCGATCGGTTTATATTTAATTGAATTCTTAATGAATGCCTCGTTTCTAGTATGCGTCTCGCTGTTTGTAGCTACGCCTCGGTGCATGCATCCGTGTTGTAACGTAAATATTGGCTATATAATTGGATTTTCTATGTCCTTTAAACTAATTGGAAACTTGGGTGTAAACATCATGCTATATATGCATTTACACGGAAATACAGACATGTTAAATTTGAATGCAAAAAATTACATAAAAACTCACGAGTATTGTCGCGTACTGGTCATCTATAAATCTTTGCTCACTTAAAGTAACCGAACATTAGATGGTTTTTACTATTTACACATAATATAATTGTATTTTCCTTTTGAAAAATTCCTTTTTCATAACCCTTTTAATTGTTCTAGCAGCATTTTCTGCGGCAACATTCGATGACGGATGATACAAAGCTGTAAATATGTGTTCTATTCCATGACTTCATATGAATATTTCAAATTATGTACTGGTAAAAGGTGACCCTTAATCGCTTAATTATACACTACAAATCTATACAAATAATAAGAATATAAATCTAATGCATCTGTACTTTTTTGATTTTCGTGAAAAAAACAGTGGCAGGTGTAAGAATAAGTAAGTAATAAAATACATTTCATTTTTGAAAATGTCTGTCTGACTGTTTGTATGAACACGTATCACTGCTAAAGTACAGGGTTCACAAAAAAACCTCAAATCATAAAGCATATCTTCGGGAGTAACTTAGTCTTTGTTTTATTAAAATCGATCCACTCTATCAAACGTTATTGTAATTTGAATGACGGCTCGAGGTAAGTACGAGAGAAGAGTAGTAATCTATACTAATATTATAAACCTTATTTGTTTGGTCGAACGCGCTAATCTCAAGAACTATTGGTCCGATATGAAAAATTCTTTCAGTGTTAGATAAATTATTTATCGATGACGGTTGTAGCCTACATATCATCACGCTAAGACCCATAGGAGCGTGGCACAAATGAAGAATGTTTCAAAATCGTTTTTTTTTTTTCGTTTTAAGAGCTTCCGCTGCGTGTTAGTTAGCCCAAAGTAACTATTCCACGCGGACAATGCCACGGGCAGAAGCTAGTATCTTACAATCAAGTTAATCTTAAGCAAAGATCTGACTGAAGATCCATATAGCCTATATAGAAGAGATTCTCTGGAGTAGAAATCCAAGACAATACCGGTAATCATTTAGCATTAACTACCAATTGGACCAACTAAGTAAAACATTTAAATATCTCACAGTTATTTTACTGATTACAAGAGCATTAGCAATAATCTTAACATTATAATTATCTGATTTAGGTAGTAGTCTTCATTACATTTAAAAAAAGTCGTGGCATTCGCGAACACGGCCGACAGAAGTGAAAATTTCAAAACAATGAAAAGCCTTTGTTCTCTTTTTAATTTTCAAATCAATTATAGTGTGAATTATTTAAATTTCATAATTTATAAATTAAAATTATTATCATTACTTTGACTTCGTCATCTACTTGCACGGCGTAAAACAATTATAACATCTATATACAGTTTATTAATTCATGAAACATATGATTGGCTGCACAAACCGAAACAAAATATCAATATTACATGTAGTCGAGCCATAATACTACGCATCGGTAGTTTGGCGCAAACCGCGCAGACGCAATACTGTCGGTCACGCTTACTAACAATTCATAATGCGAAATTATAAGTTAATATCAAATACCTGCCTAACGCGCCTTAAGAAGTTTTCACTTCAAAAAAATCAATATCGTGTAAAATATTCACTAAATTTCGTAATTCACTGAAGCAGCGTTATGTAGCTACGTGTCTTCATTGATGCAGGTAAATCGGCCTTTGCTACTGTTCTATAATAGTGTATTATAATCACATACAGTTAGATCTACGTAACTTTAAACGTAAATACATAAGTAACGTTATTGAAGTTACAGTCTATACCACGGTTACGACGAGCTACACCGGCAAAATTACCCTGTCGAACGTTTTCATCATATTTACGATTATCATTGTTTTATTTGCATGGAAGTAAGCAGCCGAGTTCGATTACATTTTTCTCAAACTCTATATGATCTGAACTATTTCCAGATGAATGTATTAATTTATTTCTTTGGCCTCAATTAGAAAAAAGTTTATTAAATGTTTAATATAATTTTTCTTTGTATTAATACTATGACTTTGTCTTCTTATATTATGCATGCTGTGTTCACATTTAAAAGGGTTCGTGTCCATTTTTGTTCATAGAACTCAGTTTTGTGGACCTTAAATAAATAAATAAATAATAAGGTTCTATTTTACTAAAATATTTCTTTGAAGGTTATTATGTATTTATATAATTTCTGGGTTGTCAGCAAAGTTCTACTTGAAAAATAGCGTCTCTCTTTACCCAGCAAATTATACTAACATCGGGTCTGCTCAGATCAAATAAAGATACTTCTTATCTTTTTAAGTAGTAGGTAATAATTTTCCTTTCTTTTTCTTTACCTTAATGTTAATTACTTTACATAAACATGTCTTTGCTACTTCCTCCTGGAATTGATAGTCTATTTTCACGTTTATCTTCGAGAAAGACGTTTGATTTTGTTAAGTAGATTAATTATCGATGTCAATTAATTATAATAATCTTATATAATTATTATTTTTTATATCACACAACTCATCTATAAAGACACAGGTCTCTCTAACTTGCAAATATCAATGAAATAAGCAAGACAACTATTCACACGAGCGTAGCCGCGAGCAAAAGCCACTAACGTTGAATTATTCATAGTATAGTATATATTTATGTATTTTCTAAATAACCTCGAGCCATCGGCGTGACTATAAACGTATTAATATGCAAAGATAAAAAGTAATTTACCTCCAAAGAACAACTATTAACTCGTCTAATAACAATGTTTAGCGTTTAACTGCCTCATTTATAAACCGTTTTAAAACTCCACAATGATTTATTGGAAGCACCGTTTAAACGTATAATTAAGAGATGTGCCGTTACTCGTGTTGCGCCATTCGTAACTAGAATCCTATAAATCATTCCATATCGAAGAATTTAGTCATCCCATAGCTGGTCCTTTTAAAGCAAGAACAAGTAAATGTGATAAATTTATACGCTATAGAAGTGGGAGCAAGAGGATACCAACAAATTTCCGATATAACTTAAAAAAGATTTTAATAATTGACAACAAGTTTAACAAGTTTTTATCAGGGATATAAATTAAATCAATGTGAGTAAATATTAATAACGAGTGGTTGCGCCGCTTTATGTATGTTTGAAAATTCCCGCATTATGGTTTAAATCACGTCCCTTTGAATTTTGACCAATTAATTGCGATCAGGTCACGCCACCTTTCTAGCCTTGCCCAATCACGCTTCCCTTAACTATGGCACATGCTAGTTCGGTATCGCGACGCTCGTGCCGCCAATAGTTTTCGATTGCGGCCGCCAGTGTTCGACTGTTGCCGCCATTGTGTCACTTCGTCTGCTATCGTCGAGTAGTTTACGCGGCTCGCACAGTGTTGTTGTGTCGTACCGCGCCGAGCCGCGCCGCATGCTAACATTTTGAGTTTTTGCATGGTCGAGTGAGAAATAAACGCATCGCTACATACATGCCGACATATATTATAAACAATAAGTGTTGTGAGAGAGGAAACCCAGTGGAAAGAAACGAGAAACACCTAGCCGGCTAGCCACGTGGAGACTGCATCGCCGCGAGGTATGTGCCAAGTTTCCTTCCTACCTTGTCCCTAATTGTAACTGATCGCAATAGTTGAATATCAAATATAGCACCCCCGCATATACAGTCCACTTAAATTGAACATAGATACCCCCGCACGCCCGCACGCCCGCATGCCCCACGGTGACGTCGACAACGCGACGGCGTCACCAACGAGCGTCTGTAGGAAATCCTTAAAGCTATGCTTGGGGTTCAAACGTTCCTCCGTGCTCTTAGAGTTGCAAAGCAATGAATCTAGCACCCGCATCTTGAATCCGTCATGTTAAGAACGTGGTATCTGTAAAGTGTAGGATACTGGTTCCAATGTTCGGTAGGAAAGCTATAAAAAGACGATCACCGACACTTTGGAAATATGATTTAGTTACATTTCAGTAATATTCAATCTAATATGACGACTTTTTTATTGACAATTTTCAATATCTAACTCCAGTACTCTTGTAAATATTTACATATTGCAGGGATATGATTCAACTAATAATTAATAATGGAATAGACATGGGTTCAGTTTATGTATTAATATAAGGGCAGTAAAAGGCAGGTAAGGTTCGTCTGGCTCGCTGTACTATCTACGTGTTCTCGCAGCTGAGTTTAATAGCCAGACTTACCATCTCCAACGATAGTGTCACTTAACGTTAGGTTAAACTCTACCCAGTCTCTAATAAAAATAAATCTGTTACGTATATTATTAAAAGTCAGTATACTAAATGAAATAATAAATCTTTGTTTGGATACAGTTGACTATACAATAATACATACTTTGCTCAAGTATAGTACGTAGCATGAGTGCTAGGAACACTTTGTATAATTATAAATGTTTTCTTTTATTTTTTATAAGATGAGTAATTTAGTGTGCGAGTCACAGAAAAGCGGCGGAGGAGCAGACATCCTTGTACAAAGTAATTGACACTGCTCGCAGTAACAATTCTATTAAAGACTAATGGAGATTGATAAACTAAGATGTCTGTTTACTTTTAATTACGATATACATTGTTTTGAGGAAGCCTGTAAACAAACCTTAAATTTAAATTAATGATTACAAGTTACATTAAACGAAATGAATTTTATTTTCTGGAATAAACAGAAGAAGAACCTTTCTACCTATTTTGACAAGTTCTTTAGATAAGGTTAGATTCGTATCTTATTTACTTATTATTAATTATAGATTCCTCCATGATAACCTAAAGCTTATCTACATTCTTACAAGACTCTGAGAGTAAGTTGGCGAGGGTTGAAATATTTCACGCACTTCTTTCACTATCATAAATATGTACCTGTTATGGGATTCTGATTCTAATTACTGAAACAATTTCCATATTATATAACAATTCCAATCTTATATTAGTATATTTAAATTGCATATATGTAACCCTCTCGAAGCTTTATCCAACTGATATCATTCGCCAGTTATTACAGAATTAATTTCGACTAAAACAGTATACGGATTCTAAAAATAACGGTAATGATACGATTTGGTGTTTGAGGTAATATACTTACTGGTGACGCCGCGGCGATGTCGACGTCACCGAAGGGGGGGTGCGGGTGCGGGGGTATCTATGTTCAATTTAAGTGGACTGTATATGCGGGGGTGCTATATTTGATATTCAACTATTGCGATCAGTTACGACTAGGGAAACAAGGGTAGGAAGGAAACTTGGCACATACCTCGCGGCGATGCAGTCTCCACGTGGCTAGCCGGCTAGGTGATTCTCGTTTCTCTCCACCGAGTCTTCTCTCACACAACACTTATTGTTTATAATATATGTCGGCACGTATGTAGCGATGCGTTTATTTCTCACTCGACCATGCGAAAACTCAAAATGTTAGCATGCGGCGCGGCTCGGCGCGGTACGACACAACCACACTGTGCGGCGCGCAAACTACACGACGATAGCAGTCGAACTAACACAATGGCGGCAACAGTCGATCACTGGCGGCCGCAATCGAAACTAACAGCGCGGGCGTCGCGCTACCGAAAGCATGTGCCATAGTTAAAGGGAAGCGGGGGCTGGAAAATTAATTAGTTGGGCTTCAAAGTGGCGTGACCTGATCACAATGCGAGAATTTCAAATATATATAAAGCGGCGCAACCACTTACTTCATTTATACACGGCATTTAATAAAAAAACTAATCGATAATTAACTTTTCTACGTGTTATCGTCACACTACTAGGTAGCATTATCCATGGGCATTGGTGGATATGTTAAAAAGCACGACCTTAAAAAAAACACCAATTACATGTAATTCAATAAAAAAAAATTACATTATTTTAAAAAGAAATTTCCTCCACTGTAATCTTATTATTGCATATTCAAAAGTCAGTCGGTGATAACAAATGAATATCCATCGCAAAACGACTTTATCCATTCGAGCCATTAAAAAAAAGATACCGACATATAGGGGTAAATTGCTAATTCTGAAAATCGAAACACTCATAGTCCTAAAATTTTCATCACATATATTGTGCTTGCAGTATAGAAGGTCAATGAGGTTCTACCAACCTCTTGTTGTTCAATATACCTTATTAACTCATTATGTCATACACCCCAGAACTATAAACAATGTTGTTCGTGATCTGACTGTATACAATTAATTTTATTTTACCATAACAGGATCCTTAATTAGTATTCGGAACTGGACGTAGATTTCGGACATCAAAATGCAAAGCCCGCGCGATTCCGTCCATCACAATTAGTCGTAACAAAACGTCTTCAAGTTCCTCGTCTTGCACGGGGAGGATTAATTAGAATTGTAAACGACCTCGATGGAGCCCTACCGATCCATCCACTTAACTTTGAATCAAAATGTTTACAACAAACAATCCTTTTGGAGATTAACTCTGGAATTGAAACACTGAGGGAATATTTATTATAGAGGAATCGGGAAGCTACCTAAAGTGACAATCTTTTCTCGGCTAAGTAGCAAAAAATTAGTATCGGAATTTTAAAATGAATAAGGCGTATTATCCAAAATTCGACTTTAATGTTTCACATCATCGATCTCACGATTGATAAACTCCAATGCCGTTTACACTATCACTATGAGAATTAGTACATTTAAGTGTTTTCTTCTTAAAGAGAATTTATGTTATGCATTTCATTACAGATAACTTACGCTGCAGTAAATCAACTTCTGTACCATTCAATCGATTGTCATAAATACTAATATGTTTAGATGTTTTTATAAGAAGAACAAATAAATGTACTTTTTGCTATAATTCAACTATTAATTGCGACAAATAATAACTAGAGCAAATAATAATAACAAATGCGTACTAAAACGGGGCTGCAAATTTTAAAGACCAACCCCATTGACTTTTATCGATGTCCTTTCGACGACAGAAGTGATTCCAATTCATTAAGAGCTAGATTAATTTAGAGTAGCTACGTGCCCGAAATAAAGTCCAATTTTGAGGTCCGACAAGGCAAAAACTATCGCCTATTGATTATTTGAAACAACAGGAAATCTATGTACAGATTTGTCTCTTCCAACTTGGATAATAGAATCAAAACAATGTTTCTTGAGTATCCCGGGTTTCTCATAATATATTCCTGTAACTAACAAAAATATAGATGTCATCAATCTCTTTAATATTGTAAGCATTTATTCTATCACAGTTTATTCTCAAGTTTCGCCATGATCACATTTTGCATTAAGTGATGATCTACATGAAGGTGGTAATACACTAATATAGAATACACAATAAAATAATATAATATAATAATAAAAATAAAATACACATATAGAAAACTGAACTCAAAAATAATTACTAGCTAGATGAACATGTAATATGAAATGAAAAATGTGATATCCCATGAAATGCTTTATTATCTTGTTGCGGTAATGGTACTATATTTTCGAAAAATTAAGCTATTTGTGAAATTTGAAACTACGTCGATTTTCATTTGTTCCATATAATCTTTATTTTTTATACCTTTTCCTTACATTTTTTTAGAAACCGATATATTCATACAAACAGAATTAATAATTATTATCTTAAAATTTCGTTTTCCCGTTCACTGTATCGGTCGAGAAGATATTATAAAATATTTACCAACAACGATACTTTGTTTATTGTTTTTGAGTTTACCTCCCAGTAATGTTTTGAGATCAGCGAATCGTGAAATTGCCTTCAGTTTCACGCTGGTTCCTTTAAAGGAGTTTCGTATTTTAATATATTTTTTCTTGAGTATTTATCAAACATTTTAGTCGAAAGTATTCAACTTATATTTACTCTTAGGACATATGTCAGTTTTAAATATAAAATAATTTCACTCAAACACGATGTTTTTAAGAGACTCTTTTTTAATTTTTTAATTCGGCACATACTACATTCTTTTTTATAGCGTTCATATAAGTATAATGTCAAACTTGTCTTTTCGTAGCTTACAGGTTAGCCGTCTCTTAAACACTACTTTGCCAAGAATCTATCAATTTACCGTCACTACATTTACACAAACGCTTGTATTTTTAACGTTTTAGGATACTTATCATTATAATTCAAACGAAGATCGTACTAAAATTAATACGGCGTGGTCAATTTTGAATCTGCTATTGATACAAGTGAATAGATAACGACAGTCTCGTGTACCATGAGAACATATTACGCTTTTAATATTGTATGTTTATATAATATACCAAAAATCCACGCCATAAACACTGATATAAAAAACCAAACTGTATGCTTATAAAAAGCCACTTGATAGGACATACATATTGCTATTAAACGAAAGCAAAATTGAAATGGACTCGCTGTTTTAGATGATTGGAATCCAACGCTAGTCAATATCCATTTGAATTTTTATATGGATTATGCTTTATGTTAGCCTATCTATTTCATAGCAATACACTAAATGGTAAATAAATTAAAATCTAGAAGCAAGGATGACCACAGAAAATCTTCTATCCATGAAGTGACTAACTACAATGAAATATTTGAAACCATTTATATAATTTGAATACTATAGATTTCGTATAACAGTTTCATGATAAAGATAAAATACGATATTCATCCCTTCTATATTGTGAGGTATCAGAGATTTGCAAGGCCTTCTCAAATTATTTCGGATCAATATACTGAAAAGAAAACGCTACAAATGATGACGGATTTGCCATCTCCATTGTCATGATAGTGCCGGTATAGCTCCTATCTTTGCTAAAAAATGTGCTGCGGTTTTAGCGGATCCATTGACCATTATTTTTAATAAGTCACTAAATGTAGGAGTTTTTCCGAGTCGATGGAAGGAAGCCTCGATTGAACCCATTCACAAAGGTGGTTCTAAAGTTAAAATTTAATCATATAGACCTGTGTCTATATTACCAGTATTTAGTAAGCTTTTTGAACTTACAGCGCACAATCAAATTTACCCTCTTTTATAAAAGTTGTATTCCAGACAACCAGCATGGTTTCATGAAGAAAAGATCCGTAGTTACAAATCTTGCGTGTTTTATAGATTATGTTACTGAAGTAATGGATAAGGGTTTACAAGTTGACACGATTTATACTGATTATGCTAAGTGCTTCGATAGTTTGTCTCATCCAATCCTTATAAAAAAAGTTGAAGCTATAAGTATCCATGGTGATTTGATGCGGTGGCTTATATAATACCTTGATAACCGATCTCAGCCCGTTAAAATAGGAAAACATCATTCCAAATTTTCATTTATAATATCAGGCGGTCCTCAAGGGTCACATTTGAGTCCACTCTTATTCAAATTATACGTGAGTAACATAGGTACTTGCTTTAATTACGCAAATTTCTCTATGTACGAGGACGACACTAAAATATTTATGCCAATACGCACAGTGGAAGACTGTAATAAATTGCAATCAGATTTGAATAGACTATGTGTATATTGCTCTCAAAATCTTTTTGGATCTTAATATATCTAAATGTTAGTGCATTACATATACACGTAAGATAAATGCCCTTAAGTATGAATATAAGCTGAATAACATAGTCGTTTCCAGGGAAACTGGCGTTAGGGACCTTGGTATAATGCTAGATTATAAACTATCATATGTAGATCATTATGAAAGTATTGTTCAAAAAGCTTATGAAATGCTAGGCTTTATATATAGAATAACTGTTCCTTTTAGAAACAAAACAAGTATTAAGGTTTGTAGTGGCAATGCTGACAACGCTTTTTGTATTAAAGTACTACGTAGTTAGCCACAGCCCCCACTCGAGTCAGTCGTTATAAAGCCTCCGTCGCTAACCCACGTTTACTTTTCCAAATAATAAATCTTGATTAGTAGTTTATAAATTGGAGTATTATTTTCTCCACCCTACACTCACACACGCTAAACACTAAAGGTTTATTCTGTGCTTATGTAAGAAATATTATATGATGGAAATCCCTTGGTTAAACCAATTATAATAATTACATATGTAAAAAAATTGAATTAATTAATTAACTGTTGGTTTCTGTATGAATAAATAAATATTTTAGGATCAATAAGAACAATAGGAGCTTTTTAGGTAATAGTCCTAGGTTCAATAATAAAATAATAAGGTTACAAGGAACATGATATCGTCGCTGGACAGATTGTTAAAGCACCAAGTTAAGCAAGTTGTATATTCAAAAGATTATTAAAAGATACATCCTGGTAATAGTACTCTAGCCTAACATGCATGTATTGTTCACACACACACACCCTATCAAAAATAGAGTACAGCTACAATATTAACACTAAGTATTTTCAATAAATCCTACGAGTCCACTATAGAATAAATCTTTACGTGAACATTAGTGATGTTTGGCAATTATGCTTTCTATGTGAAATCGCCACAAATTACCATAAACAACGCATAGTAATAATAGAAATATACAAAAGGATAAGTAGTCCGGTGATGCTGTAAAACCCCTCAAGTCAGCAGATTTTTTTAACAGCTCTTCTCGAGGACAAGGATCTTTTTCGAATCATTTCTATCATTTTTGTTCGACTACCTCAGATGGAAGATAGTATTTTTCGACTACATGTATGCTTATTTTTTCTGCATGCTCTATAGTCTAAAGGCTTTGATGAATATAATGTGTATTTAGATTTGTTTTGTGTGAATGATGTACGTTACAATAAATAAGTATGACGTTTGCCACTCTGAAACGAACAAACAATCTATATATATATTAGAGATTCCTTTTTGCTTCGTTTGGACCATAAGGGTAGCGATTGAAATATGGTAGGAATTTCCTTTCGCCGAGTAGAGGTCGGCTAAAAACGGATTTTACGAAATTCCACCCACAAGGGGGGTTGCGGGGGGGGTGATGGGGGGGGGACGAGGGCGGGGGGGCCCTAATACTTACATATTACGTAATCAGAGTTGTTGTTCCCTTTTTGTTTGAGTCTTTTTATTCTATCATTTACGTTTGGTAGTTATGTTGTTGTTGACATAAGGTGTGTATCAAGAAAATTAGTCGACACTAATGCAACACTGATACAAGTTTCAACTCGTAAATAAAAGAGAATGGAGGCTTTTTCATTATCTCACAGTACTAATTTATGACAATGGTGTTTGAAATATATAGGATTGACTCATCTAGCTTTCCATAAGACATCATCCGTACTCGCAGTTTACGTATAACTTTAAGCTACAGGTTATCTGTGAGCCCTGTATGCATCAGATCGATCAGTTTCCACATTGGGATTTCTGCCGTGGTCTTGGAATGACATGTAGTTTTTTTTTATATTTTATTCATAAAGTTATGTTATTTGGCACTATATTTTGTAATGTTGGGGGTGTTTTACGTAATATAGTTTGGTTATTGCGCATTAATAAGATGGGAAATAATACCACGGAACATGGTTCTGACTTGCCACAAAAACTTCCTGGAAAGTTCTAACAAGAGGGACACCATCTTGTTAGTTCATTGAATTGATCGCAAGAACCTTGTAATATCATAATTTAGTCGAAAACGATAGTAAAGTAAAAAAGCACATTATTGACGGCATACGGTTTTACTAGCAAACGCCCGTGACATCATCTGCATTTATATTCTTATAAAAGACTATATAAAATATCTATCATTACATAGTATAAAACAAAGTCCCCTACCGCGTCTGTCTGTCTGTCTGTTCGCGATAAACTCAAAAACTACTAAACGGATCTTTATGCGGTTTTCACCAGTGGATAAAGTGATTCACGAGGAACGTTTTGGTATATAATTTATCCAGGATTTTTTTATAATCAGGGCGGGACAACGTCTGCCGGGCCCACTAGTTTCATATAAAGAAAACTATGAAACCCATATTTGTAATTTTCTAACTGATTTGCTAAATAACAATTTTTATACCTATAAGTTAAACAATGACGAATTTTTATATAAATTTTTATCCACATATGTACTACCATAGGGATTCAATTTCCAAAAATCCTTCTTTAGTGCTCATCTGCAGTGTAAAAGAAATCTACATGCAAATTTTCATAGTCCTAGCGCCGGTAGTTTTGAGTCAATCATTAAACCAATTATTTTACTATATATGTATATAAATTTAAGTACTGGAGTGGGAGTGGATACGTATTGTATAACACCAGTAGTCGCACAGCGAGGGGCGTATACTAAAAAAAGGAATATATCAGGTATACCTTCCTTAATCACAGTCTATTGCACATAATAGAACGTTGTGCGAACAGACACATGCCAAATCCAGAATAATGTAGGACTGAGAATTATTATGTCTGCGTAAATACAGTGGCAGCGTTATAGGAATTATATAACCATGTTTTTTAATAAAATGCTATTGTATAATTGTATATATACATGCATATTTTAACATCACGAATTTAGTATTAAAATTTATATATGTATGTCCGTTCACGTGTCTGCATTTAATTGAAAATATAGTTTGACCAATTTTTATGATATGACACGATAAGTAGGAATATATCGTCCTTCAATTAAGATATTATAAAAAAATTATGATGATATATAAACCGTGAGTAAAACAGATTTAAAAAATGTTTTTTTAGACTAGTCCGGCAAAATTATTGAACAATACCTGATGGACAGCACGGCACAGTCCAAAAATAATGGTGACAATAGGTGTTGATTACCAACGGCAGTTATTGCAGTCATGCCGACCTGTAACATTGCTAGCAAATGCTTCAAAATCTTTATATATAAATTTCTTGTGTACGTATGTATGTCACTGAACTCTTCCTAAACGGCTGGATCGATTTTGATGAAATTTTGTGTGCGTGTTCGAGTGGATCTGAGAATGGTTTAGATTTACAATTGGACCCGATAGGTGGCGTTGAATTTCAGATTTCTTTTCAATTATCAAGGCAGGACAACGTCCACCCGGACCGCTAGTATTTTATAATCTTTTAAACTTGAAAACATAAAAATGTATTTAATGAAGAACAGTAGCTTTGTATAGAATTACCACTACATCTAACGTCAGATAAAGAAAGCTTAATAGCTCTATATTGAGTGAAAATAATATAGACACTTAAATCCTGTGGTAAGAAATTACGGGGAGTCAACCCGCTAATATTGTGATTTCAAACACACGTTTGTCTACTTATTACGGGCCCTATGCGTTTTGTCCGAGTGTCACAGACAGGCGGCCAGCTCATCATGAAATATTCAATAGTAAATTGCAAACAATCGATACCACTAAAATATTTAATATCCTTATTACACCTTAGACATATCCTGTTATTGTATTTTTATCTTTGATTTATTGTACGTCTACGTAATTTCCTATGCGTTGGCTTTTGAATTATATTAAACTAGCTGTGCCAGCGGTTTTGTACGCGTTTATTATAATTTATACACAGGTTGTAACAAAATTGAAGGAAAATATCTTGATGGAATAGCATGCTGGTAAGGTGTAAGTCCGCTTGAGTAGCTACCGCCCTCTAGTTCAAAATATGTCGCCAAGCACCGGTTACTGTGTTTCGGGTAGCTGCATATGAAAGTCAGCCCGCTCTAGGTTCAGCGTGTTTACCATTTTAGACCACATCGTGTGACAGAAGCGAAAACTCAAAGCAATGAAATAGCTGTGTTCTCTTTTAAATTTTAAAATTATATAGTCTTTCTTTCACATCTATTAGCACTGTGAACAATAATTATATATTTTGATACAAATCATTCATTTGAATCAAACATATGACGGGCTGTATACAAAATATCAATATTAGGTGTGCAGAGGCCGCTGGCTATACTACACGTCGCTAGTCTGACGCAGGCTACGCAAGCGTAATATGGTCGGTCACGCTTACTAGCATGTCATGACCCGAAATTATAAGTTTATCTCCTGCCAAAAAAATAAAAAGTGAGAAATGCATATAAGTAATATATTATATGTTTTATTTATATGAGAGCTTCAAAATAATATATTCGTCGATTTTTTTTAAATTATATATCGACTATCCTTTCACTTACCGTGTGTAACTATAGCTAAAAACTAGCCAGGCGACTCAAATGTTACAAAAAAAAAATTCAAACTCGTTATGTAAGATAAATTACGAACAGACACACCGGTAATTTATACTTATATATTAAGATTCAGTTAAGCGTTTAAGTGATGACTTTACGTAAATTATAGTGTTTAGAATACGACAGTGACAAGTCCGGTAAGCGCTGGTCACAGCCATGAATGGTGTTCGTTAGAGACAAAAGCGTGAACGCAACAAATATTACGAACAAACACACCGTTTGAGAGCTTTTAGTGTGAATTGTGCTAATGGGACATTCTCTAAAATATGAAATACAAGGTAACAAGCGAACCTAGCTTCTCTTCAATATTTAATTATCCACTTTGTATTGGTAAGGTGTCCTTTAGTTTTTGAATTGAACCCTGCTTTAGCCGCGTTGAGCGATTTTTGATAAGTTTTGGAAGATTCTAACAAGGAAGTCACCATCTTGTTCGAACATTGAAATTATCACAAGGAACTTGTAATATGATTACCTACTCGACAAAGGCAGTAATAATCTAGAAGATGGTTGACAAAAAAAAACAAAGAAAAAAGAACAACAAACAAATGCTATGTTATTTATTCGGACTAATCGCTGAAAAAGCTTAACCGATTTTCGCGAAATTTTCACTTGCAAATAGAAGACTTTTCAGGCTATACTCCTAGCTCTACATTATAACGCCTTTATTTAGTGTTCCGGTAGTAATAACAAATTACATTAAAAAAAAGTCAGCCTTCCTTTTAATTATGCGACAAAGTTCATGATATACATCATGTGTGATTAACGTACCCGGAACAATTTAGTATCTTGTGGGCCGCTTTGACCTTAATTTTTGAGACCAGAGTACGTTTCACACTATACTCTCAAAACCTGACTATGTTGAAACCCTTTAGGTATCGGTTGCTAGTTATCTATACTCTATACTAATATTATAAATCTGGAGGGCTTATTTGTTCGTTTGGTTGAACGTGCTAAACTCACGAACTACTGGTCCGATTTGAAAAAGTCCTTTGAGTGTTAGATATCTCATTTATCGAGAAAGGCTATATCACGCTAAGACTAATAGGAGCGGAACACCAATGAAGAATGTTTCAAAATCGTTTTTTTTTTCCTTTTGAGAACCTCCGCTCCGTGTTAGCGTAATCCCAAAGTAACTGTCCCACGTAGACGTAGTCGCGGGCCGATGCTAGTTTGAAATATTATCAGAAAGCAACTATGATGAAAATAAAGGCCAAAACTCCAAGTAAAAACAAAACTCAGTCGACAAATAATCAAAACAAAAACACCGACAAACACAAAGAGACACGAGAACGAAGTAATAATAATAAATTTGTTTTTAACTTTCATTTAAGATACTACTGGAGACAGATTTAAATAAACATAATAATCCACTCAAGTACAACACAACAGTATAGATATAAACAAAGCTTAGTCTTCGAAACCATAATAAATTAATTTAATACAGTCATATCGTAAATGGAAGCCGTACGTTAATGCGGATTATGGTATCCAACGTTTTAAATACTCTAACAGTTTATTTGTATAGTGTGTTATATGTGTATTTCTATTTTATTAATATTGTGAGATATGTTTTTCAAAATATTTTTACAAAATAAGATTAAATTAAGTAAGCATAATGATCGATACAATAAGCCTCTTGTTAGTGCGCTAAGAAACTCTATAAAAATATATATATTTTTTTTCCTCCCGTGATAAAGAACAGTGTATTTTTATGGTTCTTTTAGATACGTGGCCACTAAATGTTGGAATGACATATCTCCTCCTATTCGTAACCTTACACGAGGTCGTCTTTTTAGTTGCAAAACGCAATTAAAACTCTAAAGAACACCCCGTATATGCCCTACTTCGAGTTATATGCAAGCGCGCACAAATTTGTGCTCGCCTTTACAAAAATTGATTTCCAGGTGCATTTGCAACCAGGTAGCATTGTCAAAATAGACGATCGAGAAGTCTAATTACGAGCGACAATGTAACTATACATGCTGTCGTTCGACGTATCAATAACTAGTTTAATTCCAGCGTAGCGCCATCTATTGGCAACGATTGAGATTATAAAGCCATGTAAAAATGAAGTATATTTTTAAATGTTCTCAATATGATTGGGATTTGCAACATTTTTTTATGCTTTATAGATTTGACCACAATCTCGTTTATGTAATACCATTAAACGATCAATTCTTGTAAATAATAATTTCCTATTTAATGTGTTCATTTATGTTATCTGTACTAACTTTATAAATCTCCGATTTGAAAAGTTAACTCATTGTTAAGTAGTTCATTTATCGAGGGAGGCTACAGGCTATATATCATCAAGATGAGCCCAATAGGAGCAGAGCACCAATGAAGAATGATTCAAAATCGGGGTATTTTTCCTTTTGAGAGATACTGCTGCGTGTTAGCGTTACCCCAAAATAACTATTCCAGGCGGACAATGTCGCGGGTAGAAGCTAGTTAGTAATAAGTGTAGTTGAGGTCCTCTTCTCTTAATTTGTAGTTAACCTTTTGTAATTGTTATTTATAAATTTCAACTTGAACTCCTTCGGTGTTATTACAAAAAAGTTAAATACGTATTGAACCCTGGCTTTAAAAATGTGTCATATTAAATGCACCGCGGTCGCTGAATGTTCGCCATCTTGCTCTTTTGTCTCGCTTTGGTTACGTTAGGTTAGACTTGTGAGAAAGGAAGAACTTGCCTCGGGCGAGCGCGGTGCATTTGTTAGGCAACTTTTTTAAACCAAGTATTTAATACGTATTTAACTTTTTTGTAATAACACGGCTTAGGTTTAATTGTAATTTTATCTTTTATTAACTTAGCATATTTAACCCTATGTATTGTCAAACTAGATAAACTAGTCACTTGTACTTAATGGTAAAAAAATATATCATAGACATACATGGACATCTGGAGTTCCACAAGGATCGATTCTAGGTCCGCTACTTTATAACGCCTACCTATTCGACATTGGAAATTGTTTTAAATACTCAAAATTTATAATGTTTGCTGACGATAAGAAAATTTACTTAAAGGTTAAATCAAAAACTGACTGCATAAATATTCAACGTGAT
Source organism: Antheraea yamamai (assembly GCA_036509395.1). Classification (NCBI taxonomy): domain Eukaryota; kingdom Metazoa; phylum Arthropoda; class Insecta; order Lepidoptera; family Saturniidae; genus Antheraea; species Antheraea yamamai. The sequence goes on from AP028445.1 coordinate 1,733,877, forward strand.
ATTAATACTCTTGAGAATTATTATAAACAGAACAAAATTACAGTAAATGTCGATAAGTGTGTAACTATCAGTTTTACACGTAAATCAAAAACTATTAACTTTCAATATTATATTGATAATATTCCTATTAAAAAAGTTGACAAGGTCAGAGATTTAGGTATTATTCTTGATCATAAGCTGTCTATGAATGATCATATAGACGTAATTGTTACTAAAGCGTATAAACAATTAGGCTTCATAAAACGTATATGCGAACCATTCAAGAATGTAGAATGTATTAAAATCCTGTACTTTGCGTACGTAAGGAGTATTCTGGAATATGCTTCAGCCATATGGTCACCTCAATATAATAAACATATAGATAGCATTGAAGCTATACAAACAAAATTTGTCAAATTCTTATGCTACAAAGATTTTAAACAATTTACAAATTACGGTGAATTATGTAGCTATTTCCATTTAGATTCTTTAGAAGTTAGGCGTCGACAGCATGATATGATGTTTTTGCATGCTATACTATCGGGTTATATTGATTGTCCCGATCTTTTGGGTTCCATATCACTACGAGTGCCAACATACTGCACACGAAAAGCACCGCTGCTTGCAGTCCCACATGCTAAATCCAATTATGCACAAAATTCAGTACTGTGTCGCATTGCTAGAACCTATAATGATATATATGATACCATAGACATATTCCGTTATTCGCGGAATACGTTTAAAGGCGAAATTATAAAATTAAATCACGCTATTATGTAAACAACATTATTTAAAAAGGTATAAACACGTAAATATACACGCACATGAATCGCATACACACGCTCACTCACTCACCCACACATTTACACACCTACACAGCATATACATCCACCTAAGTACGCACACGTACCCACTCACATATACTTTTAAGGCCAGTACGGGATATATGTTTTCGTCTTACGTATATAACTATTATTACTAGGTATTAATCACTTTGTTGTATTAGAGAAATTCTGTTTTGGCTGTAATTATTACATATTATAAGTTATTTTATAAAAACCAATGTAAGCTGTTGAATTTTCAAATAAATAAATATAAGTATATGGATATATATTCTGCGCAGTCAAATAAAAATATGTACATAAAATCGCAAGACAGTAACTACAACTAAAATCTACAAATACTAGTAAATAAAAAATTGTAATAAACAATTTTCGGATGAAATATACCGTCTTTTTCTGTACCACTGACAACGTGTGTTCTACCTCGACCACTTTTCGTCATACAAAAATGTTGCCGATCAGAATTTGAAATGACTATCATAAGAAGTTTTACTTAAAAAAAAAATGTAAGAAGTAGTAAGATACCCCTATACCTCTCATTCCCATATTTTTTTCTGTTGAAGCTGTGAAGGTCCGTCAGGCCAATAGCGTAGTCAATTTGAAAAATAAAACAGTGTATACAAAATGTCATCATGTTCAATCCACTATTTAAGGTGTGAAATTGTAAAAAACAAAACTGACTTTCGATTTTATAATATTAAAAAAAAACCTTTTTGGAAAAATCTCTTCGATTACCACAGTTATGATGAATCTATCGAGGCATACTTTAAAATACACCAAAGCAAATAAAGCTACATAACGTGTCAAAGAAATAAACACATAAACATTCGAAAGAGATTACACTCCTTCTAGAGGTTAAAATGTAATCAAATGAAAACCAAAACATAGATATGGAATTGCGACAATAAAATTTAAGATATACGGTTACAATTGAATTAAATAAGATACTATAATAATCCTTTAGAAGTGTTTATACTCTAACCGAGTGGCAGTAACCTTATTTGTTCTACCCGCGTCCAGTACCGGTTTTGAAATGTGAACCAATAATAAAAGTTTATTATCTAGCGCCAGAACATGTACTATAAAGTACTGTTTTAATGATAAGGAAATTATAGGTGTCACATTTTAATCTGTAACTCTATTGTGGAATTTCGTATCACATTTATATGCAGTCAGGTTTGTTCATAATAATTTATACTACTATGTTATTTTCATAAGTAGAATTATTAATATTATGATAAATGCGAATATGAGTTTGTTTCATACGATTTGACGCCTTAACTACACTCATCAAAAAAGTCTAAGCAACATGTACTAATTTAAATTTTAGCATGTTTCTTCACATTATAACGTTGTATTTTATTTTTAAAATAATATCTTTAGGGTTCTATGATGTAAAAATAACAGCTGTTGTCTTTATAAGTTCTTTTAATAACAGAAATGAACAATATTAGAATATACTGTAGAAACTAAGATACATAAGAAACTAAACTTTTTTCTTACAAAATGAAATTTCTAAAGAAAATGTATTTATTGTGAAAGAATAGAACCCATAATGTCCCATGCGTGCTCGATGGGGTTGAGATGTGGCGATTGTGCAGGCCAGGGCAATACCCGGATGTTCTCCGTTGCAAAGTATTCACTGGTTCGCCGAGCTGTATGTGAACGCGCATTGTCATGCATTAACCTAAAATCGGAGCCAAAGGTTTGTGCAAATGGGTAGACATAAGGTCTGAGAATATCCTCAATGTAATTTTCAGCATTCATGTTTCCATTTACAAAAACGAGCTCAGTTCGCCTGTTCTTCATAATACCCGCCCATAACATAACTGTTGAGCCGCTGTATGGATGAACTTCCTGAACGCACCTGAGCCTTTCAGTATTTCCGGGCCGACGATACTCTCGCACCCTTCTTGTATCAGGCTTAAACCCGAATCGCGACTCATCGGAAAACATAATTTTATCCCATTGTTCCTGGGTCCATGTTATGCGTTCTCTACACCATTCATATCGACGAGCGCGATTCCCGTGACGTATCGGTGGGCACCTGATTGGGCGTCGAGCTAATAGGCCGTACTCATGCAGTCGATTTCGCACAGTTTGAGGACTTACATCAACACCACTTGAAATTTGTAGCCTCAAACTTATCTCTCGAGCGGTTAACATCGGCTGGCGTCTTGCAGTCAGTTGTATGTACCGGTCTTGCCGAGTGGTTGTACTCCCTTTACGGCCTGGATGCTGTTCAGCGGGTTCTCCTGTATTATTGTAGCGCTGCCAAAGACGACAAATAACACTTCTATGAATGCCAAAATGTCGAGATACCTGAGATTGATTACTTCCCGCTTGCAACATCCCTACAGCTCTTTGCATTTTATCTGCCATCAAATGACGTCGCTTCATGACGTAAAGAATATCTAACAATTCAATTTTGTCGCTAACTTTATTTAAATGGTTGGTAAAATTATAAAATCAAGACTAAACGTAGCAATTAAAACGCACTTAAATTCAAACAAATTCGCAGTCATTTGAATTTTATGAAAAAACAAAACATAATCAACTTTTTTTTTTTACAACCAGCCAGTATGTCATCAATAACAAAAAAGTTTACTTACCTACGCATTTTGTTTGAGTCAATACTTAGAAATTAATTAATATAAATGGTAAAATTTGTAATATCACGCATGTTGCTTAGACTTTTTTGATGTGTGTACTTAATCGATTATGATGAACTTATGCATACACGTTGCAAGGGTTACAGAAAAGAGTATAGAGTATATTTTATCCTGAAAGTCGTAATGTTCCCGAAAATATGTTAAATGTATATTACTTTATATTAACGCAAACGAAGCCGTGAGCAAAAGCTAATAAAATATAAAAACATAAAATATATTTTCCAGATGATTACACTGCTAACGCTGGCTAAATCTTATGAAATACATCAAAATATTATACGAATTGTAAAGCTCAAAACAGTCTTTAAAACAAGACAAATAAAAGTCAGTGAAAACAGAAAGGTTTGCGAGACTATATCAACTACAACAATTTTTATCCTTTAAAATAATAATGAAACGAATAATTTGTATTTACCCAATTAAATATATTACTTGTTACCTTGGGGCTCTAAAGTTTCTACTTCAAGATTACACTATACAACATATCATCCTCATATAATATATCACAAACTGAAAATAATACGCAACAAAAAAACATTTCTTATATAATGAGTCCTTAAATGGATAAGACAATACATGTGTCGCCAAATTAGTACATTGCTCCAGCTTAAAACCAGAATGTATCCCTTATCGTTTAATAAAAGTGCCTTCAATTTTCGAACCAGTATTAATTATTATAAACATTTGAGTGACAGACTTCTTTAAGATAATTTATTGAATGCTACTTTACAAAGAAAACGTGACATACCTATACAAACTGTAGTCATTAATATTAATGTAGATAGCTTAAAGTTTAATCTTAACTATTAATCGTAACTATTCATTTCTTAGAAAAAAGAAAGCTGTCGAAATGATTAAACCGTTTAAGTGTTAGTTTTTCTCATATAAAAAATGCAAACTCTGCTTTATTGGTTATATTTCATACGTTTACGACTCTTAATGCGATTGGACATCACAAACATAAATTTTTATCTCAAACGAAAGATGCAGATCAGTACGACTTAATCTACGAACGAAATTTATTGTAATCCATAAGCTTTCTGCGGGCAGCGCTTCACATATTACGAGAATTATTGTTTTAAAGTTTGTTATATTACTTGCTTGTTTGTTATAATTGTTGAATATAATATTTTAAAGAACTTGAGTAAAGACATAAGCACGATTTAAAACGTTCCTAAAAATGAGGGATTAAAAGAAACCATCAAATCTCTAAAGCAGCTCGACCTGAAACATTACAAGGCATAAAGGAAGTAAGGATAATATAAAGCCAAATAGAGTAGACGGATGTATTTCGCTTAAGTCTCAACTTTATACCAAGCCGAAGGATCTTTACAGCCGCCCACAAACATGCCTCCTCGCAAAAGCGGTTTCGAGCGAAATGTCTTACTTAACGTAACACGATATCTATACCCTTTTATTGGTTACCTTTACATTTTGTTTTGTTTTTATCAAGTAATCGTTGGTTTTATTTGGTGTTACATTACAATTTTTTATTTCCTAAATTGCAATTGACTTGGAACTTGGAAGAAAGAAAAATCTTCATGTGATGCTATTGCTATTTACGATATTATTTGGAAATTTAAATAATGTCAGACAACTAGAGAGTCATCCAAATAGTCAAGCTAGTCATATTCCCTAATATTAGATACAACAAAAAGGAAGAAATAACTCATTTAGTCGTAAGGACTAAACATAGTAACTGGCAATGCATCTTTAGGAAGTTACCAGTGTCTTTTAATTGTAATATAATTAAAGTCACCAAGTGATGTCTACTAAATTTAATTAACGCCGTACATAGAAGATTAAAGTAAGCTTCGATTTCATAACGTAGGTTTTATAGTTCATACGACGGCTAATTGACTTGAATCAATCTTTTTCAAAGTAGGTAATGAGTATAGGTTTCCAGTGAAGCGGCTGAAAGCTAAGAGATAATTAGTAGGCGTTAAAGCAGAAGGCGTTGTGAAAACGGACGCTGGTAGATTAATTAAATATTTTTCCGATATATAGTTTACCACTTCCATGAAATTGAAACCTCTCATCAAGTGAAATGAGGGTTATAATCATATAATCATTTTTTTCCTTATTTATCTTAGCTCATACTTCACTTCAAGCTACGTGCCCTTTGTGTAGTAGTCAATTATTAGCACATTTTTGTCAAACAATGGTATAAGCCACAGGATTGTTTTAGCATAATCATCAGTGTTTTAGAAAAACTTCACAATTTGAAGCTATACATTTCCTTTGGTCTTTTGTTTTAATCAAGTTTACTCGGTTAGATACTGCATTTCCACTGAACTTATAGCAATACTCGTTATTGGCAGGGTTTTATTTAGTGTGAACTAGTCGGATCATATTATAGTGATGTTTAAATAATAAATGCCGGGTTATAAGGGAAACAAAATTTACGGCTCTTGTAAATATTGGGAACTGATTTGATTATGCATAATTTATATGACGTAACGTGGCACATATTATAAAATAAAATTACTTGAATATCATCGCATTTCTGGCCAACAGATCTACTAGTGGCGTCATATATTATTTAATAACATAGGAGATGAAACGCTCATTCCATTTCCACACAATAGACGTATACATTAAAGATCAGACAAAAGAATACTTAAAACCGTCCTACAAAGTATCTATGGAGATGATTTAGCTTGAGCTAAGATACACACCTATTTGATATTGGTAATTTTAACAACAGCATTTGAACTTAATGGTTCTCGTGATTTTACAGTAAATGACGCCTCTTATAAATATAACTAACGTTATAGAGAGGAAAAAAATGTACATTCAAAACTTCAAAAGCAACCTTCGTTATAAATCAACAAAAAATGCAAAACACTTTAAGCAGTTAACATGCAAATAACTGATTAAGTCGACAAGTATTTAGTAAACATTGCAATAAAATGCACGAACGCTTGGTGGTCAAATTTAAGTGATACCTGCGATACTAAAATATTTATATTATATTACCCCTAAATATAAGGAATATGCAAAATCTATATAAAGCTCAGGATATTATTTGTTTAAACGCACTAAACTCTGAAAACATGGGGTAGATATAAAAAATATATTTTTATGGCTCATTTATTGAGAAAGGTGACGGGCTATCCGACATTACGATCCAACCCTCAGATGGGTAGCAATTGACATACAAAACGTGAGAAAGTACGCAAAAGACGCAGTACCCGGGTGGGCCATGTGATGTGGAGTGGTTTATTAGGCACAGACGGTGGGTTAACCACCCGACAAGACCCGAGCTTTACCGAGAAGGCCCGAACTATGAATAACTATGAATACGAAGTACCATACAAATTACATATGTTCTATAGGTAAATTAGCTATACATGCCAAAATGCGTTACAGTAATTAAAATTGAAACGTGAGTGAAGTCACAAAGCATTAGCGAGTCAAGAAATTCAAAAATGAACATGTAAAACACAATAATTACCCGACGGCACCGGCAATCATGCCATAACAAAATTAACGAAGTTCACAAACTAACTAATATGTGTTGCGACGTAGAGAACGCGGCGCATTGAATTCTATACTATAAGAGTGTCCACTGTATTTGCGGGGATGCGATTTTATGCTAAACTATATTGTGATCAATCATCAATCAATCATAGGCCTTTTCATCTGTAACAGATGATTTAAGTAGCATTCTGGCCGCACTTTCGTAAGTGGCTGACAAGACCGATCCGGGAACGAATCGCTCGGCCGCAAGTATGTACATCTGTACCCCCAGGTGGACGGGGGTAGGAGGCCTGCTCGTGACGCCTCATGCGTTTTTCTTCCAATTGCCGAAACCAGGTCTTGTCGTGCTTTGATTGGCCTTCGTGAATTAGGTGACACCATTTAGCCCGGTCCACGGCTAGCTCCTCCCATTGGCTGCTTGAGATTTTGAATGTAGCCATGTCAGTATTGTGATCAGCCATATGCCAATTGAGATAATATTGGGAAGTAAAATTAGCACATACCTGGTGGCGTTGCAGTTTCACCTGACTAGCCGGCTAGGTGGTTGTCCTCCACGCACTGCACAGATTGTTCTCCGTCACAATACTGACGGACACTAAAGTCTTGATTGAAATTGTCACATAAACGATATTTGACTATAAAAGAGTGTCGGCACGCACTATATGGAGCTAGCGATTATTGCTACCCTCTCGATCAAGCAAAAAAAAAACAACTGTCCAAGGACGCGGCGTGGCGCGGTGATGAGTCGTGTATGCATGTGTGAATGGAAGGGGTAATAAGCGGGATGGAAAGAGTGGCGAAGCGATCACAATATGGCAGTAAATTTAAAATATATAAAAGCGGCGCAACCAGTGAATATTAAAAGTGCTCAAAGTGTAAAATTATAAATTAAACCATCGTAACGCTATTTGTAAAATTCTTAACATGCAACTTTACAACCGTGAGCTTGTTGAGACATGTGTTGTTTATTGCCTTAATTTAAAACTGCTTTTAGTCAACCTTGTCATATACACGGTGAATTTACCACAAGCTGTTTTACTAGCGCCAGTTGATGGCTAAGCTTTTGAAGAATAAATGATTTCAACGTAAATAAATACAATTTGGCTTTAGTTTTAATTTTATATGTCTTAAGATTCTAATTTTAATCTAGAAAATTAATTACCAGACAATTCAGTTTTAGATGAATAATATATCTGATCTATTTATACTAATATTATAAAACTCGAGGGTTTGTTTGTTTGGTTGAACGCGCTAATCTCAGGAACTACTGGTCCGATTTGAAAAAAATATTTCAGTGTTAAATAGCTCATTTATCAAGGAAGGCTATATCATTACGCTGAAACCAACAGGAGCGGAGCACCAATGAAGAATATTTCAAAATCGGTTGTTTTTTTCCTTTTTGAGAGCTTTCGATGCGTGTTCGCGAACAGAAGCTAGTATTGGATGTATTTTGATTTCAATTATTTTTATATCATTATCCACTAAAATGGAAGTGCGGATCCACGCATACACACACATTTCTATATATTTTAATCATTCTAGTTAGATGTATTTATATTTAAACAATAAACTGTCACTACGAGTATTGTTTCAAAGGATTCATCTTAACTTTAGAGGTGTCTTCGCTAACAGAAAGTAAGTCTAAACGATGCCTCTTGAACCTGCTAACATTCAAATAGTTAATTTTGTAGGAGTTCTTATGACAAGTATACCTTTACATACTTGCCCTTTACATGTTTCTCACCTCCTTTCTGTTTAATCAATCGCTTTATATGCAGCTGATGCTGGACATGGTTATTATCCTGTATTAATTGTAGTTACATATGCAAAAACGTAATTGAAGGAACAAGATACAGGATCCTAATGAGATAATTCGTTATTTCTTTTATCACTTATTGAGTACAATCTACTACTACAACTTGTTACGAGAAATTGTTTATTATGTCATTATATAGGTTTGTTCAACTAAACAAAGCAATTATTTAAAAAAAAGTCGTATGTAGACTTCAACTAAGAAGTTGTTCCCAATAAAAAACATAATCTTCTTTTTTTTACAAATATTGTGATTTCTTATATTTCCAACGAAGTCTGAAATGTATCTGTTATTTATTTTCTTTGATCATAGGTAATAAGTTAATGATATCTTGAATTTGCAGGAACTCATCATCATTCATCAGGGTACCTTTGCTGGAAAATATGGGATGGTTATATAGGGTTCTGAATCCTTTAAAACTCAACCCTTAATCTCCAGCCAAAGTAAAGTAAAGCTTTTGCATTCATCGTTAAAAAGGCTGGTTTACAATACAAGAACTTAATCAATAAATACTAAACGAAGCAAACCAAATTAAACGAAACAGTTTACCACAATCAAACTAATAATTAATTATACACTAGCTTATTTACTACAACTGTTCTAATAAACCATTAATAGTTCGTAACCAGGTCGTAATCTCCGTTTTAATGGAATTCTGATTAAAATTATGACCAACTAAGCTTTCAACATGACAGCGTTTGATCTCACACACATTGTTATTCCAAATATTCATTAACAGTAGCTTGAGTTAATTAAATTCAAATATAATTAAATAGTTATTCCAATGATTTATCGGACAAGTTCATTTAATTAAATTTATCAATACTATCTAATACCTTAGAACTAAAATATTTTACTAAATTTTACAAAGTTTAAAGAAATATTTATAAAAACACTTCCAACGTGGAGATCACAATGACCACAGTTGGTTAAAGAGCGTAGGGATCCATAATATTAAAGAACAACCCAACCCCAATGAAATGATCAAAGTTGATCTAATTATTTTAGTAATGTTAGAAATCGCTAGGCAAAGACTAAAATAGAAACGTTATCAAATGCACAAAGCCTTGACGATGTAGCTGCATTCCGGCTACCGATTGTAATAGTAAATATCGATAAACGTTTAATCAATTTGCTAAACAACACCGGTTTCTTACGGCTTAATGTAACGTTGTTTTGTGTTTATTTAAGCGCATGGTCTATCACCTGAGCGATAGCGATACTAATAGTAAACCAAAGGAAGCTTACGCAAAATATGCTTTTGTTTTGTGCTTTGTATGGTTTAGCATTTGAGCACAACCTCATCTGATGTTAAATGAGGATGTGGTGGCAAACACCTTAAACTTAAAGAGGACTGGCTCTCAAGTGCAACTACTCGAACACAGCAATAGTTCCTTGGCGATAGATTTTTAACTTAAGGGTAATTGCTAGCCAAATTCAGACTAAGCCCTACCACAATGCTATGGTTACATCAAGATGTGTCTCTTCACTAAAAGCTTCAACTCAGTTGCTAAGATTCGAACCTACGTCCATAAACGTGGTGTCCGAACACGCTATAAAGTAAGCCACCGCTGTCCTACCACACCTATGTATATCAATAATATAAAGTTGAAGAGATTTTTGTTTCTTTGAACATGCTCATATTTGGAGCTACCAGTTTTGAAAAATTATTTTTGCATTTTATAGCTTATTTGTTTACAAAGATTACATGCTATCAAACCTTACGTTACGATTCTGAGGGCTCCGTGTAGCGTGGCGCGAAGTGTCGGGGTCCAACAATGAGAAAAATTGAATGCGTGTAAAGCCGCAGGGCACAATTAGTAATATTACAAATATGACAGCAGCTGTGTCAGTTTGGTCTTTTACCTTTTCGGGACAAACCTCTGCAGCGATTTCAATGAAATTTGACACTTGTAGACAATTCGACCTAGGCTCTCAAAAATGACATGGGCAACTTTTACATCCTGAAAGTAGCTTCAACGATATATACAGACGAAGTCATGGGCAAAGCTAGAACCAAACAGAGTTACAAACAAAAGAAGTTGACTTTACCTAAAAACTCAACTATTTTGGTTTAAAAATTTAAATGGCACTTTCGAAGAACTATCATTTAAAAACGCGCATAAAAGCACCCAAAAATGTTCGCCTCACATCTATCGATGTGTACATCAGTAGCAATTCAGAGAAAGAAGCATTTCAAAACGACTTCAATTCAACGACAAAACATTTAGATTGAGCCGTCAAAAGGCTGTCGCGACATAACTGTGTAATATTACGCAACGTGGTAACCACCTACATAGAATCAGATAGCGTGCGTAACCGAGCTACTTAGTAGCTGCCAGCTAGAATGTAGTAAGGAAGATTAATCTTTCGTGTGACAAACAGGATGCCGGGCGATAAGCAACGCTGTGATGTAAGGCGACGCGACGCGTGGGATATTATGAGGTACGAGGCCGCGAGGTGAGAACGCTATAATGTCGATATTACTAACGATAACGTACTTAAATAAAACTTTAATTAAATCTCTTTGATTATAAATATATGCACATTAACTTTAGTTTTTATAATATTTCCAAAGATACATGTTAGATAAGAGATGTATTTAAATTGAAAGAAAGTTTATCTCTATTCATTTATCACAATGGAAATATTACAAAAGTAATTGAGAACATTAATTTCGGAATTTTTTGTCATTAACAATTTTAGTAGTTTTTAATGCTTATGACAGCATAGAGGCTAAATATATTTTTTAATTAGTTTTTTTTATATGTGAAAAATTGTCAAAATAATTAGCTAATAATGGATAATACCGTGCTGTGGTGTCAAGTCGATTAGGATTGTTAACAGATATACTCATATACATACTAATATTAAAAATATAAAAGTAACTTTATTTGTTTATTACGCTATCACGTCCTAGCTACTGAACCGATCACTATTTAATTGTGCATGGACGTTGTCGCGAGTACAAAGAAGGACATAGAGTAACCTTCATAGGGTTGAATCGGACGGATTGGTGGTAATGACGAAAAACTTATAATTTTTTCAATATGTTAACACGTAATTGGCTTTCAGTCTAGTGTCCTTTTTAATTAATCACATTTTATTATTTATATAACTATTAACTGTTGTATTTTCCATTACTGTGAATAAATACTATATTTTCTGTTTTATTTCGTGACATTATTTTAATTTACTTCTTGCATATCATTAGATAATTAGTGCAAAATTCACACGATAAATAATGTTCACATAAATATATACATCAATTTAATTAATCACGTTCCACTCGATATCGCTACCATCTCACACATCTCATCTCACAACGGTTTAATGTCGTTCGTAAGAATGACCCCCGTATTATAGCGTCATTATAAAGACGTAATCGCAGCAATTAAATTGTTTAAAACCGCCGCGTGTCTAGTAACAACGTTGGGGGTAATTCGTTATGTCGCCTTTTGTAATAGATATGCTCATTTATTTTAATGGTGTAATAAACACATTAATCTTGGTATATTTTTCGCATTCCTCGTACAATTAAGTTAACAAGATAGTAGTAAAGTACGTGTATTGAAATGAGTTTGAAATTTCGGTGAAAGAAAAAGTAGTCGTTAAACTATAACGTCGTGGTATGGAATTTTCTAGGGTTCAAGAAGAAATTTCTTTCCAACTACAATGGACAGCTATTTACTGTATCTTCTTATTATTTTTAATGATATTCTTACCGAAGATTAAGTGAAATAATCACACGAAAAACAATGTCAACCGCCTGGCATATGCAAAACATCAAAATTAATTATTAATAAAAGACACTCAAATGAATACAATTAAAATTATAATACATTATTGAAATAATAAAACTGAACAAATCTTTGGGGTAGTAGTGGTTAGTTACCTATTTTCTGTTGAACATAAACAAAAAAAAAAGAACATCGGGCAGACAGCCGTACATAAAACATTAAGACAAATCTCAGTCCACAACATCAAAACAAAATGTTGTATCGTCTCTATTTGGGTAGGAGAAGAGCAAGAAGAAAATGGACTTAAGTTACTTTAAGTAATTGGTTTAAAAATCGTAAGATCAAATTTTCCAAAGAATTAACAAAAATAATTTTACAATTGTCGGCGATTGAAACTATAAATGGGACTATAATATATATTTTTTGATGACACAAAAAATCAAGTCATGTATAATTAACAATGTAGTACGAAAAATGAGGTGATAAATGGCGTTAAAAGCTACTCTAGCGGTTTGACTGAATGAGGGAAATTTCAGCTTTTCATAAACTTTTGCCTTTAGAGTAATCAGGAATAACTGTAGCAAAAGCGTGGGATAGGTTTATATATCTTTTGTAATGATGCTCATTCATTTAATGTTCAAAGATACCCTGTTATACGCCATCCGTTTCTATTTAACTGCGCATTATATGAAGAATATCGTGAGGTAACCACATTATGATAGGATGGCGTTCTCTAATATACACTTGGATAGCTAAAACTTCATTCTATGCACCTAAAGGTATGTTCTGACTGATGCACTCAAAATTCGATCACCTCGAAGATTGTTATGTTAATTACTAACGTAAGCCTCATAGTTTTTTAACATCAATTAAGATGGATAATAAAAACTAAACTTAAATTTATACAAAAAGAAAGGATTATCTCTAGTTACATTTCATTGATCTTTTTAATCATATCATTTTTAATCATCTTAATACAAAGCTATTAATTACATTCAACAGAGTCTTTGTAATTTTCTATCAAATAATATTTCCTATCAGTATACCATTATCTAAAAGCTATTTCACATTCGGTTATACATAACAAGGTACAGCCAAGAGGCGGGCACCGGTCTGTTCAATACACTTACGTTGTTTTCTGCTATGTTTCACTTGTATCTATTTGTATTGATAGTACACTAAATTTATTAATTAACTAGCAGGACCGGCAGACGCTGTCCCGCTCTGATTATAAAAAAATCCTTGACAAATTATATACTAAACTCTTCCTCATGAATCACTCTATCTACTGGGGAAAACCGCACGCAAATGCGTTCAATAGTTTTTGAGTTTATCGCGAACAGACACACAGACAGACGCGGTAGGGGACTTTGTTTTATACTATGTAATGATTATTGTTGTACTACAACTTTACAATGGGTTTAATTTCAGGCGTTATCTTTTCCAATTCCATTTATTAATTTGCCTCAATTGCTACTAAAATATTGCAAGTATATATTATTAATAAATATACATAGATGATGTAATATTTACTTTAATTATATCCGAAAATTCAAGTAGAAAGACTTTTAAATTAAAATGGCTCCATATATAATTAATAAATGAGATTGACCGAAACGTATATAAATGGTGGGTATAAAGTATTAGATTTAAAAAAAAATACTCTGTATAAAAACATTTGGTCATGATAGCTAATAATTAAGACCAACACATGATTTTTGAAGTAAAACTTCTTTAGGCGCGACTAGGAGGTAACTAGACGACAATGCAACGGAAGTCTGTTACGGCAATATGGCGCCAAGTTTCTGTACCATCCGGTTTCTAATATTTTTGATTATGTCAATAAATAGTTTATAAAATAAAACAATCAAAAATTTTGAAAAAATATATTATTAATAATAAATATGAAATTGAATAATAAGAGAAACCATACAATAGAATTGATTATGTATTTATGGGCATGCGACCGTGCTGCCTTCTGGTTTCAATGTAAGTAAGTAACAAATTAAATCAAAGCTTTATTATCTGTATGTCATCTATCAGAGCTTAAATAACAAGTTTTACTTCAATCACTTTAGTTTTTTTCTATTCACGTATTTTTAACTGAATCTATTTTTTATTTACACAACTCTATTGATTAAGAGAGAAGGAAAGCAACGTATTCCGAATTTGTTTATGTAAAGCTATGTATTATTGCATTTCCATAGATTAAGTCCAAAATATTTGTCATTTGAAATTGTAAATATGTCCTAACGCAGTGAATAAATTCGTACCTCACATCATAAAGTACCCTTTTAAATTATATGTATAGTGTAAATTGATAGTGTATTTATATGATTGATAGTGTAAATTAAATGTATAGTGTATACAGTCTTACTGAATATTGCCTCCTTTAAACTTTTATACACGGAAGTAACATAACGTTCACTATATATTATCTCAATCCTTTGACGATCACTCTTAATAATATGCACTCAGAATGTTTAAAACAAAGAATACTATAGCTAGCTTAATAATTGATGCCTTCTCTTGGCAACGTTGTGAACTAAATGTACATCATTAGGTTAATAAACTATTTTCAACATATTTTCCCATAATATAGTAACGAGCAAGTGGAATAAACTTGTACTTACTCAATACATGTATAAAACACGCAGCGAGGCTGCACCCATACTGTGTTATTTCGCTGAACGCGATGAAATCTGTGTTCAACATTATGACGAGGTCATTTAGCTCTGTACTGGACACCACTTTAACTTTATATTATGAAAACACTGTATCGTAAGAGATCAATATAGAAAATTAATTAACAGAATGTATAGATTCACGCACTTTCTATTTTGCCTAGGAACTAGCAGAATCTAACCAATTTTTTTATTAAAATGGTTGTACCTGCAAAAGATGTCACCCTGAAGTCTGAGGGTTCCACGGTTAACTTTGTCTCTCTTTGAAAGCAATAATAATAATAAATAATGTATATTACGATCCAGTCTGAAGGACACATTGGCACACAGGATTTTTTAAAATGAGTCTTTAGGGATGAGACCTTGTTGATAAATAAACTGATGACCATAAACCTGTTTGAAAATTTTAAATAATTTATGCCTCTGCCATCTGCTGCATTCGAAATCTTTCTCGTGCGTTCTGAAAAATGGTTTTATTGTTTATTATGGCTTTTATAAAGTATATAAGAATACTATTAGCCTACTATAACTACCTTTCGCGATTTGTACACCACTTTAATAATTTGTATCCTGGAGTGTTCACGTCGCTTGTCGCTGGAGGAATGAAATAAAAACGATGATGGCTCCGCAGATTTGGTTTTAATACGTTACACTGTAAGGTTAAAATTGCGATTACACTGTTATATATCTAAAAGTTTTGTTCTAGCGTCCCTATGCGTTCGAACAGTGAGTGACAGTTCTCTGGGTAGCGTGTGGGCTTACATTTTTAGGCCCCTGAATACAAGTCTTTTAAGCGCCTCTCTTTATTGACGGCAATATTGCCGGCCTTACATTACATGTCTAAGACTTGTTGCAAATAAGTGGTAGGAAAAATACATAAAAAGGCGGAAAGCCACACACCTTTAAGTAAAGATATACGCACAGATAAACGCGAGCGCACGAATTACCTAATTAGAAAAATTTCATTCAGTGATTACATATTACCGGCTATTTTGATACCTCTCTCATACAGTGAGTGCTTTAACTGCTATACTCGCGTGTGGACTAACATCCATGTTGTTACTTACGATAATTAGAACAGTATTTTAAAAATTGTGAACCCGCATTGCTTTGCAAGTGTCCTGGCTTGCCCATCATCAATCTAATAAGATTAAGTTTGATTATCTAACAACCACAGAACGTAAGGTATGAGTTTATTTCCTTTTGTTTTTGAGACTACATAAAACAATTACATATTTTGTACCTAGGTACCAGATCCATACCTCTTTGAATTACAAAACTCTCATCAAAATATTGAAATATTTTATTGCAAGGAATACATATATATGTAGTACAACAAAGTTAAATTCAACGAAAAGCTTTCACCATTTCATAAAACTAAAGATATAAAGAAAGCTTTCCTGGCGTAAGTGAAAAATTTTAAGTTACTTGAAAATTTTCAACTAACAGTAACTCTGCACGGTTGCCTGTGAAAGAATAACGGCAGTCGCGCCCTGTGAATTTTTTATGGGCTACGGCTGAGAACCCCTATAGAAAAACACCTTGCTGGGAAAAGACTAATAAAAGTCTTTTATGAAACATGAAGTGTGAAATGTGGATGTGGTAATTCATTATTAAAATTAACAAACTCTGCACTTGGGAAATATATGCACTTAAGTTGCTCGAAGTCGCTTACCATACATGTGTTAATTAAGCGTATCTACAGACTGAAAGTTTAGACAGTAACAATATTTATGGAGGACAGTCGGTACTCGATTCTCTTCCTAAATCAATTAAAGAAATAGATGCTTAATATTTGACCTAATTATCTAGAAAAATACAAAAATTATACGCAATCCTCTATGCTTCTATTTTAAAGCACAGTGTCAATGATCGTCGAGAGATTTTACTTTCACTTGAAAGTGAACATGGGAACCGCATAAACAAAACAAAAGGGTTTATTGTCCGTTCATCATATATCATCGATGGTTATTAACTCCGGGTCGCTCCTTATAGCTTTGGCCACCAGTCATTGCACCTAGGCTTATTTCGTGAAGAAAAATATTTGTTCACCTTTTTACACGCATTGTAGTGTAAAATTTTGTATACAGTTCGTATGGAGAAGTCGTGTAAAAAGATATTTAATATTTAGTTAATCATTTAAAATACATTCTAAAGCACATAAAGTCAAAACATGTCAGTTTGTAATCAGTTAGTCGCCCTGAGTAGATATTATTGCTAAAGTAAGACTTCCAAGGTATTATCTATGCAAAGCAGACGAAATCTTAGACCACAGCATATTTTGCAAGATATATATAAGATATAAAATATAAGAATAGATTTTATCCCTAGTGTTATAAGAAAAAACACTCAGCATGTAAAAATTTCAGTAAATATCTTATAGCAGGTTTTGAGTACATATCAACACGAATATAATGATTATTACGAATTGTTATTTTATAACTAATAATGTAGGTATAAAACTAATCTGAATTAAAACATATTATACTTAAGATTCAATTTTACGTAACACACATCCGTTATATGCATATATATCAAATATAACAAATATTAATTTGGTATTTTCAGATCGACACACGTTTAAACAATGTCTTCCAAATATATGAATTGAGTTTAACCACCAAACCAGCTTTTGAAGTATTTACGA
Organism: Antheraea yamamai; assembly: GCA_036509395.1. NCBI lineage: Eukaryota > Metazoa > Arthropoda > Insecta > Lepidoptera > Saturniidae > Antheraea > Antheraea yamamai. The sequence goes on from AP028445.1 coordinate 1,751,737, forward strand.
TTTCTAATGACGAGAAATCTCGAGTTCCATACTTTCCCATTACATCGCAGTAATTTGAGAATATTTCTTGAGTGTTCAGGTTTCTCCATAACGTTTACTAGTACTTTCTACTGATGGTAAATTCAAATTAGTAAATTATGCAAGCGAGTACCTTCACATTTTACTGATAGTAAATAATGGAACCAGTGGATATAAGAATAACATCCCATCGATTTTAACAATCGAAAACAATTGTCAAATATAAACTGGAATAAAATGACGCATCCATTTCAACGAATGAATCGTTGTAACATCAAAGGCCATCTGTTAGGTTCACAGGTTCCCGCAATGTAAACGGAACGATAGTACCGCCTGCGAATAGTCAGTAAGCTATGAAGCCTCGAGGCTTTTAATTCCAAAGTAAGCCCATTTAGTATGTATGGAAATATTAATACAAATTGTCCTCCATTTTGAAATAAAGCTATATTTAGAAGCATATGAAACAAAAACATGACTTACTAATTTTTCAATAAATAGTTTGTTTGATGTTTATCTTGTATGTTTGCTTGGAATTTGTTTTATTTGATTTCAAATTTCAGTCGAAAATATTGATGTAACATCGCAAAAACTATTGACTGATTATTTCCATAACCGCCTTTATCCATTTTTTTTTGTAATTATGAAATTACAATTATAATAATATAATATAAAATAAATAATTTAAATAAAAAAACAGAGATGGATTGGACGGATACAAACAAACGTAGCTAGGGGGGGGATCATGTGGGACAATGCCCAACCTTGAAATCAAAAGACCCTACCTTAAAAATACCAAAATCTAAGATAATTTTTTTATAATTAAATTGTTTGTTCATAGTTTGAGATTTTTTTTAAATGTTTAAATGCTGCCCTACCTCAAATTCGAGTCTAGTTACAGCCCTGTGTCAGCTCTCCGTAGCCGGTTATTACCGAAACACGACAATCAAAAAACGAACTATACTCGTATAGAGACAGCTTACCACTCCACTTTAATAGTGAATATACATCGCTCCATACACAGTATTGCAGGAGTCATACCACGATACAAAAATATGTAACAACTGTATTCCCCAATCCATTTTCTTCTCGCTATAGTCTAGTAACATCTCTCGACATATGGCTTTTAACATTAGAAAGGACTGTCTTCAAATGAGATTAACATTTGATACTAAAATATTCGAAATCATCCTTTGCTTTATTAACTGTCATCTACGTTCGAACGCAGAATTGCTGGTTTACCTTACACATTACCATCGGGAAGAAAATGTGCTACGTTCGCTTAGTGAAATGGTTACAGTCATTACCTTTATGTGATTTTTACACCCCCATCAGCTTTAGCACATCATTGTCTATAAGCGACCCTCAATCTTCCACGGTACTCTTTAATTCCGTAAGTAGGCCTCCGTCATCCACGTAATGGCCGGAATCAACGTACTGGTTTTATTAATACATTCATCGCATTCACGCTCAAAGTATTCGCTGAAAGTGCGAGAGGGACATCCGTCCACGTGTAACACACCAGATTAAAATTGATCGCGCGGACGTTGCCTTTATCTGCAAGACACGAGCCGATTGATTCTTCATCAATCTTTGTTCGCGGCGTTTATCTTTTTTCTTATTTAGGTAAAATGTTCGGTGAAATCACTTTTAGTGTGTATACTTTATAGCATACTGGCGATCCGCCTGACTTCGCACGCATACAACGTGCCTATTATTGTGGTGTATTACTAAGTCTCCAAAAGGTTTAAACATATCTATGTATCTATCAATCCATTTTTGCAATTCAATATATACAGTTCATCAAATTTAAAAAAAGCTTCGTAAGTTTTGTCATATACATAACTTGTATAACATGTTTAATTCGATAAGATTTAGTACTATATTGGGCAAACAAATTCATAAGTTTTCTTTAATAGAAGAAGTATAAAAATAGATAGGTATTTATATACTGGACAATTTTTTATTGATTATGTACCGTGACTCACACTAGCTTCCAGCTGAAAATCAGCGCTGAGTGTCTCTTATGATACCATAGCATATGCTGACCTGGACACCCTTTTCATATCATATAGTTCGAACCGCGTTAATAAGGTAAAGATCCGAAATTTTTTTACAACCTGTTTAAAATTCATTAAATTTTCTTAAGTAAAAGTAATATATATTAAAAATGCCTACAGAGCAATTCATGATATTGTGTGTACATATATATATATATATATATATATATATATATTTTTTTTTACACATTTATTATGAAACAATGAGTATATTATTATATACTAGCTGACCCGTGCAACTTCGTCTGCACCAAATCGGTTATCACAGGTGTCAATTGTATTTTTAAACGCGAAAAATTTTAATATACCTAAAACCTTATTGCAGCCACACCATCGGTTTCCAATTGTGAATCCAGACTATCAAGGAACTCACTCAAACATATACCCAGATGGTATGTGAGAAATCTTTTAAAATAAGCCTACAACCCGTTAGTAGCAACCTACATATATTGGCGGTAATGTGAAAAAAGCTTTAGAGGTCTATGGACCTCCCAGTTTCTAACGAAGTTCCTTTCCCTTTTTTGTAGTTTACTATACAGTCAGTAGAGTTTACATTATAAAATATCAAGTTGATAGAGTTAAATTGTAAATTAAACGATAAAATATATTCATAAAATAAATAATGATAAATTAAACACTGAATGATGTTATAACTATTTTCAACATGTATTAAAACTTTTTCACACGCCACTGTATTGAAGAAAAATATAAATATTAAAAAGATATGAGCACGACGCGTCAACTGTCACTTGCCTGTAACTATTCGTTTAAGAGCTAGGAATGGTTTCGACAGCGTTATCCAATAAGCCAGTTTTTTATATATCTTTATGTTCTTCCGAACAGCGTACGGACTACCTGGCTGCCGGTAAACGTTGCGTTTATTAGTGTATATCGCACCTTTACGGGCAAAAGTATCATTTTTATATAATTTTAGAATGTTTTGTTTTTCACTAACTTTGAAAAGCTACTAAGACATGAAATTATTTTTGCCAGACATATTTGTTATTAACAATAATGTGCCCGATGCTATTTTTTGGAAATAAAAAAAAAAAGTTCAAACCATGTTAAGATAGCTGTAATTTTAATATTATTATTATTTTTTAATGAAGGTTTCGTCGCCTGCGCGACTGTATCGCGTAAGTGACATACAACTATATAACAATAAGAATGACAATAAACTTAACAATAGCTTATATTAATTTTGTACAATTCTTTAGCATCTTTCGAAATGAGGTCAGACAATAACGAATTGTACAAACCAGTGTGGAACGAACCAGAATCATTAAGCCGAGATCTAATATCTTCGCTTCAAACACATTCTGCCAGGATGTGGTGCACGTCATCGATGAGCTCACAACTCTGGCAGAGTGTTGATGGTACTTTACACATCAGGTAGGCAAACTTTTTACATGGGATGTGTCCTGAGCGCAATCTCATTTCTGTGATTGCATCCCGACGGCAAATCGTACTGTCATCAATCCATGGTGACCGTAAGGGATGTGGCTGAATCTTTCTGTACCATATTCCTTTTGTTTTAGAACGCTCATCAAAGTATTCCTTCCAATGCGAGTAACAGCTATTTTTAAATACTGAGCATACATCCAAGTAAATTGGTAAAATATTAATAGGAGCACCTTCGGGGGGTCCTTCTCTAGCTAAAAGATCAGCTCTTTCATTCCCAGTTATACCAATATGAGAAGGGATTCATTGTAAAACAATTACTTTGTTCTTTGCTTTGAAATCTAGTAATTGCTTCAAAATAGTGTAGACTATCGGTATTCTTCGAAAAGTCGAGGTACATCGAGCTACGTGTCGAAGAGCAGTTTTTGAATCGGATAAAACAACAATCTTAATGGCCTCAGTTGATTTTGCAAATAATAAGGCCTCTGCAATTGTTATGAATTCAGTGTGCATAATTGAAATATTTTCATCAATTTGAAATTTCATAATAGTTTTGGAATTTGACTCAAAAAATGCGGCTCCTAAATAATTACCAGCTTTAGATCCGTCAGTGTATATTTTAACTAAATTTGGTAATATTTATTTATATATCGAAGACAATTATCTTTTATTTTAAGAATATCATATTGACGCTTTGGCTTCCAAATACCATCTACATTTATTTTAAATCAATGTTATCGACCCAGGTGTGTAAAGTGAACATATCATGTTTTATACTTGTTTGAATTGGAGTATTTTTATATTGACAGAAAATAGAAACTAATAATGTTTTTTTTTTGTTACGCCATTAGAGTGATTGGAAAGAGGTGGACAGTTATTCTAATAGATTAGTTAGTTCGTTTTTTTCGAATGACTTAAATTTAAATAGATTTTGCCAGCTAAATATTGTCTCCTAAGATGTAACGGATATATGCTCAATTCGCTTTCCATAACATGGATTGGAGTACTTTTAATGAAACCCCCAATAATTCTCATGGCCTGGTTTTGAACTTTTTCAAGTTTATATTGTTTAACCTGAGCACTTCTGTCATAAAGAAAGCTCGCATAGCCAATTCGACTGCGTATAATATTGAAGTATAAACGAACTCAATGTTATGTATGAACCGGCTAATGTTTTGAAAACGTTTAGAGACTTAGAGCTAGATTCTACAACTGCATTGATATGTTTACCCCATTTTATGTATGATAAAGGTAGCGATAATTGTGGAAGCGCCTGTTATAGACGCATGTAATCAAGATGGCGTCAGCCCCAAGTCATATGTCTACGTTTATCGTTGTTTTTCATTGTTTACGGTGAAATCTCAATATCATAATGGTTAATAAAATAAAATATAGTATATATTTGTAATGGAAAAAATAAAATGGTTTGGAATGAATTATTTTATTTATAAAGAATATCATCGGGCACGTTATTGTCAATAACAAAATTGTCTGGCAGGGTTGAATTCATGTTTTTAATAGCGTTTAAAAGTTACTGAAAAAAATGTTCCTTAAATTATTTATAACCCAAAATTTTGACCTGTAAAGTATGATGCGCATTAAAAAACACAACGTTAACCGGCTAGCAGGTATCCTGAATCCTGTTTGGAAGGGCATAATATATCTTCCTTTTGAAAGAACCAGCTTCTCTAAAATTATCGTTTCCCAACGTTGCTGGCTCTTGTACTAAGGTGTCGCAAAAAAGTCTAGTTACATTAACTACAATTTTTTGTCTTTCGTTATCCTGGAGAACCCCTTGCGTTTTATGGGACAAAAAGCATCCTAAATGTAACCTTGGAATATTAGTTATTACTGTATCAAGTTTCGTTAAAATCGGTTCAGTACTTTCAGCGTGATGCGTGTTCACAGGGACGGAAAGACAGACAGACAGACAGATAGACAGACAGACAGACAGACAGACAGACAGACAAAAATTGTAAAAAGATTATTTTTGGCTTCTATATCGATAACAAAGCCTACCCCGATCAAAATTTTCAAAAAATATTTAATGTACAGATTTGACCTTACTACAGTTTTATTATAGTATAGAAGATAGAAGATTATAAACAACAGGTAATTAATTTTACTATATTCACTAATATGGTATTGATCTTTAGCTAATTAAACATTTTAGTTAGTTGGGCATTTAATGTACACCAAAATTACCCTTTACTATACATAATTTCAATGTATATCTCAAATAAAACAGAACTTATGGCGTCACGTTAATACATTGTATCTTTATAAAGCCGGGGTGGGTAAAAAGTATATCTGAACCCGATGTAAAGTTAACATATGCTTAATTACGACCATAAAACCAAGAATTGTGTACCATGTAATGTTGGTTCAGTTAAGGGACCACCGCGGTAACGATTAAAGACGCAACTCGACATTCAATAATTTTATTAGTTCGTAAATTATGTCACAGTCTTTAAAAAAGGCTGTAAGCTACATGACTTAAATACAGTGGTGGTCATATAATTAGAAACACATGAATAAAGAAAGTATAACTTCAAGGTACAAATGTTCGTAAAAAATATACACATTTAATACTTAATAATCATGCAATAATATAGCCACTCAAATAAAAAACTCATTAAATGCATGTATATATAGTATACTAATATACTAATAAAGTATGTAATTTTTAACACACCTATAGGCGCTTCACGACAGACTCGAGGTTAATAGCTAGCCAGGCAGAATTAGATAAAGCTGTAGCATGCAAACTGATATGTGGACAGGTATATGTTTCTAGTTTAACTATAACATACACAAATTCATTTAACAAAACGCAGCGGAACCACACAGTGAACACTGGTTTTCAAACTGCGAATAAGAAATGTGGACAGTAAATTTATTTTCTATGATGCATGGTCCACAAAAGATAATTATCTATGTGATCTACAATTACTCGTAGTGTGTTTCTGTTAGTTCTGTTTATGTAAGGTCCCTCGCGACATGTACGGGGAATGTGTTGAAAAAATCCATACTCTTAAAAATAAACGGTAAAACTGGTTTATATAAGTCGAATTGTACAAACATAAAAATATATTTTAAAACGTTGACATAACATATAATTAATCTATCAACGGTCTTCTTAAAATTTCAATTCCTTACGTTTCGTATAATTCTCTTGAAGGAGAGCATTTTCAACGACGATAATTTTCTGTTAAGATCGTAAAACTGTTGTCTCATTAACGGCCCCGATGGAGCGATATGGAGTATAAAGTTTAAAAGGGGTTTTATTTGACGATTTATCTGTTAACGTATTTACCTTTGCTGGAACCAGAGAGAGAGCAGATTAATTTGGGCAGAGGTGACATTTCTCTTTATCTAAACATATAAAAATCTAGTGTCATGATTTTGTCCACGATCAACTCCGAAGCTACTCAACCGATCTTAGTGGAAGTTTCCATTTATTTATAATATTAACTAACTTGAGAGATAGGATAATTTATATTTCGATTAATGGCCTCAATAATTTTAATTACAATTTAAATGATTATCAATGTTGATTATTGTTAATAATTGTAAGTTTTATCAGTCTCGAAAAGATGGTTTAATTTATACCTCATAGATGGCGTGACGTTTTAATTTTGAATTTCTTTTGAACTCCACTTTATTTTATGGTGCACGTGTTCTGTTAATATATTTACTACGTAACCTCGCTTTTTCTGTATCAATTTATTAGGCAGACTCATTTCCCCTTAATACCAAATACTTGGCCTCCAATCCCAGATAGGCATCGAATTCACGGAAGGGGTACTACATATACCACAAATAGTGGCGGACGAAGATACTAGAGAGCCGCTCCTGATGTTCTTGATATACGTGGCAGAAATAGTAAAAAAAAGAAATAAATAGAAAAGGAAAACAGAAGTAGCAAAAAAAAAGTTTTAAAAGAAATGGCCATAAATAAATACATAAAGTCTCGGATAATATTCGGGGGGAAACGGAAACTTTAAAAAAATAAAAAAATACTTCATCATAATTTGGACGAGCGGTCGAAACATGTAGTAAAGGCATTGTAGAACATTTTTAGTTGTATATCGTCATGAATAAAATTACAATTGAAAGAGATATTCTAAAAGGAGTATAAGCAACATTTATCACATATATATAAATAACATTTTAAGGTAGGTACGTGGTGGTGTTCGACGAATCTTATAAAAAATACCAAAATGAAAATATTCGATGCAGTAAAGAGTCGCATAACGTATGTGTACTGTCTATTCTCACGTTACCTTAAGCTATCACGGGATCCCAAACCCAAAAGTAAGTAACCTGATAAATCACCACAGAAAAGCATGCTGATAATAAAAATAAAAAAAAAAACTGATAGAATGGGAATGAAAATAATGAAAAATGTAAAAATAGATGACGTAAAGACAGAAGGATAGGAAAATAGAAATGTTAATAATACGTAAAAAGACGTATAGAAAAATGGAACAAAAGTATATTTCAAACACCAAATGAAAACAAGGAAGACAATTTTAAAGGTGGGAACATAGTATGAAGGCAACAACAGCAGGGATAACATGGACTATGAAAAAGCTAAACAGTACAAAATGAAAAGAGATAAAGAAGCCTTTACCAAAGCTGGACGAACAGACCAAGTCGATTTCTATAATACTAGAGTATTTTAAACTTATGTAATGCAAAGCTTATAGTAGAGTGTATGATTTCAAGCTTATATTATTTTACAAGTAACTCAAAATGTTTGATAGTAACAAAATAAAATTCAAAATAAAAACGCTACCAAATTATAAATAAAATTACATTTAAAGATAATTCTGTAATCAATTAATGTCGACACCTTTTCACAACTCGAATATTTTTACATAAGTTATTAGAATTCCTTAGTCACTTTAAATAATTAATATATTCAAAACATATTCAATATAATATTTTAGTTTTAATTACACCACAAGCTTTGAAGAGAGAAACGTATGCCGATTCTGTTTATTAGTTTGATCTATGATAAAGGAAACCAAATCGACTGTAACACAGCACGGTTGATTGACATTTTTAATTAACAATCCCCGTTTAGGACAAACTGATTTTGTTTAAAATAAGTATTTGTGAGTTATTTTAATTGGCTCTTCGAATTCTCGATTGTGTCTAGCTTTAATTTAAATTATATAAAATTATTTCCTTCTCTTTATATTTTACAGTTTAGTTGAATAACTCAATAATTAACCTTCTAAACGAAACAAATATACAGTATAATATATAATATACATATGAAGTTGAAGAAGAAGAAGTTGCTTTTTGTTATGAGATATATATATATATATATATATATATATATATATATATATATATGTATATATATATATATATATGTATATATATATAGATAACAAAAAGCAACTTCTCGTAATTAAGAACATTTTTTTTATGTCATAGGAGGCAAACGAATATGCAGTTCATCTGATTTTAAGTGATCACCGCTGTCCATAAACACTAGCAACACCACGAGAGTCACAAGTGCGTTGCCAGCCTGTATTTGGGGGGATGAGCGAGGGGAGGGGAAGGGAATGGGAGGGGTGCCTCCGGTGCTCTCACTGACCGAACGATGGAAGCACTATTACTTCACATCGGTTTTCTGTGGGTCGGGTGGTACTACCCCAGATAAGCCGACCCATTCATGCTGAAACCAGTAATAGTTCGGCGTGGCTCTACCACCTACAGAATATAATAAGGATTATAAGGTTCCCACCACATGTGTGGTAGCCACAAATCAAAACTTTTAAATATAACAGTATTAATTCCATAAAAATACATGTTTTATTGCGAAGAAATGTAGATTTTCTTTGTTTTGTTTTAATGCAATTTATCATTACTATCACCTCACTTCTACAAACTTTTTAGGTAATATTCTTAAAAGTCCTTTTTTGCCAGTAAAAGTCTTATCAGTCCAGTCGTTTCTAAGTAATTCCAGGACAAACAACGATTACTTCTATTTTATTTATATGTACAAATATGTTTTAAAAAGGCAATATGTTATCTAGTAGAATTGTACCAAAAAGAAAGAAACATTATCGAGCACTCTAAGTTTAACATCTCACGACAAATAGTTACATGACAAAAATAATCCACAACATCACTTTTGTCATGTACAATGATAATACTATACAGACACAGGATAGAGAGGAACAGTGTAACGTGTTCGTTTATTTAACTAAAACTCAATTGCCGAATGTATATAAGCACAGCACTTCAGTACGGCTGAATTTACTTGGCTAACTTTTCTTTTGTTTTCTTTGATAGAACAAGGTTCGTATGAACGAAGATGTTTCTGAACTCGTACAGAAAAGTGAAAAGTTTGGGTTAAAAATCTCCATATAAAAAGTGACTGAGTGAGCAAGTTATGGTAGTGTAGTGATTTGACTGGGTGAATATAAATCCGATGTCCGCACGTTTGAACCCCGGTATGTACCAACGAATTTTACGGAATTCGCGTATATTTACTAATTTAAATCGATAACACAAACGGCTGACGGTGCAGGAAATCATCGTGAGGAAACCTGTACTTGAGAAATGTTGAGGTGCTGATATTAACATGCGATGCGTCACTGTTAATATCAGCACCTCCAGATATCAGTACTTTTATCGTTTTTTTTGTCACTTTTTACAAAAATATACATTTATTTCTAATTTACACTATTCTTAATCCAAATTTATTAAATGTTATTTTCTGTTTTTTAGTTGGATGTTATATGAAAGCGTGTTTTTTTAGTTTTTTTAAACTATTATTTATTTTTCATTTTTTAGTTAAAAAATTTTTTTTACTTTTTTTTTCGGATTATTGCATTGTCATCGACCTTTGACAGGTGTGCAAAGTTTGAATTAAATCTGATCGTTCAAAGTAGGACAAAATCGAGCTCAAAGGGGTCGGTTACAAACAAACATACAGGTGAAGCTAATAAAAGCGTGATAAAAAAAAGTTCTCGCTGCAATTTTACATTTTGTAAGACGTAGTTAGCAATACGTACTACAATACGAGACGTTTCAATTTAGTCCTTAGGACAAAGACTCTATTGTAACGGGCCTCAGGACTGTGGTCTTCTCGAGGTATGTTATAGACGGCTATAGCTTTACACGTATTTACTACTTCGTTACATAAAAACATGTGTGTATACAGATTTTGTTTTCAAACAACACTTACATTTAATTTCTAATGAGATATATATTATTTCCACTGTTATGATATGGGCGTTCTTCTCATGATTTAAAGCGTACCAAATATAACTCACTAAACTAGTGACATTAATATTGATAAAGGTCTTAAATAGCAACGAATAGACAAATATTTACCATTAACAAGGTCTGACGTAACAATCATGATTACCTACTAGAAGGTAAAAACGACAATATGCTATTCGTAAACTATATTTATTTATTATATTATATTTACTATACTTGTTACCTATATTTGGAATATAAAGTAAATTGAATCTATGATCGGTTATGGTATATTTTCACAGGAATTCCAAAGTCTATTTTTTTAGGAAAATTAAAATACCTCAAAGTGGCTTACTGAATTTCTTTTTACTGCGGTTGTACAAACAAAAAGAGAGACGCACGCGTTTCACTTGCATCGTTCTAACCCATATCCCACTGTGATTCCGTTGTATTATTTTAATTCTCTCATAAATATTTAATGTATGTAATAACAGAGTCACGATTCCAAGACTGAATTATATTCTACAATTACGTATGTCTGATTGTGTAATTAATTTTCTTTGAAATTTGTCTGATATCATAATTTATTTTGATAACTTTATTGCTCATGAAGCTGATAATGTCGCAGTTAGGTAAGCTTAAACAAATTTCGTATATAACATAACTATTGTGTATATAACCGACCAAATGAATGAGGTACGCGTCATGATTACCCGTTGACATAGGCATTCAAAGTTCGGTACTTATCGGTAATGCTCGGTTCTCGTCGGGCGGCCAATCCGCACTCGACCCCCTAGATACTTCACGCCGCAATACACAGCGCGTCGGTACTATTCCTTCAGTTTAATTGGCGTACTTTCTATTATGCCTTAAATTGTTATCGCTCAGCTCTTATGATCATAGTACGACTTAGTAGTCCGGTGAAGCTGTTAAGACCTTGCTAGATCAATAGCGTGGTCAGTTCGAATAGTACGATGTTATAAGCTTATAAATCGATACTAATATTATAAAGAAGTAATGTTTGTGAGTTTGGATGGTCGGGGTAATCTCCGGTACTACTAATCTGATTTTGAAACTACTTTCACGGTTAGAAATATATATTATATTTGACTACTGTAGAATACTTTTTATTGTGGAAAATATATATTTTCAATAAATAATCACAATAAATGTTATTGAAGTCGGCAAATCTTAATATATATATTTCTTGTGTGCGTGTGTATGTGACTGAACTCCTCCTAAACGACTGGACCGATTTTGATGAAATTTTTTGTGTGTGTTCGTGGAGATTCGAGAATGGTTTAGATTCACAATTGGACCCGGCAGGTGGCGCTGCGATCAACTTTTAGGATTTTTTTTTGTTTTCAAGGCAGGACAACGTCCGCCCGGTCCGCTAGTATTCTATAATAAGGTATCCGCTGCCTGCACGGCTTGAAGTAAATGAATAAAATTGATTGCAAAAATATTAATTCTTTTACTTTTAGTATTAAAATAAAATCTGCAACAACATATATGTAAGTTTAATGTAGCAGTCAATAAAATGTTTTTTTTTAAGTTATACTTCTTTTGGCGCGTTAGGGAAAAATGATGAGAGTAAATTTTTACGATGCGCGCGCACACCGTCACGAAAAACCGACACCCTGAAGTTAGCTATAGTCAACATTTTGGTTCTTTGTATTAAAACTTTCAATGTATAAATACCTTTTTTCAATTGTTAGTGTCGTTTTTCCTACAAACGTAAGGCGAAAGATAAAATTTTTGAATTTTTTTTTATCTTGTTACGCCAAAGAACTACTTCTAACGCGTGTACATAAGTACATACACACTTTTTTTGTTAAAAGTACAATAGATTTTACAGTTGGACTCAGTAGGTGGTGCTGCAATCGGGTTCTAGGCTTATATAAGATTATTCGTGTTTGGAAATACAATTTTAATCAATAATAACCGATTTGGCGCAAACGAAGTTGCACGGATCAGCTAGTAAGCTATAAAATGTAAAAACAATCTTTCAAATCTGGCTCATAATTATAAAGGTTAACACGTTCAAACAAATAGAAAAAGGAACTCTTTTGAGCATTCTCTTTATTATCTGCTCACCTCTACTTTATACGAGTGTAAGAAAAAAATGACACCAAATCTTCTCTTTACAATATCTAATGGATGGAAAATAGCAACAGAATGTCAATCTATTCTATCTTTTATAATTTCTATCTATATTGTCATCTGTTTTACTCACTCACTTGTTACATGGAGATTTTTTAACCCATTTTTTTACTTTTCCTTAAGATTTTTCAAACAAACCTTGCTCTAATATTTGCAAATACAATAAAAACAGAATTAACCAAATAGATACAGCCAGTCTAAAATGATGGGCGTAAATACATTCGGCAATTTATTTACATAGAATTACTAGCGGGCCCAACGGACGTTGACCCGCTCTGATAATAAAAAAAACCGTGACAAGTGATAATACCTAAACCTTTCTCATGAATCATTTTATCTTCTGGTGAAGACCGCATGAAAATCCGTTCAGTAGTTTTTGAGTTTATCGCGAACAGACAGACGGACGTGGCAGAGGACTTTGTTGTATAATATGTGATGATAATCATTAAAAAGAAGCAAAAATTTGATATTTTAGAAGGTAAGCTCTGGAATTATTGATTCTACTCTTAAAATTAAACTTCTAACTAGAGTATACAAGTTCGCGAACGATTGTGAGTATAGTATAAAATAACTCAAACTTACAACTCAAAAATATCAGCACCACATGAGAAATGGAGTTACTGCTCAGGGCTGAACAAGCCGCCTTTAGGAGATCAAAACCTCGGTCCCACCGCAGCCTGGGAAACCATTAGACACGGTTAATTGATTTAATAATCGACAACCCTAAGACTGTTAATGCGGAACGTGTAGGATTTTTTGTTTGCAAATTACAACAAAGGAGTCGGAACGTTAAAAGGTAAATTACTAATGCGTTTTTTTTTTAGTTACGCCCACTTAAATTAATATTCGAGGAGTTTGTGTGGCCTTTTAACGTTTCCGACGATAATAGTGTACCAGGGCCTTCTCATAGCGGCATAACTTAATAAATTTTATTTAATTAATTATTAAATAAAATATTTAATAAACAATTCATAAAATGTGACCACAAATGTAATCTAAGGTAAAAAAAACATGAACTAAATATCTATGTCGTAAAAAGGTGCAGTAAATCGATTAAGTAGCTCTCGAGTTACAAGCACAGTGACAGACAAACAAATAGGCAGATGTAGACATTTATAATATTTAAACATGAAAATAATATAATCATGTTACTTTTTTACTTATTTACATTCTAATTAACCGTGTAGTGTATTATGTTAGTTAATAATTTATAAAACAAATTCCTCTGCCGTGTCTGTCTGTAAGTTCCGCAGTTCGCGATAAACTCAAAAACTACTGAGCGAATTTTCATGATGTTTTCATTAATAGATAGAGTGACTCAGAGGGATGGTTTAAGTAAATACTTTGTCAAGTTTTTTTTTTTGTAAATTGGTTAACATTTAACGATAATTGTTGGAAGTGTTGGAAAAAGTCAAACCGCCTGGGAGCTTGCGTCGAAAACGCTGCATAATCCTTTGAGATGTAACAAAACAATTGAGATGATAAACGACGCTGACAAAGTCGCAGGTATCAACTAGTAAGCAATAATACACATTGTTATTTATTTTATGTAATTTATTTTTTACGTTATAATTTCATCCATATAATGCCTATTGTAACAAAATATATATTAAAACTTAGCTGCAGAATATATCTATCGTTTATAGAAAGAATCATGTAATTTACGTTAGTAGTTTTTTAGTTATAAGGACACCGGACAAATCGTCATTCTTATGCAAGGATTTAAGATATATCGGCCCGGAAACGCCGCCGCTGGGAATTCATTCCAAAGAACCGACGTACGAACGATATAGGAACCCCTCAGATTGTGTGATATTTTCAAATGTGATTAAAATACCGTTATATTTTAAGTTTAAGTGGGTTTTTAGAAATGATTTATATTACTATTATTATAAAGTTGCATCGAAATCCGTTTAATAGGTTTTGTGTGAAAGTGTCTCATCCTTAATCCTCACAAAATTTGAAATTTGTAATACGAATAGCATTCATAAATTAGCGATTAAATGACGTTCCATACAGTTGTACCAACCGAGTTCGACACAAAGTGACAATGTTTGCCCAACTTATCACATAAAAATATACCGCCTTAGTTAACTTCCGGAACTTGAAGCCTGGGCAAACAGAACTAGTGTGGTCGTTCCGTTAGCCGCTCCGGTGTCGGTGTGTGGTTGGGATTTAAAATATTTACTTTGGCTTCATTCATTCACTTCTTGTGTTAAAAGTTTATAAGTCATTTTAAACGTCGTTGAAGTTTATAAAACACACTTAATTTAGATAACGATTTAAATGTGTATACATTGCTTCTGAATTCTTATGCAGCGGAGCATTTACTCAATTCTCGAATAGCACGTTTTTGGCATATAATATTTATGATAATATCTTCGGTCCTGGATAACGTATAATATCCAGACTAATATTATAAAGGTGAAAACAAGTTTATTTTTTATGCTACCACGCCTGAATTACTATGCTCGTGACGTATTGCGCTTGCGTCAGACTAGCGACGTGTAATATAGCGGCCTCTGTACATGTAATATTGATATATTTGTACTGAGATTGTGCAGCTCATCATATGTTTGAGTGATTTATAAACTTTATAAAAATGTATGTAGTTATTGACAAATTATGAAATTCAATTAATTCACACTATAATCTACATACAAATAGGCAGTGGGGAAACGGTTAACAACATTTCCCTCCTCTGTTTCTCAGCGGATTGTCTTCATTCTTTTTTTACTCTGTAGCTATTCACGAGCTTTAGTGTTATCAATAAAAATGGAAAAGGGTTATTTTTCTTTATGATTGAAGATCGGCCACTGGACGAGCATTCGTTAAATTAAATATTCAAAGCAGTAAAGTTATACCATTGTTTTGAGTTTCCATTTCTGTCAGTAGTCTTGTTACTACGTCAACTTTTTATAAATCGCTCAAAGCGGCTATAGACATTTTTCACTTAAAAAAATATTTATGGCGTAATTTCAACCACCGGACGACAACTAGTATATTTAAATAGCGTTAATAATATCAACATAATCGATTATTATTACCTGTATTTATTAATTTTTCGAAATATTTCAAATCATATAACCGTAAAGAATACATTCTAAGAGCTATAAACTCTGATGTATTTAAACAACTCGCTTCGTATACTAATACTGCGCTTGGTGTCTGGAAGAAGATTTTACACATCTGTGGTAATTCTTTATGCTGGTCTTGGAATATCATTATTATGAGATAACCAATTCACATAAGACAACAGACTATGCAAATATTGAGTTAAACAGATTAAACAGGATAAACAAACAGTAAAGTTTTCGCAGATGAGACAACTTCGCCAAACTGATTAAGGGAATCATTATGAGGTTATGAACAGTACAGTAACCACAAACTTAATTTTCATAAAGTTAATTTTCAAATTACTGACGACTAATTATGCATCACGACTTCTCGCACATTAATTTTCTGAAACGTGGTCCGTACCACCCCGTGGTGTGTACTGACGTATTGACAATTGTTACCATCGCATCATGCATCACATACATTCATCTAACACAGTGACATGTATAGAGATATCCCGTTCTAGGGCCTGCCGATTTATATCCAGCAACCAAGTAAGGTGGAATGCTTCACCTATGCATATGGTAATGACGATAAACCCATTAGAGTCAATCTTTTCAAGTTTGTCGAGTTACAAAATCAACCAGAATAAATACATTGTAAATATCTCGATGGTCTTCAGTTGATATATAAATTGTACTATGTTTAGCATCAGATAAAGTGACGACGTCTTGCTACAATAAAACAAACCTTCCAATTCCGAAGATTAGCAATAACAAATACCAATATACAGAACGGTTAATTGCTTACTTATGCTGGTATATATCTTCAATTTCACTACTCATTTAGACCCTTGAATTTTCAAATTCGCTCTCAAACAATCGTAAAATGATCGTCAATAGCGAACAGTATAAATCCGATCGCTCGTATAAATAAATCAAAGGATTTTAAAACTGTACCGTGCCATTGACTATGGCGATTATTCTGCTATGTCGGCAAATAATGGCCAGAGAAATTCATTGATAACGAAAATCTTCAAGAGAATAATGTAATACATGAATATGCTTGAATAACCAGCGTTTTCTTCTTTTTCTTCCTACTTTGGCCTTCATTATTCTTTATCAAAGAATAGAACCATTATCAAGTGGGTAAAATTATTATAAAGTGTTTTGTGGTGGCTTCAGTGTTCTAGCAAAATGATGATACTTTTATTAGAACTTTCCAGTAAATTATTATTTCCCATTCATTTCACTTGAGTACAATAAGTATTCCGTATATTTCGTAAGATGCCGCCAATATTATAGAAATATAGGGTGAAATAACTTAAAAAATTAAAGCCACTGCATGACAGCAAGATCCTGCCAATCCTATTTTTATTAATATATATCGTAAAAGCATCTACTTCATATCTACATCTATCATCTAGAAATCTATCTTTCTTCAGATCCTATGTCCCCAAACTGCCGGGGCACATGGCAGACAAAGTGCTTTTCCATCTCATTCTGCCTATGGCTTCACACTTCACCTCGATCCAAGTAAGCCCAATTTTAGAAGACTCTACAAGCATCTGTATCTTCGCCTAGTATGTCTAAGTCGACCACGTCTTCGCTTACCCTCGGAATTCGAGCCCAATGCCTGATTTGGAGTATGAATGTTGTCCCTTCGCAAATTATGACTGATCTAAGTTCATTTTCGACGTCGCACTTGATGGTCTATCAATCTTGGTATCTTAAATAGTTGTAAATAATTCTAATTCAATTGAGGAGTAATAGGTTAGTATCATACGGCCATATTATGAGAAGATTGAAAGTCATGTAATTAGAAAAATCTTGAGTATGAAGGTGGACGCATATAGGAGTAAAAAAAGACCGAAAAAGGTATGGATGGATTGTGTGAAAAACGATATGTGTATAAAAGATATTTTAACGAATGATGATAATGATGATGATGATTGTTCCACCCGGTTTCGGCCATGACGACCACTTTGCCTTCTAAACTTAGAAATGGCGCTGGTGCGCTCGAAGATGACTTATGTAGCCTTCGTGTTTTAACGAATATTTAATTTTGGTAATGTCGAAATTTCGTTTAACTGAAGGTCACGTTCTGGGAGTATAAACGTCTTGAGGTTTTGAGAGTTTATTTCTAACTGGCTTAATAATCGAGCGCGGACGCAGCCGCGTGTTCAATACCTTTTACACACATATATGCACTTTGCTTACATAGACATTAATTTATTGTGTCCCTACAGTGTGAATACTGAGATGACATCTGACAGAGGAGAGAGGAAAAGGATAACATGCTGTACCGACCTTAGTTAGGTGGGATAAGGGTAAGAAGGAATTTAATTCAATTTTATCTTTCCTATCTTACTCATAGAGACTAAGAAAATAATAAGATAGACAAAAATACCGAATTGCCATATTACATCTCCGAATATAAATTCCTTAAGCGTTGACTCATTAATACATGAAACACACATTAAGATCGGATCCTTAGGACAATGCTTACCTTCCCGGCTGGTCCTGTGTAAATGTTGGTAATAATTTGATTTTAAGCGGTCCGATAGCCCCCGGTGCTGTTGTGTTAGGACCTCTACGTGGGTATGTTAATAATTATAAACAAACCTCAACTGACCCCTTGAACTGAAGGGATAAATTTTGACAATCCCTAGAAGACCTATTTATTTCTTCCCGTTATGTTATTCCTATTATATATATCGGAAGTTGCCTTCAATTGTATCTGATTAGCTTGATGTTCGAGACTGTATGTTAGGGATAGCATACTCCTGAACATAATTAGTATTTATGGGTCTCGTGGGCGTTATCAGTGTGTAATGCGAAAACACAAAACAAAGTATTCACTGTTTTTCATAGTTTGACGGTGGTTTCTGAATATTAAAGCAAGCGTTATTGAGACAATTATATTCGATCAACGGGTTCGCGACACCGACTTAACTTCACCGTCTACAATAACAACAGTTATGGGCCACCTCGTAGGAATAGCCCCCAATTCATATCTATCGCTACTTCTTATAACAAAGGACTCTAAAATTCACTTGCATGTGATGAACATATGGATGGCGCCTCGACCCCGCTCGATGTAAGTTTCCTCTGCTTCGATTAGTTGTCTGATGTTACACGTAATATAATATTACTGTAACACCTGCTACAATATTGATTTTTAGCTTTATTTTTGGCAACCAATCCTCTAGCAGATTATTATTGGCATTGTCGAGTTCACAATGATATTACAAGTTTCTTGCAATCATTTCAATTTACTAGCAAGATCGTGGTTCTCTTGTTAGAACTTTTAACAAATAAATTAACAAATATTAACAATTTGTTTGCCTCCGAGGAACACTTGAAGATGGCGTCTCAGCTATGCTCGATTGATCTAACACAATACAATAAAGTAATAAATAGGTATTCTTTTACACATTTATACAATATGAATATTAGATACAGTAAATTACCTTGTATTCAATTAATTTATCAAACAATTCCTTATAGTTAGCCGTTGTCTTTGGTTATACGAGTATTATCAAGAATCATTCGGTTCAGACTACTTCTCACCGACATGTATATAAAAATTATAGTTGGATATTGTACCATCATACTATTGCGAGAGTATTATTTTAGAATTAAGCGTCCCAATTTTTTCATGTTATTTTCTTGCATAATTAAAATTAGAATTGTACTTTGAAAAAATATGTAATCGGCCGATCATAACTATTCAGCTGCCATAACTTATTGGCTTGTAAGAGTTAAATTAATTATCAGATTATATGGGTGGTCAAACATCACAGAGCATTCAACAGATATTTCCCAACTACATACATTTGTACAAAGGCATAGATTTTTTCCTTAATTAATTCACATATTAACAGTTTCCACAAAGCGGCGACATTTTAATAAAACTGACAGGCGCGCTTCCGTCACGTCTCTCACGACCGAGGTGGTCATAGACAAAGATTATACAACGCGGATTAGTTACAGATGTGACAGGTTTCTTAATTGTAGTTATTATACCCTTTATAGCCTATTATTAAATATTATCAAGACTATATATCAAGAGACTATGTGAGGCTTCCAGTACGGAAACTGTGCTCCCATTGCAGACTTCTGATCATACACTAGTATACAATTATTTAGTAACTACTCTTCGTGAGTATCATCCTATTGAGCGACCTCAGGGTCTCTTTATATCTTGTATGATACATGGATATATAACTTACATCGACATATTTGTGAATTGGATTAAAAGATTTCGAATCGCCGAACATACCTTGCCGGTTCGAGAGGTAAAGAAATATTTGCTAAGTAGCTACTAAAACTCCGATACCTATAAAATTATTCGTGTGATAAATATTAACTTTATCAGCCTACTTAAATTATTAGATATAATTAAAGAAGCATACATATGTAATTAAGCATGACTATAGATTGCAACCAAAAGAATTAATATTATTTTAATAGAGCTTGTTTTACCATTTGTCTTAGCAAAATGTACTTGTTTGTTAAGATTAATATAATTCGAACACAATGTAAACCATTGCCACGTAAAAGTATTTATACTATGACATTTTAGATTCCAAATACCAATGTGAAAGCCTCTATGAACATTAACTAAAAAACGGTAATAAAATGTTTAATTGTCGACTCGGCATGTACATGAAATATTAAAACATAAATTTCTAAGAAACTCTAAACTGTGGCTATAATAACAGAGCGGTTAATGGGCATACTGCAACATTAAACTATTCTATGCCATTTACCGCCACACCGCCGCCATCGCAGACTGCCGGCCCTTTTGATGTCTACGCGACGCGTGCGCACGGAAACCTATTACAAACGTCAACCGTTTTACGATTTATTCGAATTTCGAATGCGTGTTCTTTTCTTAAAATTTAAAATACAATGGCTGTTAATTCGTTTGTCTTTTGTTTAGTGCTTAATGAAGTCTCGACGGGTCCTTTGTATCTTTTGCTAAAACAAACATTGCTGTATGTAATTTGTTAAATCTTGTATTTATTTTTGAGATGACAAGGCCATGTTTACGTTTTTTAATAAAGAATATACTACTAAAATAAGGAAACTGTAATTTATAGATCAGTATATGTATATAATTATATATTAACTGTACGGAGTTTGCACGCAATAATTATGTTCGATTAGTTATTTTATTGTATTGAAATATGATGTATAATTTCTAAAAGTGTTACTGGTTGATATTTATTCGCTATATCGAATTGTTAGAACGGGATATACTTTGTGCAGTAAAATTTTATGAATGAAATTATGAAATACTAGCGGGCCCGGCAGACGTTGTCCCACCCTGATTATAAAAAAATCCTGGACAAATTATATACCAAAACGTTTCTCGTGAATCACTTTATCCACTGGTGAAAACCGCATAAAGATCCGTCCAGTAGTTTTTGAGTTTATCGCGAACAGACAGACAGACAGACGCGGTAGGGGACTTTGTTTTATAGTATGTAGTGAAGAATATACTTTTACTGTATATATTTTTAACGAGTATTTTGACAATTTTTCAATTCTATTCGAGCAACTGAGTTAACATAAATTTTCTGCATTCAAAATATTATAAAATTAGTCCGACCTCTATTCATTTAAATACATACATACAAACCGACAGACAATATTTTTAAAGTCATATTTGTATATTCGATGGCCTATATAAAGCTTAGGTATGTATCATAAAATTGAGAAAACAAATTAAATGTACAGGCAGAACTACAGATTTATTAACATAGATAGAAGATAGATATAAGCATTTAAGAAACGAAATTTACTCAATAACTTAAACATTTATCTTGATATAATTGTTTCTACTTTTCATATATCAATTTTTATTAGGAGCATCGAAGTGTAGATTAATTAATTGTGTTACATTTGGACACAGAAGGGCCAAACAATTGAACCGACATTTATATGTCGAATTAAACTATAAAGATTAAAATGGAGTCGTTAATTTATACATACTCACCAAATCCGAAAACATCACGCCCCTGTCCGATGAACTGGGCAACTTCATTTAGTTAATTGTGAAGCTAATGGCCGATGACAATAGTAATTGTAATTGAAGCTGCATGCGGGCTTTGAGAAAAACTCGTTTTTTTTATCCCACGAGGCTATCAAATGTCTTTGGGAGGCTGATTTAGTTCGAATAGCTAATTACACTTATAGTAAAAGCTTAAGTAGTGATATGTATACGTTAATTATCATATTCGCATTAGATTACTTTTACAATACTGATACTTTGAAAACTAAAATATAAAGAAAATTTATCCTTAATGTTAAGTTGGCCTAGTCGTTTTTATAGCTATTATTTAAGTTGTATCACAGTTGTATGCCACAATGGTATCAGCACTGACAGGTTTTAACAATATAACATCGAAGGCAAGTCGCCTCACAAGACTATTTATCTCTGATTTAACCCAGACACGGTTTTTTTTAAACAATAATTCAGTCTCATAATGGTTATATTAATAATTATTATAATTAATTGCCATATTAATGACTTTCCACTTCCGGCCAAAAATCCAGAGGTGGGACCAAAACACGGTGGAAAAATATAGCGTTGAAAGATTCGTGGGAATGTGAAGTTTTCAAACACAACGTCAATGGTAGAGCGAATACAGAAGGAAGGAGACGAGAACAATACAAAAGGATAGTTCAGAGTCATATAGAACACATATCCAAGAAAAGAAAGAGGCATATGTAGTACAGCTGTATCGTATAGAAACGAAATATGAAATTAAATGGCGGACAAAAACTAGTCCTCGCTAATAATAGGTTTTTACCTATGAAATTGCCATTCTGCAGTACTGGCCATTTCAAATCAAAATAATTTTTGTTTGGCTAAGAATTCTAATTTCAAATTAATTTTATTTTGAAAACATGGAATTCTTTTTCCAAAAGTAGTCATTTGTTTATTGATTAGTGTTACATTTTCATCGCATTTCATTTCTTTTTTGTCATCATGGATACGTTAAAAATTCGAGTAATTATGGAATATGAGTACCGTCGTGGCAGCAACGCGGCACAAGCGGCACGCAACATCAACGACGTTTACGGAGCTAACACTACAAATCAACGCACCACCTGTTATTGGTTTGCTCGCTTCCGTTCTGGGAATTTCGACCTGAAAAATGAAACTCGCGATCGTCCGAAGACTTTGGTCGACAATGACGAATTAAAGGCGATTGTGGAAGCTGATGATACACAATCTACGGCTGAATTAGCAGCAGCTTTCGATGTTAGCGTCAAAACAATATTGGTCCATTTGCGTCAAATTGGTAAGGTAAAAAAGCTTGACAAATGGGTACCCCACGAACTTAATGATCGCCAGCGCGAAGTACGCGTCGAGACGTGCCTTGCACTGCTCAACAGACACACAAATGAAGGAATTTTTAACCGCATTGTTACCTGCGATGAAAAATGGATTGTGTTTGATAACCGCAAGCGCTCAGCAAGTTGGTTGGATCCTCGTTCATCACCTAAACAATGCCCTAAACGAAAACTTACCCCTAGAAAAGTGATGGTCACTGTTTGGTGGTCTAGCGCCGGTGTGATTCATCACAGCTTCTTACCAAACGGGGTGAGCATTACTGCAGATGCGTACTGTGAAGAAATGGACACAATGATGGAGAATCTGGCACATCTCCAACCAGCATTGGTCAATCGCTCGTCTCCGCTACTCCTGCACGACAAGGCGCGACCTCATACTGCACAGCAGACGATCTCCAAGTTGCAAGAACTGGGGTTGGAAGTTCTCCGTCATCCGCCCTACTCACCAGACCTTGCGCCTACAGACTACTACTTTTTCCAGAATTTGGATAACTCCTTGGCGGGAAAAAAATTCAATACCGGAGAGGCAGTACAAAATGCCTTTGAAGAATTTGTTGCCTCCCGTTCAGGTGATTTCTTTAAGAAGGGCAGCAATAAACTGCCACTGCGTTGGCAAAGATGCATTGATTGCATGGGTGATTACTTCGATTAATACAAATAAAAAATACATGAAAAAATACATTTAAATTTTTTCATACAAAACGGCAATTTCATAGGTAAAGACCTAATATTATTAATGAGTATGTGAGTTTGTTTGTTACACTTTCACGTCTTAACGTCCCAACCTGTCATCGTGTAATTTCGCATACATCATCAGGGGCACAGAAAACAATA
Organism: Antheraea yamamai; assembly: GCA_036509395.1. NCBI lineage: Eukaryota > Metazoa > Arthropoda > Insecta > Lepidoptera > Saturniidae > Antheraea > Antheraea yamamai. Next base: position 1,775,867 of record AP028445.1, read on the forward strand.
GAGGCTACCTTTTGTCCAGAAACAATTACTGTTCAAAAGAGTTAGGTCAAGTCTACACTAATACGAGTGGAGCTGCAGGCAAAAGTTTTTTTTCGAACTGACTACGCTATTGGCCTAGTAAGCTTAACTAACTGGACTAAGTCAGGCAAAAGCTATATAACAGTAGAAAATCTAACGTGAGGTAGTTTGTTTAGCTTTTATGCTGAAACTACTAAACCGTTTACTATGTAATTTAAATCAGAAAAAAGTACAGTACTCGAGGGTTAGATGAAATCTACACTAACTCGAGCGAAGCCGCGGGTAAAAGCTAGTATTCTTATAAAATGATAATTTTAAACGGTATCTGTAAAAAATGTAAATCAATTCTCAAGAAAATACTCTCAAATTTAATTCCTTTAGCATAGGCGGTGACTTCACAGAAATTAACGGTGAACGTGAACAAACTCCTTGCGATCGATCATCGTTGTCATTCGAATGTATCATGGACCGATCAATCATTCCATTGTCATTCGTTCTCGGAAACACCAATAAATCTATCGATAAAAAACGAGTACGAAATGACATCGACAGTAATTGAGCGGTCGTTATTACGTTATGATAACCCTACGAGGGTGAGTTTAATGTAATCAACAGTTTATAAACATGACAGATTCAACAGGTCCCATAAGGACGTATGAAATTCTCCGTTAAGCCATGATGCAAATGCAATATTGACTTACTAGCAACATGATCGGATATTGCGTAAGTTTCAACAATGAGCCTTTGTGGATTACGACCTGCAGTCCAGTTAAGCTGTGAAGGCCCATCAGACCAATAACGTAGTCGCTTCGAAAAAAAAAGATCACGACCTAAAAATAGATACAAATGTTAACAATGAGGCCATCATAAAGGTTATTACTACTTCTAAGCCTTCTCCTAAGGCTATCTCAACAAATTCGAGTTACTAATAAAACATATATATTAAAAAAAAAAAAACATTAGCAATTAACTGTAACTAGTTAACTAAATCGCATCAATAATTATTAAACAAAAATAAATAAATAAAGAAAATTAGTTTACAAACGCAGGAGAAAAACGTACCGAACTGTTTTGTCTTCACTTATCTATATTAATATTATAGAGAGGTAAAGTTTGTGAGTTTGTCACGTTGTAGGGGGTAATATCTGGCGGCTCTACAAGGTTGATTAGCTTGAACGATCCCTTGCCGCCCCCACACAACGGTCTGTCGGTACACCGTGGGGTTTTAGTCCGTGCGAGTCGGACATATCCCACTCTCTCCCCCGGGAGGGTGGGTATCCATAAGGGATTTCCCCACGTTAAAAAAAAAAAAAAAAAAAAAAAGGGGGTAATATCTGGATATAGTAAACCGATTTTGAAAATTCTTTTATCAATAGAAAGCCATCTTATTGGTGAGTTTCATAGGCTATATATTAAACCGAAAATTGAAATGACTTTTTTGTGGAAGTCGGATTTGCAAAGCAAGTCGGAGAAAAAACGGTCGAACGAAAACCTTTCTTACGAACGCTGCCTTAACGATGAGAAATATATGATTAAATTCAAGAAAAAAGTTGTAGACCTTGACAATGCCTACAGAAAAGTCAACGATAGCATATGGCTAACTTTTATGTTTAAGTCACAAAAAGTAGTTTTTATAAATGTTTATCGCCCAACGAAGTGGGCACGGGTCAGCTAGTTTATAATATAGACTATTATCTGTATTGTACAAATATTGAAAATTGTGAATACGAGGAATAGATATATAACGGAAAAATATCTATTTCTATTTTTTTTTGTTGATAACACAAAATCTACCAAATTTAAAAAAGGGAAATTGGTTGATAAACTAGAAGGAAGATTTAATTAACTATTTTCCTCTGTTTAATGCATAAATACTAAATCCAATCAAAAGCAAAGTTATAATGAAATGTTTCAAAACCCTTTATAATCTATCCTAAATCGTATTCCCGAAGGCTCGTATCGACGTACAGTTTACAACAGTGAATCACTAGAGGGATACAACAAACGGGTCGACGAGACAAATATCTTTAGATCACTCGCTGCAACACGCTCCTATATATTATAAATCGAACAAAAACAAATCATTGCACGACAGATACGAGATAAGCGATTCCGAACGCATCGTAAATTTATACGTGTTACAATTAAATGAATGTTGCGTTAAGGACATCACACATATATAAGAATTTATTTTAAACATTATTAAAAGCAAGAGAGAGCAATATATATTAAACTAGCTGATTCCCGCGACTTCGTATGCGTGGTTTAATATCTCAATTGTTTTATTATAGCTCAAAGGGATTAAGCAGCGTTTTCGACGAAAGCGCCCAGGCGGCTTGACTTTTTCCGAAACTTCCAATATTTACCGTTATATTTCAGCCAATATATAAAAAAAAGACAAATGATATACCAAAACCTTCCTCGTGACTCACTTTATCTGTTAATAAAAACCGCATGAAAATTCGCTCGGTAGTTTTTGAGTTTATCCTGAACAAACAGACGCGGCGAAACAGAACGGGTAAGTTATGAGTACTTTTGGTGATTTTAACTTTGGTGATTGCTACAGTTTTCATTTTATACATTGAACTTTTACAAAAACCTATAAATACCACACTAATAAGCAAAACCTTTTACCGAGAACAAGCAGTCTCAATTACTAACCTAGACCACAATATACAAGATATATCAAATCCGAAAAATCGATAAATTTCACTAAAGAAAATTTTTGAAGTGTTCAGAATTCCTTACGATGCTTTGTTACATTATCATTCGATAATACTGTAAAAAGGGGAAAACTGAACCTTAAGTTTACACGTGATTTAATGCATTTTATCAAATTGTAAACGCAATATAATCCAACAACAAGGGTGACTACCAAGAGAAATTCTATCGTCAGCCACACTAGCAGTTTTTTGTAGTTAAAACTGTATGACAAGATATTGTTCATATCGTTACGTACGTATCGTTCATACGGAAAGTAAACAATTGTGAGCTAAACACGTTTAGCTAAATATACAGTACACTCTCGTAAAGTCTCAGTTCGATAATTATTGTTTGTCGCTGGACTACATAATTGTTTGAAAATATAAGTACCATATTATTTATCATTTGAAAGGACGAGGTTTTAGTACTTTTAGTTAATTCAATTAAATAAATAACATAGATTACTACATCTCCGGTATGTAATTAAATATGAATATTAAATTTTACACCATTACTGTGACACCACGTCAAATTAAATCAAATCAAAAATACTTTATGTAGTTTAGGCCCAAAAATGCACTTATAAACGTCAAAACTATCACCGGTTTGGAAAACAACCTAGTCAGCGAGAAGAGCCGGCAAGGAACTCGACCTAGTTTTTCTTTTTAGGCGCTGTTCCGCCCTGACTATAAAAAAAAAAACCTTGACAAATTATATATTAAAACCTTCCCCTTGAATCACTGTATCCACTGGTGAAAACTGCATGAAAATCCGTTAAGTAGTTTTTGAGTTTATTGCGAACAGACAGACAGACAGACGCGGTGGGGTACTTTGTTTTATACTATGTAATGATATACACGTTATTTAAACGTCACAATCGTTTTTAGTGGATGCACAGAGAGGAGTCAATTCTAGACATCACCATCGTTCCTATTGATCCACTCTATAATAGCCTTTTGATCGTAGTAGGCTCCTGTCCTTACCATTGAGCCTGATCTTTCAGTGAAGAAAAGTCTCGTGATGAAACTGTAGCATGATGATAAAACCTGTTCTATGCTCGCCTGGTTACCTATCACTCTCAAGGTGCTAATCTGACGCCAATCACCTATGGGTGTAGTTTGCCAACTACATTTGAGAGCCTAGATTTAGTTTTGTTATCATCCTAGACCAATCCGTGATTTATTCACATATCAGATGAGATTATAGTAAAAAACGACAAAAACTATAAAGTATTTAAAAAAATACAAATTAATACTTTTTATAAATGTAATCAGTCTTTAACGCTGAGCTTTGAATTTTACGAGTGTTACCACTGCACTGTAATTGGACCGTCAGTGTGTATTGAACGAGATTTATCTCGGCTACGCATTTCTATCAATATCATCTGAACAGCTGACACCTTGTTCTTATGGTACATGATGCTATAGGGTTATGTTATCATTCGGTTTTGAACTCTTGTTTATATTGTAATGAACTTTTGAAATTAAAATTAACAATTGTGATTTCTTAACCCTTGAAACAATTTTCGTTCTTTTATAAAGAAGGTTATAAGTAGTTATGAATTTCTTCTATTTTAAATTAAATGTTTACTATAGCTAAGTTACAAGCTAAGTAACATAGTCAAATTAAAATAAAATTCTGCTGAGTCAATAGTGTTTAGAAATGGTGGAAAGCTCAAAAGCATTCAATCTTTGTGTCTCGGGTTTCTGTAGTAATACATAGGTTCGAAACCTAGCAACTGACTCCGAGCTTTCGATTAAACAAAATGCTATAAATTATTTATATTTACTACCAATGTAAATGAGGTCACCAAATAAATAGCATTATAAAGCCGGCGCTCTAAATTCCAGGTAAGTCATTCAATTATTAGAGTTCTACTTCAGAATTACCCGTCTATTTACACATATAAGTAATCGGTTAAGGGTATCAAATTTGACGCTAACACATTCAACTTTACGGTGTGTTATTTTCTTCCGAGATTGAAATTTGGTCATCCGCACGAGTCCATTGATACCTCTGGTGCATCGACAAAAAACTTAATCATATTTTTTTATCAATAACATGGTTTCTAAACGGGGTTCCGCTTTTTCTTGTTGTTACGAAAGATTTTCCCGTTTACATGACCATAGTGTAATCATAAAGTAGTGATTGAGTTTTTTTTTTTATAAAATTGGAAAAATATTTATTTGATATAACTGATAAGAGAGCATAGCTGTCGGTAATGTGCCATAACATAGCTTCGTGTTAATATTTTATATAGAAATGGGAGCAGTAACTATGATGAGTTTTTTTTAACATTTTCTGTTTTTTTTTTTTTTTCAATATGTCCCATTTTACATTTACTATTCCTATACTAATTTAGGCTTTTACTATACGGTCAACAGAATATCTAGGTGGTGCAATACATTACATAAAACATGCGACATTTTCTCAAAATAACGGATTAAATTCAAAACAACAGTAGATACATGATATCAGTATATTCATAAAATAGACTTTTAGAGAATTATTTGGTTTTAGTATTTTCTATTTGTTATAGTTTATTAGTTTTCGTATTATTTATGTTAAATCTGTAAAATCGTCAAATATTTACTTTTATTGAAATTTAATTTATTATTAGAGCATGCCGTGGTTGTCTATAAATATGACTGATTTAATATTTAATTACAAAATCGTTACTATGTTTATATTTACAAACGTATTATCACGTTGATGACCCATGAAACATAAATATATATATTTTTTTTTAATTTAATTGTTACAGGAAATATCTATAAGCAACCAGAGTAATTATATACTATAAACTATATAACTATAGTGAAGGGCATTTGATAATATAACAAACCGACCGATCTTCGTCAGTAATAATATGCAATTTAGAGTAATACTTTTACAACTAACTCAGTAGATAATAAATAGTGAAGCCTAATGCTAATACATCTAGATGAAGACTGGCTTTCAAGAATAGCTACCGGAAAATATTAAATGATTGGGGACAGATATTTCACTTGAAAACCAACCACGTGGTCAGTAAAAAAGCCCAAAATTATTATACAAATGTTTTTCTCCGCCGATAGCTGCTACTGATTTGCCACGTTCGAACATGCAAACACTGAACCGTTAACAGTTTAGATTTATTTATATTAATGAAACAGTATTGAAAATACTATAACAAAATGCCAAAACGAATTTAATAAAAAAATAATTTTATAGTTGTATCACTGATATACTTCCAATACGCTATGATAAGGGCGCTTATTTTTTTGTTGTAGAAAGTTGCGCAAGCGCACGTACCAAAATGATTTGGAATGTGAAAATTCGTTTTCGTGTTAACAAAGTGGGTGCCTCGGTTATTTTTATGGCTGGTTTTTGCTGTTGATGGAATTAAAAAAGGGGAAAGAAATCATTTTTTTTTCGTAGATTCACGACCGCGACTTTTGAACTTGATTGATGAGTTATCACAAAAGGTATGAAACACTTTCGAAATATTGAGTGAAGTAAACAGACGAAAAAGAGTTAAAGAATTTATAGCAATGGAATGTAATCTTAACATTTATATAGAAAATAATGTTCAATTCCGTTTTAGTCGTTGAAATAAGTGCAGTTTTATATTTATTTGAGTCGACTCACTTGTATTGATTCAGTTGAGAAGTCTTGCAGGTCCTTTGTTAAATGCACCGTCGCTATGAAAGGAATCGCGATTTGTAGACTGTAATTTCCTTTCTATGTGTTGTTGTTTTGTGTTGTTTAACTAAGAAAATAACCAGAGTATAAAAACTAAGATATTAATATATCTACATTTATACTAGTAATAGTTGAAGATAATAAAATGCTGTTCATGAGAAACGTGTTTATACAAACGCTAATACAAAAATAAAATAATAATAGTCTTCTAAATTACTTCTAGTTCTCGCTATGATGTTCCAATTGGAACTGTTATCAATCGCACTGTAAATCGCTTATATATCCAATACACACGTCGGGTGGAAATTTCTAGAGTGTAGACAATTGACTTACGATAGACCGATATGTTTTAAGGGAAAGAGAAACTTTCAAAGCATGCTATTTTTACAACATGTTTATTTGTTTGTGATACTAATATAGATGGTTTCAATGTGTGCATATTTCGTGTAACATCTCACATATGTGTAGCATGATTGTAGATAATTCTAAATTTGGCAATGCATTTCGTTGGTGTTCGAAAATAGTCCGTTATTTTTCTATAGGTCGTGACATTTCGGAACAAAGAGCCTTTTTTACGGTAAATTGTAATGCAAGTACATAACTCGTAAATGTATTCTTAATCGTGACTAGTAATTTGTAGGTAATACCCATAATTAATCTCTGTAACCGACAAGACGTCGTGTCAGAAGATTTCTTTTGAATTCACTATCAGATAATGTTCTGAGAACAATGGTTTTATATGACTTGCGAATCGGCTGCGTAGATTTCACAAGATGTAATTAACGATTGTGGCTTTTTTGTTTCGTATCAGATATTTAAATGTATATAAGTTTGAAAAGTTATTTTCATGTCATCATTGTATTTGACTTAAATTTAAAACGCTGCAGGATTTTCTTTTAACTTTTTAGGTTTTAGCTTGTGATCAGTCACAATCTCATCGATATTAAATGACAATATGGTCCACGATGATAAACACGCTAAGCCTAAGGGGACTGGCTCTCAGGTGCAGCTATCGGAACACACCAACAGTTGCTTGGTCACAGATTTTCTACTTGAAGGTGGTAGCTAGGTGGAATTAGAAGAAGCCCTACCACCATGCTACTACCACCACTACCATCAGGCTTCATCGCGATGTTTTCCTTTACCGAAAGCTCCAACTCAGTTGCTAGGATTCGAACCTACGTTAAACTAACTAAGTTAAACTAATTTAACTCAGTTCGAATAATAGGAAAAAATCCTTCCACAATATGTATACCTACTTGTGTGTGTGCGCGTATGTGGCGGTGATCTGTGTAATGTTGTTAAACTAGTGATTGAGATTCTTCAGTGTAACTGTATCGTGCTAGCAGCGTACCCAAGGACTTCACGCCGAGGGAATAGACCTACGCTTGAGCTGCTGCCGAAAGGGGCTTGAACAAGTGTGCGGGAGCGAAATTTACCCCCAGACCAGGGCCTTAAAACAGGTATATTTCATACGAGTTAAGTGATCGACGATTTTTTTTCTATACATACGTATAATATGGTGGTTTTTATTGCCATGAGTATTGCAGCACTCCGTAACTATTCTGCTCTTCTAGTAGCTTCTCTAGCTTACTAGAATACAACAGATAGACTATTCTGGACCTTTTTTTTTGGTAACCAATCTTCTAGAAGATTATTACTGTCATTGTCGAGTAGGTAATTATATTACAAGATTCATGCGATCATTTCAATGAACTAACAAGATGGTGGCCGTCTTGTTAGACCTTTCTAGGATTTTTTGTGGCAAGTCAGAATCCATGCTCCGTGGTATTATTTCCCATTTATTTCACCTGTGCACAATAAAAAAACTATAATACGTAAAATCCCACCAATATTACAATATATAGAGCCAAATAACACAACATTATGAATAAACTATAAAATCCACTACATGACGTTCTAAAATCCCGCTAAAAATTCCCTCTAGATCTGTTATAATCATTTGAAATAGGAAACCGGTCGCGTTCACCGGCAATTTGAAATTAATTATGAATGCGTCCATTAGAAGGGAAGTTTGAATTCTGACAATTACCCGATGTTCAAGCAAGTTCGATGTTCAAGTTCTAATGAACGGACTCTAACAATAACTTCCCGATTTAAATGAACGATCGACTAATTTTCTTATAACAAATGAAATGCAGGTTTTTTTTACGAGAAATTATATACGACTAGCTGTTATCTGTGACTTCAACTGTGTAATAAATTATCTTAGTATATTTTATGTACAGAGGATAAAACATAAACGCCACATCGCTTGCCCCACTTCTTCACGGCAAGAAAACAGAGATCGCTGACTACGTAAAGACCGTAGTTTCTTGGATCTTTATATGTATAATTCTTATGTCCGTGTGTATGTGACTGAACTCCTCCTAAACGGCTGGACAGATTTTGATGATTTTTTTGTGTGTGTGGAGGTGGATTCAAGAATGGTTTAGATTCACAATTGGACCCGGTAGGTGGCGATTCGGTTGACTTGCGGGATATTTTTTATTATCAAGATTGGTAAGATTATTAATGTTCCTAATTGTAGCTGTTCACGGTGGGAATTGTTGAGGCTAATATTATTACCATTATGTTAGTAAGCACGTAAACAGCCATTTTACAGTTATGTATTGCCTACGCCCTACGTTTTAATTTTAAAATATTAGAAGCATTCTTTCAATCTCCATTTTCAACCTGAACGAATTTAGAAAAAAATAAGTTTTAAATATTTATGACGTTAAGAAAAATTATCTTACTCTTTAATTTTATCTTAATCCTGGTTGGCTAAAGAATCATTAAGAATTATTTTAATACTAGCAAGCCCGGCGGATGCTGTCCCACCCTGATAATAAAAAAACCTTGACAAATTATATACCTAAACCTTATTCATGAATCACTTTATCTACTGATGAAAACCGCATGAAAATCCATTCTGTAGTTTCTGAGTTTATCGCGACCAGACAGACAGACAGACGTCGCAGACGACTTTATTTTATACTATGTAATGATAAACTAGTACTATAAATTATTTACCGATAGCAAGCATTTTCTAGAAGTATTACGACTGGTTTTGATAGGATTAAAGAATTTAAAAATCGAAAATAGGACGACATACGCGGTATGACCCTTCTGTATTTATTTTTATTTACTACAGATACAATTTTCCAAATATAATAATTCTGATATTAACCGTACCAAGCCAATTTTAAGTTTTATATGAGTATATTATACTCACAACATATTGTTCAACGTAGCTCTTTGAATAGTGAAATAACTAAAGCCGTTTTGTTTACTATTGATTATTTTTGAAATAAGGTATGTATTATATCTACTTAAACTTAATGTTATAAAGTTTGAAGATAAGATTGTAAAAAAAATACATTGTTATACGATCTAATTTTCTTGACTTTCTGAGAGACAAATTGATTATTTAAAATTTATATACATTCCAGAAATAGTATATAAAATAGATTATTAGCAATATCCTTCTTTTTTTCTCTCAAACTTTCATATTGTTTATAAGCTTTAACGTTAGATCACGATATAGCTTTATAACAAATAATTATTTGATCCAAAGTGGTAAACAACATTACCGAAACTCATTATACCTACGTGCCTAAGTCGATCGACTCCACATCGTAACTCACTAAGCTATTATTATTTGAAAACTCAGTAACCATGGCTTCAGTGATATCGGAGTATTTATCAATATAGAAAACCCTAATGAATTATAAAAATCCAATATATCACCCGAAAATAATTACAAAAGGAATTAGAATTTGTTACGTTTCACAGTATAATATAAATTCCAGCGTAACGTGACGTCGTTTGGCGTGGCGTGTGTGATATTTACTCGTTCCCTTATCTCACCATCCGGTACGCATGTAGGTCAGTTTACATTACATTAGCACGCATCACGGCGGACCGGTGCGATGCCGTGGCTCACAATGGTATATTGTTCTAACTATACAAATTTTATAGTGTTGTAATATAGAAAGAACTGTGTTACGGTCATCACGATGGCGATCAATGCCGTGCCCCACTATCCGAGTTGGGAATTGATCAACTATGAAGCTTAACTTTAACACTTCAAGTACTTTGACCTACGTCTTCACTAGTCTTAGAGATAACAAAAATATAAGCTGTTATAGTGACTCTGTACGTTTCTATACTAATATTATAAACCTAAAGAGTTTGCTTGCTTGAACGCGCTAATCTCAGGAACTACTGGTCCGATTTGACCAAAATTATATCGAGTGTTATATAGCTAATTTAACGAGGAAGGCTATAGGATATATATGTCATCACACTAAGACCGATAAGAGTGGAGCACCAATGAAGAATGTTTCAAAATCGGGGTTTTTTTTCTATTGAGAGCTTCCGCTGCGTAGTTGCGTTAGCTCAAAGTATCTATTCCACTCTGACCAAGTCGCGGGCAGAAGCTAGCTTATTATTATTTATCTATTTGAAGTAATATTAAAAATGCGAAAATGAGTTGATTTATTTATTACGTTTCCACGCGTTAACTACTCGACCTATAATCATGAAATCGTGCATACATATCGTCACAGGTACAAAAAAGGACTTATGATACATTTCATACAAATTTACATCGAACACGAGGGAAACCGCGATCAAAAGCTAGTAATACATAAATAGGCTAAGATAAATCAGTTCAGTAGATACCTGTTCTCCTTTACTAATCAGCTGATTATTTTGTTGTTATTTATTTATCGATGAACTTTGTTAATGTTATCGATAAAAAAACTGAATATAATTCATTTAGTCGAAGCATTTATTTATAAGTATCAATAAGTCATAATTCACGCTCCTTACGTCTACAATTGAGAATACATTCTTTATCAGATAGAAAATAAACGTGAACATATACGTATCATAATAATTATATATATAATATATATCATAAAAAAACACTTATATGTGCCAAGTTTCGTAGTGATCTATAAACTAATATCCATTTTTCTCTTATTATGTTAGCTGGAGATTGTTTTCATTTCTCTACTATTTGAAATTACTTTTAAAAACTTTTTTAATGTCAAAAATATTCGATATCAAATAATCTCATTGTTGACAAAGTCCGAGTCTTGGCTGAAACTCACATCCGTTCTGTGATTACCATAACGAGAGATAATTCGCAGACGTAGCTTAAATAGTTTGAAGGATTCCAACATATAAGGCATTGTTAATTGTAGAAACAATTGCATTAAATGAACTAAAAAAGTTTCAGTGTTTCGCAGTCATTATTTTCGTTTCTCTTTTATATTAATTTTGACGATTTTTTTGATGTGGTAACGTCTTATAAATCGATGAATGCCGGCTGCACGCACGAAAAAGCATGACTCATTGTCACGTTTCACCTAAGTCAAGCGTCCAAGCGAGAGCGCGGAACAAGCGATAGAGAAACGCCATCTGCCTAAGGGTTCGGCTTGTGACGCATCTATCTCTCTTCCACTCCATCGGTCGATGCGTCCGAGTCGTTATCTCGTTAAATTATCGTCCGTAAACCGACAACTAATTTTTTCGGTTCTATTTTTGCATCAACTAATCACTTTTCTTTTTTCTCGCAAGCATGACCTGATTTATATTGAACAATGAGGTTACATGGTACTCATATGATATTTTGACTGTAAAAGAGGTCATTAAAATATAGCTTGGACTATTAAAAATGTTAATTGAAATTCTACCATTTTTATCGTATCAATGACTTAAAGGATAATAAATGGGAAAAAAGGTACATTTTCACTTCATTGTTATAACATTTCTAAAAATAGTGAACTTCAGACTATTTGAATCGTTTTTATACCATAGTGCTATTCTTAGTAAAACAAATTTCCATAAGAAATTCTTTCACGACCATTGAAATTTATCTTATGTTACCTATCAATAAGTTATTCGCATCTAACATTGTAACAAAAAATTTGCCCGCCGCAGGTGTGGATAACGTAAAACAATAGATGTAAGTAAAAAAAAAGAATACGACCGTGAAAATACCTGCAAACATCAAGGTTCCGTACATATTCAAATGAGTATACAGGCCGAAAATTTAGACAGTAGCAATATTTATGGAGGATAGTCTAAATCAATTTAAATAAATAATAGATTAAAAAAACTAAAAAAACACACTTTCATAAAAAATCCAACTAAAAAACAGAAAATAAAATTTAATAAATTTGGATTAAGAATAGTGTAAATTAGAAATAAATGTATATTTTTGTAAAAAGTGACAAAAAAGTTGGATTTTTTATGAAAGCGTGTTTTTTTAGTTTTTTTAAACTATTATTTAGTTTTCATTTTTTAGTTTAATTTTTTTAATTTTTTTTTAGTTAAATTTTTTTTACTTTTTTTTCGGATTATTGCATTGTCATCGACCTTTGACAGGTGTGCAAAGTTTGAATTAAATCTGATCGTTCAAAGTAGGACAAAATCGAGCTCAAAGGGGTCGGTTACAAACAAACATACATACAAACATACAGGTGAAGCTAATAAAAGCGTGATAAAAATAGGTCTTTAATATTTGTCCTAATTATCTAGAAAAATACAAAAATTATACGCAATCCTCTACGCTTCTATGTTAAAGCACGGTGTCAATGACCGTCAGGTGATTTCACTTTCACTTGTAAGTAAACGTCAGAACGGCATGAACAAAACAAAAGGGTTTGTAGTCCTTTTTATTATCGAAGGTTATTAACACCGGGTCGCCCCTGACAGCTTTGGGCACCGGTCATTGCACCTAGGTTTATTACGATTGTGTGTATACTTCTGAAAGTCTTAGAATAGACTTTAAGTTAGATTCTCTTTGTTATTTATTAGTATTTGTTTTGATATTATTTTGTTATACCTTAAATGTGACCATGGGGTATTATATCCTACAATACTGCGAGTTTTTAACCTTTCAATTAGTATATAACTCTCAAACACATTGTATGCCATATATTATTATATTAATTTTGATTTATTTACTGACTTTGCTACTCTGTCCTCGTTGAATCTAATGTAAAAAAAACATTAAGTAATAAAATCATCTAAATGTATTAAGTTCATTTTACTTATCTACTTTTCCCTCGTACTTAAGTGGTGTCATCATTAAAATTACAATAACTTTTGATAGAGTGAACAGATTTTAATGAAACTAAGACTCAATGTTACCCGAGGATATGCTTTATGATTTTCTTGGGGGTTTTATCGTGAACGCAGTACTTTAGCAGTGACGCGTGTTCAAACAGACAGACAGACATTTCTAAAAATTGAAATGTATTTTATTACTTATTCCAACACACCTGCACCAATTTCTTTTACAAAAATCTTAAAAGTACAGACACGTTACATTTACATTCTTATTTTATGTATAGATTTGGAGGACTAACAGCTATAATATACAATAATTAATGATTACAATATACACATCAAGCTATTTACTAATCCTCGCCGATAAATAAAAAAGTCAAATCACTTGCGTTATTGGGTGCTAAGTGAACGTAACTATAATAAAATTCAAAATATTAATAGTGTATTATTGTTTGCAACCACCATCATCAAAGCAATTGCTGTTCAAAAACGATGTCGCCTTACTTGTGGCAGTGTTAAAGAGGTCAAAATCACCAACCACGCTCATAACAGTGAGGGAGTAACTAGCTCGCCATATATATGAATTTAACTAGTGGAAACGGTGGGCGACGATAGAAAGAGCTTTGTACGTAAATGCTTCGTCGGGATAGTAACACATAACTTCGATAGAAGTTTGGGACAATCTACGCCGTTAGAAGTAATTTTGAGGAGCTATATTGTATCTACTATTTCTCGCCACTTCACAAGAGGTAGCATAGTATACAATGGTGTTTACTACAAAGTTTATTGTAGTTATATTATATATGCTATAAACAGCGAGAAAACCATAGAATTATTTTTTCTGTACGTTTTATCTGCTTTAACACGTCTTCCTAATATTATTATATTTTGAAAACAATACATTAAGAAGAGAAAATAGAAAGGAAGTTGGTCATGTGTCAAAAAGAGTCACTTCCCCGTTAACAGTTCGCATACTTATTCTAGTACCTCATAATAATTATTTACGAGTCGCAAAAAATACCACATAGTACCTTACAACATTAAAAAAGGCTTTCATAGTTAATTCCTTGTATTAAATTGTTACTACAATCTCAAATAATATACCGAATAATTTTCTAAGAAGATATTTCATAATTATTTATAGCTATTACAAATATTAAGTTTAAAAAAAAACATTGCAAGTTCTAGTGAAATGAATTTATTTGTATAGAAATCTTAGTCAATAATTAATCCACATACTTTAATCTATATATAGTCTATCTCTAGTAACTTGATAAGAGAAATAAAAAGAAATGGTCTCAAAGGTGTTATATGGTCACAGTGATGGTAAAAAAATAGATTTAAAACGTTTCATTGATATTTCGAAACAAATGACAAGAATATGCGGAACCCTAAAGCAAGATATCAACATGCATACCACGATCCTCGGAGCGCCGCCATCGAACCCCAATCAATAGACCGTGTTCTAAGTATTTCTCACATAAGGTTACCTTCCCACACTGTTAATTTATGTTAACATTACTAATTGTTAAAACTCGACCCCGGTTTTGTAGAGCGTTGAATTTTTTTCTATTATAAGTCAACCGGTGGACTTTCCATTGTATCGAGCTTCATTTAACATTCATTAGCATGTATGGAAAAACCGGTCCAATTTTTTAACGATTCTTGTACGTCAAGGAAGTATTAAATAAATATTTCAAGGAATAGTTTTTTGAAGCGACAATGGCTCAGTTAATAGCGTGTTCGGACAGCGTGTGGATAGACGTAGGTTCGTAAAGCGACTGAGTCGAGGAAATATCATGATGAAACCACATCATGCTGGTAGGATTTTTCTAAGTTCGACTCACTAGCTACCACCCTCCAGTACGGGAAATAAAAAAAAAACGAGGCAGTCATAACGACCGCTTACAGAAGGGAAAACTCATCACAATGGAATTTAAACTGTATTCTATTTTGAATTTTTAAATTAATTATAGTGTGAATTATTCAAATTTCGTAATTTATAAATTGAAATTATTATCATTAGTCTCTCTTCACATTTATTGTCACTGTGAATAATAATTATATACGTTTTTATACAGTTTATTAATTCATCAAACATATGATAGACTGCACAATCACAAAACAAAATATAAATATTAGATGTACACATGCTCTTGTACTACGCGTCGCTAGCATGTCATGACGCGAAATCATAAGTTTTTTTTTTTTTTTTTTTATATCATAGGAGGCAAACGAACAGGTGGGTCACCCGATGTAAGTGATCACCACCGTCCATAGACACTTGCAACACCAGGGGAGTCGCAAGTGCGTTGCCAGCCTGTGTAGGGAGGGGGGGAGGAAGGGAAGAGGAAAGTGGAAGGGGAGGGGAGGTGGGTCTCCGGCGCTCTCACTGACCAAACGAAACGCAACAATGCAAGCACTGTTACTTCACGTCGGTTTTCTGTGAGAGGGTGGTACTACCCCGGGCGAGCCGACCCATTTATGCTGAAACCAGTAATAGTTTCAGCGTGGCTCTACCACCTACCTACCTATAAGTTTATCTTCTGACAAAAAAAAATAGCGCTCAAAGTGCCTAAAGAAGTTGTCACTTCAAAAACTTTAGCTTTAAAATCTCGGTATTCTCGGTATCGTTCGGTGTCTCATTTGACTTCGCACAATTGGCAGATGTGACTTTCAATTGTTTAGTTGTAATTTTACTTAATTTCATGGTTGTAAATTGTAATATATAGGAAAGATTTGTTCTTTTTAGTACACCGATGGGAACCCGCGGTAAGCAGTTAATTTCAAAAAATCAAATAAACTTTATATCCATCTTTACAAATTGATGATGAAAAGATGATTTTTTTTACATTTAATTCACATGACCCAAGTAACCCATTTGCAAATGAGCTGTTATAAATAGCATTAAGTCATTGCTATTCCTAACGTATGTTGCGTGCCATAGTGTAAAATTAAATAAGACCGTGGTTCAAATATATTAATAACTAGCCGAGCCCGCGACTTCGTCCGCGTGGAAACTTATGTAAAAACGGTGATTAATAAAGTCATCTGAATGCATTATATGCATTTACTTATCTACTTTTCTCTCGTATTTACGCCGTTATTAAAATTACAATAACTTTTGATAGAGTGGAAACGATATAGCGAAACAAAGACTAAGTTACTCTCGAGGATATGCTTTATAATTTTCTTGCTGAGGGTTTATTGTGAACCTAGTGCTTTAGCAGCGATGCGTGTTCATACAAACAGACAGACAGACACCTCTAAAAATTGTTGAAATGTTTTCTATTACTTATTCCTAGACACCTGCAACAATTTTTTTCACGAAAATCAAAAAAGTACAGACACGTTAGAATTACATTCTTATTATATGTATAGATAATTTTTTTAGTCTTTTAGTACTTCGATATAAAATTCATAATGAAGCTCATTACCTATCGATATCATCATTATAATAAGAAATATATACATATTTCGATTTCGTGTCATATTAGTGTTAAAATTTGTAATTTAAAACACTCGCGCTGAACTCTCAAAGTATATTATGCAAAATGCTATCAATTTCATGTTATATTTATAAGGCACAATAACGTAAGTTTATGAACAAAAATTACCAACGGCAGACAAATGGAAAGTTATGTTAAAAATCAAATCACATGATTCCATTATAAGTTATTTGTTTCAATTTACCGTAAAATAGTATTTGCAAGTCTCAAGTTTTTATTCCAGTGGAAATAAACCGGAAAGGTTGTGGTTTTTTTTTTAATTTTTTTTTTGGTATAAGTGTATATACACATCCGATATACTAACGAACATAACATAGTGATGTCTAGTATTCTAGTATTTTTATAAACATTCAGAGTTAATTAAAATTTATTTCCGAATATTTGAAAATTTTTAAATAAAAAACGTAAAGTTAGATATCGTAAACTTATATATACAATTAGGGTGTCCTTTTCTGTATCCCTAACAATATGTATGCAATATTGTATGACCAATAATCGAACAAACACACAAATTTGCATTTATAATATTTGTTATGCTTCATATGGAATCAGGATTCTTAAAGAAGAATATCTGCTTTAGTCATTCAATGAAATATGTTAAGCTATAATAAAACGTTTCGCTTAATATAAACTAACAAGATTTTAAATGCTATTTAGGTTAATCATCTGCACATTGTGAATGAGCAGAAGTAAGTAGTTTGTAATGTATAGCATATAATATAAATAATAAAACTCTAACCATATTTTGCGAAGGTCCGAATTTCACAAAGATATCTTTTACCGTGACAACCTCTTAACTAATATTATAAATACGAAAATTAGTTTGTTTGTTACGGTTTTACTACTAAATCGATAACCGTGAAGTTTCGTATACACGTTGTCAGGAGTCCAGAAAAGAACATAAGACATATTTTATTTGGAAAACATATACTATTCCCAAAGTATAGATCAAATCTACATTAATACGAGCGAAGCCGCGAACAAAAGCTAGTAACGTTATAAATTAAATTCAACTAAGTTTTTGAGAATTATGAAACTTTTGAAGTGAAACTGTTTTTGGGACGATGCGAATTGGATTTTATGAAACGAAAATTTGTAACAAAAAATAGATAGCTATAAATATATATAGGTATTACGTTGTGCAAGAATGAGGTAGAATGCGTTTCTATATAGTTTTCTTATCATCGAAATATATACAAAGTGAATCAGAATAAGAAAGAGAAACGTTGAAATCTATACCACTTTATTTTCTGTTGGATTGTAGTGTCAATCGCGCCCTTTTAAAAATTATTCTGTATTGTGTATTATTAACATTGTTAATATATATTAAAATATTACAAGATAATGCCGAAAACAAATGTTTACCACCTCAATATTCATCTCATTCTCTTAAAAATTAATCAGAGTACTAAATCTCACTTTTACCGCGTATGAACTAAACACTCTTCTTTTTTTTAGTACGTACAGAGATATAAATAAAATAATATCGGATAGACGTTAAAAAATTTTAAACACTAAAACATTACCCATACGCGTTGCACTAACTTGAAACACTGTACAATAAACTACACTATGGCATTAATATCAATTGTAGTACATCGACCTCAGTCGTTAATAACTATGCATAACACAAAGCTATAATATATTACCCATCGGTAACCACTCAACCATTATAGTCGGAGCTTTCAAAGTTGTTATAAAAACTTCCCGGCTCCTTTTATTTTAAGTAATGGGGATGCGGGGAAGTTCACATTACGCTGGATGTTGAGGTGCCTATACTTTTCGATTTATGTCTAACAATTCTTAGAATTTCTAAAGTGCGATAGAACACGTACTAGTGTGTCTTAATGGACACTGTGATACCTGTTTCTTTTTACTCAGATTTAATTAGAGGACCACTTAGCATCGCTACGAATAATATTTTTTAAATACATACAAAGAGCTAAGTATATTGTTTACAACATAACTAGCTTAACCGCGCAACTTCGTCTGCGCTAAATGCGATTGTAACGCTATCCACTACTATCCAATTGTAAACCCGAACTATCCAAGGATCAGTTTAAATATATACCTACTTAGTACTTATGCGAACTACTTAGTATGCGAAAAATATTTTTATGCAGCACTACCTACCGGATACAATTTCATAATTTATTTTACCTTTAACATAAAAACCATCTTATTGGCTGAGATATTAAACTTAGATATATGCTGTCGGGGACTTTCTTATAAAGCTAAAAGTAATTATATTTTTCATATAGGTTATATTCCTTTATTTCAAACCGTTAAGGCAGCGCACGCCTCGTTATAGATTTTTTTTCTCCTTGTATCATATTTATTGTGATAAATTATTGAAAATATATACCTACCACAATAAAAAGTAGTCTATATATATATATATATATATAGTACTCAGGGATAATATACATTTCTAACGGTGAAAGATTTTTCGAAATCGGATCAGTAGCATCGGAGATTACCCCTAATATCCAAACTCACAAATATTATTTCTTCATAAAATTAGCACAGATAATTTTCGAGCTCATATCTTTTTATTTTCATACATTGTGAGATATAGTTGAGAGCATTGATGTATATAAAAACCCAAGATGCACACTCAACATCTCAAAACCCTCTGCATAAAATATTCGCGGGGTGGTAGGGTGTCTGTACCCGACTGGATCGCGACCACCGTACACCAGGTGGAACACCCGCCATAGTGGCACGTTTGGGGGTGTCGCGTTCGGGATAGCGGGTGTATATCCAGCAACAGGGGGGGGGGGGGGGGGGGGCTGTCGGGCTGGGAGGTGGTCGGGGGCAGGAGGGGGGGGAGGGGATGGATATCTTTGGTGGGGGGGTTTTTTTTTTTTTTTTATTTTCTTCTACACAGACATCCATTACAAGAAAAAAAAAAAAAAAAAAAAAAATGCACACAATTGAAAATTATGCACTCATTTCAAATAGTCTCGCGTCACTTGCGTCCTTGTATACTCCTATATGTATACTCCTTATATAGTCCTTGTAACTATAACCACTTATGTATATTGGAGAGTTTTTGCGGACGGTTTTGACTGTTACTTGTATTCGAAACTGTGAGTCTTGGGTTTTTATATGTCAATGGTTGAGAGTGATATTTTAGCCAGTAACGGAAGTTGCCCGCCCTGTTGTAACACACCATAGAGTTAGTTTGATAAACTGTTTCTTTTGAAATATTTTATAAACAACTTCTTTCAGATATAAATATTATTTTATAAAATTTATATATGTTATTTATGCAAACGTTTATTCTTGGTATTTTATTTCGTAGTTCGAACTTTGACTCAGTCTAAAACGGTATAAATGAATATAACATATAACATGGCAAAGAAACCATAATTTGTCACATCCATACCTCGTATATATTCACTCCTGTTTTTTGGATAAAGTAATGCATATTTTCTAATAATAATGACGGAGTGGCACATCATTTTCTTGACATATCGTAAAGATATCCGAATGTAAATTGTAGCAGTATTGCAAGTGTTGTTTGAGTCCGATATTATATTATTCGATCAAATCGATATTTAATATAACAAATATTATAATAACTGAGCTAAAACCATGTTTTTCACACACAATTTTTATTTAATAAAATTTTGTAACTTTCCTTTTTAGTTACTTTGGATGTAAACAAACCAATTGCTTAATAATTACGTAGAAAATATAGAAATTATTAATTAATTCGTAACTACTAATTCGTATCGTCCATTCAAGTATTACGTATGAACTGATGTAGGGAGGCGAGGTCCTTAATTTTCTTATTTTTGATGACATAGGGGATGGGGGTGTCTGGGTGGTGGTCTTACGTCAACAATATATATTTATTTCATTAGAACATATTTAAAAATACTTACACAAATTATTACAAAAGTATTGCTTACTTTTGCTGCACAGGGGGAGGGGGCGATCAAAAATTACAAAAACCCTGCATACCAAAAGCCCAAACATTGAAATTTTTTTAGGTGATAGAGCCACACCGTAGCTATTCCTGGTTTCAGCATGAATGGGTCGGCTCGCGCAGCGTATTTCCACCCGACCCACAGAAAACTGACGTGAAGTAATAGTGCTTGCATTGTTGCGTTTCGTTCGGTCAATGAGAGCACCGGAGGCCCACCTCCCTTTTCCCTCCCCTTTCCCCTCTCCGCAAACAAAGGCTTGCAACGCACTTGCGACTCCCCTGGTGTTGCAAGTGTCTATGGAGGGTGGTGATCACTTAACATCAGGTGACCCACCTGATCGTTTACCTCCGATGACGTTAAAAAAAAAATTATCATATCAGCAAATACTTATGTTTTATGAAAATATTTATTTCCTTGTGTTTTATTTTCAGTTAGACACATTTCTATATCTATTTTCCATTATTCCTATTTAATATTAATTTGTCTTTTCACTTCATCAACCATGTTTGATTGCCTAACCTAATGCCTTGATAGTAAGTAGATTCTAAAAGATCTTTTTTTTTCCAATCAGCATTCTAAAATCAACATTGAAAAGTAAGGGACTAAAATAAAGATTATAGTTATTATAAATATTATATTCTGTGGCTATTGCTAGCAAGGTCGAACACCTTATCGATTGACGTATGAGTGAATCTCGCAATGGATCGAAACTTTCGGTGAAGAAAGCATTCTAATAAATTTATAACAGGCAGTAGAATACTTTCCTATTGAACGCATCAATAACTATAACGTTTAATTTGAAACTATATACTTAAACATCTATATCTATATATTCCGGCAGTTGCACTTTGTAACCAATCCACCCTTAGGCTTAGCGTGTTTAAAATATTAGGCTACGTCGCCATGTAACATTAGATGAGTCTGCGGTTAAATGCTAAATCCAAGAATGACATATAAAAAAACAGTGCGTTTATCAGTGTTTTTTGCACAGGGAGTGAAACTTTTTTGACTTATCATTACATAGTATAAAACAAAGTCCCCTACGGCGTCTGTCTGTCTGTCTGTTCGCGATAAACTCAAAAACTACTTAACGGATTTTCAAGCGGTTTTCACCAGTGGATAAAGTGATTCACGAGCAACGTTTTGGTATATAATTTGTCAAAGTTTTTTCTATAATCAGGGCGGGACAACGTCTGCCGGGTCCGCTAGTATATATTAAATCGTATATACGAGAATGCTCACTATATACTATACGAAGTCGCGTTGAATAAATATTACTCATTTTGTATACTACTACACCCATACAAATTGCGATCACCCCTCTCTCCCTTTATATTGCCAATGATCTCTGTGCGAAACATTTCAAAAAAAATATATAGAGAGCCAACTAACCACATGGTTTCGACAAAGCTCATTTATTTTATAATCTCTTCTATAATTTTATTATTTTAAGATTAATGTATTACGAACACATCTTCACATGACATCAAGTAACATACTTTCTCAAGCAAAACAATGAAAGCATTTTTACAAATCACACAAAATATCTCTTTTCATTTTTCACGATCACCAGCATTGCCTAACACACTTCACTGACCGTTACCAAACCTACTTATTGCATATTTATCTCTCGACATTTGACTCCCGTTATCTGCTTTGAAGTGTCATACATGCCATTACTCTCTTAGGCTTATCTTACCATTCAGTTACGAATACTGTGTAATTCTATTTTGCATATTTTTTTATCAAAATGATTGTTATTTTGTATTTTAAATTCTATTATTTTTTCAATAGTATTGTATATCTTTTGATGATGTACAGGTTTCCTCATTAGTAAATGTTTCGGAAAATACGAGTTTCTTCGTAATTGTTGGGCGTCTCATCATAACGAAGCTACTCACGAAGATTCAGCTTGATACTAATTATTTTTATATCTAGAATCTGTATTACTACTTTTGAGCGTAGGACCGGGATAATGTACCACGCTATTTGTAGGACAATATGACTGTTAAATTATATAATTATTAACTAAGTAAATAAAAAAAAAATCAACTGATTAGTAATCATTTTTGAAGACCTCCTTATCGTCTCCTCCTCCTTGTTTGTAGGACAAATATGTTTTCGAATATTTTAGATAATTATCATCAGATTTAACAAAAAAAACTCAGTAATACATTTTTGAGAATCATTAAATCAATATATTTTATCCCTGCTACCCCTGTTACCTACCACAATCGAGTTTTCATACGGGAAATTGTTGGGCGTCTCATCAAAATGAAGCTACTGACAGTACTGACGGAAAATTAGCTTGATAGTAATCAAGTGAAAAAATGGACCGTGGATCCTGGACTATAAGTGAAGTGAAGTAAAAGAAATTTCATTTCCTCTTTGTGTATATACTGACACACGCACTGTTTTTTTAAACTTATATATGGCTTTTAAACTGTAAAAAATCATCCGTTATTTTGTGAAATCTTGAGAAATTACCTTTTATAAAATTTCTCTAGAATTTCATAGTTGTTAAGCTCTTTGGGTACAAAATCGTCAAATTGAGTGCTAATTAAAAAGAAACTTGTTTACCAAGTACATTGTGCGTTATCTTAGCTGGGTAAATAAAATTGCAATGACTTCATTTGTGATAAATAACATCCTTTCGTAAGCATGGCCGATTTGTTCTGAATAAATAATGGTTATTATAATAAACAAATAGCAATGCAATATTCTTCTGTAATATTTGAAGTTTCCATTTTTCTGTCTAAAATTTAAAAAATCTAGCATTATAAAAAGACATAGGATACCTAGAAATATAATATCCTAGATGGCACCTAATTGAAATCTGTTACTATAAATACCTTAATAATAATTGCGCATAATTAGGAATTAAGCACCTTGCCTTCTATTATTAATAACTAGCGCGCCCGGTGGACGTTGTCACGATCTAATAATTAAAAAAAACATTGACAAATTATATACCTAAACGTTCCCCATGAATCATTTTATGTACTGGTGAAACCCACATGAAAATCCGTTCAGTAGTTTTTGAGTTTATCGCGAAGAGACCGACAGACAGACATGGCAGAGTACTTTGTTTTATAATATGTAATGATTATTATAAATCCTTTAAGAAACCTAAAAACATTATCACTAAACCTAAACTAAAACGGTTTTATTGGTTTCTACATCAATTCTGAATGATTACGAGCGATAATTTTAGCAAACCTTAACTAACCATAATAGTAGGCTATTTAACTCCTCTAGCGTCATTTAAAACAACGGCTATCACGATATTTATCAAATACACTGAGTTCAAAACAGAAACAGACAGTACGGTCATAGATAGGGCAGAGTGTTAACGACAACTTACGCAGTTACTGCACGACAAGGCGGTGGCGGCGCTTAGTTTGTCTATCAAGCATTGACTTGGTAATACGTGTGATTGATTCTTGTTCCCTTTCTGTCAACACTAATTAAGTGATCGGTTCGGAGAGAAATTATTAGAATTATTGTTATCGCTTTTTGATTCATTTAAGTTGTCATGCATTTTGTTTGTTTTTCGATGCACGTTAGCTGAATATTTTAATTTATGATCAGTTCGTCTTTCTATCCACGGATTTTTAACTTTAATTTGGTGTTTTTGAGAGATTCTTGGAATGTCCTGTAGCGGATTTTATATTTTATTTATAATCTTGTGTTATTTGGCTCTGTATTTTGTAATATTAATGGTGTTTTACGTAATATAGTTTGGTTATTGTGCTTAAGTCAAGTAGGTGGGAAGTAATACCACGGAGCATGGATTCTGACTTGTCACAAAAGGGGAAGTTCTAACAAGAGGACCACCATTTTGTTAGAACATTGAAATAATCGCAAGAAACTTGTAATACATCACGGACTCGAAAATGACAGTAATAATCTACTAGAGGATTGGTTGCCAAACATGAAACTAAAAAATAAATTTAATTTCAATTTTTCTAATTAGGTACTCTATATGTAATTTAAAATTTGTGCCAATAACGCAAACAAATGGCATGTAAGTTAATATTAATAAATTAGGAGTTAGAAGTATTAACCTCATAATAAAATCTATAGCAAGCTGTATATTCAGGCCACGTTAGGAAATTAAATAATATATGTATAATTTTGGATCAGATAGATTACTTGTACGATTATTTGCTAAAATTGGTTCGATAGCTAAATTATTTAAAAATAAAATGTATTAAAATACTTCAGTAAAACGAAACTGGTGTTTGGGAGCTTATTAGATTATGTGTAATTGTTATAATCACGTACTACTTATATAAGTTTTATCATGTTAATACCTATTTTATTGTTTGATGTATATAAAACAAACAATTTAACTCGGAACATTTGAAACTGAGTTTGGATGTTTCACAAAATTGTTGTTAATCCATCTTACAGCCGAATTGTGAACTTGTCCGTCATTGTTGAAAGTTTTGGGGTAACTACCAAGGAACTTTGTTAACTGAAATTTAATGTCCCAAAGTTTGCGATAAGTGGAGTTGAGGACTGTATTCATTTCTTCCTTTGGATTAATTTAATAGGAGCTAGCTATTACAATTTCAGGAGAATATTTTTATATATGATCATTTGCAAAATTTATAAACATGCGTCGCTGTCATAGCAGCAACCTTCAAGTCTCTTAGCATCTAGATATGTACAGGTTGATCCTGAAAAATGACGAACCAAATGAGTCACTGTGTCATTTATCACAATGCAAATGGTAGTAGCGATACATACAGCGAGAGCTCCATCCTGCCACTGCTCCTAACTACTGAATGTATATCGCTGGATCCCGGAACGTCATAAATGTAAATGTGGAACTATTGCAAGTGTTACTCCCAGTCTGTTATATTTGCAATCCAGCCGGTCACGCTTGCCTTGTTTTCACATCAGCCTGTAAGAAAATATTGTAGCGCCACTTCCTAAAGGTAGGTATGGGCATAATCTCCACACCAGCCTACGACGTATTAGCACCTTCATACTTTGAAAAATCTTCGGTTCTATATTTTTCCGCTTACGATTTTACTACATAAAAATCTCAAGTCTAGATTTCCTCGCAATATTTCCTTTCAATATTGTGTCTTTACTATGTCTTATTCCACCATCCGCTAATATTAGTTTTCTATTGGAAATAAAAACCAATACAAAGCTACCTTTGCAACTTATTCCCTTTCCACAAGTTAAGTGAATTTAAAAATGAGTGATTCTATTTATATTCACATTACCAGGTTTAAGAAATTCTAACATCTCTTCTAAGTATAGTGTATTTTCTTTTTCTAGTATCCTAGAAATGTTTAACGGAATTTAATTTTAAAGAAACCTTAACCTAATATAGTTACAGTATGTTTAATAGAAGAATATAAATTATTTAAATATAAATATTAACTTAAGAGGCCGGCAACGCACTTGCGACTCTCCTGGTGTTGCCAGAGTCTATGGACGGCGATGATCACTTACCATCAGATGACCCACCTGTTCGTTTGCCCCTTATAATATGTAAAAAAATACATCGATACATTTAGCTAAAATATAACTCCATCTGGAGAAAGATATAAGACTCGAAATTTTGTTATAACTATGATATTAGCCTGTTAATACTTTTTTTTAACATTTCGAAAGTAAAACTTTGAAGGAATGTTTCAATTGAGTTATCGTTGTATATGATTCCTCACATATTATATTTATTTTTAATAGAATTTTCAGAGTTTATCATACTTGTAAAATCAACGGATAATTTTTTTAAATGCTTTAGACATGTCAATGACAAACGCAAACAATATGACACAGAAATCCTCATAGAATATTTCATATATACAGTTGTGTAAGCTATAGCAATGGATAGATTTAGTATTTTCGAGATTGTTAAAGATGTCGACAATTTTCTTTAAAATTTCATTAAACACATAAAACATTTACGATAAACTAAAACTAAATCAGACCCAAGACACCGTACGCCTCATTACACTGACATTGCTGAGATATCCCGACTTTTAGACAATACTAGTTTGTTACAAAGTTAGTTGAAGCGCCAAGGGACCACGTTAATCTGACAAGTAACAAAGCACAGTCAGCCTGTGGCTAGCTCAGTTTATTAACGGCCTCTGTCACTCTGTCGGGTAACTTTCAATTAGGGCTTTGCCTTCCACCAACAATTACAGCAATAAAATCTTCAACGTTAGCATTCCATAGAACAACTTACAATACTGCATAGAACTTGAATTTGTAAATGCAATTGTAACATAAGCGTCAATGAAAACGATACACGCAGCAAACAAATAATTAAATCTGATGCATAGTAAGGTGATAGAGAATATTCTCGGCAATTAGACAAAACAGAAATTAGCAAATGTTTTCGCGACCGTGTGGGTGGGTAGTGTAAAGGTCGAGTGAGTCAGTTTGTACAGATTACGTTGTTTAAACGACGTCCTGTTTTTCTCTTAGGAAGACGGTAATTTTATTCTTAAGTTGGTGATCCTGCCTGGAAATTCTTGTAGTTAGTTGAAGTAGAATATAAATATTAACATATATGATTTTGTATGTTGGTGTATTTCCGATTTTATTCTACTTTTTTATCTCTCTATTTGATATGACTTTTTAAACTGTCCTTTTTTTAAAGATGACGTATCTAAGAAAGATGTTAAATACTCTTTATTTTATTATGTTTTACAATTAATTTTAAATCAAATTACAACCAATACTAGAGCCCCGAAAACGAATTGAATACGAACCAAATATGTCTTCCAACGTGATTGTCGATCGCATCACGATGATCTACAATGCGCTTTTTATAAATAATAACGAAACCAGACGACAGCTATTCAATAACATTAAAAATACTCTAGTGCTCATGTTTAATTAATCGAATATTTGTAGTTTATAGAGATTAATATTTTTCTTAATGTTTCCACTGACAATGTGTATGTCTTATCATATATTAAAGGCCTCGCATTATTTAATATCAATTTAATGGTCAATAGTTTGAATTTTACTTAACTAGTACTAGTTGATCTAAAAGGCGTAGATTACCTTATAGTATCATTTATAATAATAAAACAATTGACATAATAAAAATCGATTCCTAATAAAACATTTACGATAGCGACGTAAGGAAGTAATGAGACCTTTAAGCCCAAACGCATATTGTTATCCCAATAGATCGTAAAATTTACTACAGGGGATGGAATTGTCGCTGAACTCAGATCTTGAACTGTTCGTTTCGCGTATTGCCGTTTCTATTTAGGAATCGGAACTTTATGGGAATAATATTGGTTTACGTAAAATTTAAGCTCCACTAAAAATATACAGAGAAACAAATAATAATATTCAACAAACTCTAAGGCAAATGTATAATATAAAACATGTAAATGCACAGATAAGCTATCCAATAACTACCTCAAAATGCTGTTTAAGAAAAACGAACAAATTAATCCTAAGTAAATCAAGAACAACACGATATGGTATATAAATTTAAACTTAAAATTTGAAGGAGGTAATCTATTTAATGAATTACCCAAAGAACTAAGTGAAATTTAATCCTCAAATGTATTTAAAAAAAAACTAAAAATGTTTCTAAAGGATTCTAAATATTTTCATATATAATTCTGTACGTTTTGTCTATATTTTCCTTTGTTTATAGCGTGACATCTTTTGTTTTTTCTTTCGTTAATGTTCTAGCTAAAGAAAATATTTTGTAAATGATTGTTGTTCGTCTTGTAACACTGGTTGGTGTTAAAAAATATTAATTAAAATGAATATTTTAATTATCATTAAGTGATTACATATATGCGCGTAGCTTTATCAAAAGTATGTTGAACATGTTTATTGAAAAGCGATTTCTCATCTATAATGACTCCCAAAGGTTTAATTTCGGTAACAAATGGCAATCGGATACTATTTAGCGTGATTACAATTTCCGTGGCAATGGGTGTAAAAGTAATCATCTGTGTCTTAGAAGGGTTAAAAGTAAGCTTAAGTTATTATCTGATGAAGTTTATTTGTGCGATTTTTATGTGCTATGAGTAACACATCGTCCGCAAATGCCTGCAAGTAACAACCCTTTGGAAAACTTATATCAAGGAGTTCATCAAGAATTATGTCCCAAATAATGGGAATACAGCGTTTAAATGATTAAAAGGATATAAGGAGCAGACGCAAACATTCAAATCTCGTAAATCAGTTCAAAGTTTTTAATTTAAATATTTTTTTTTATTTTAACTTTCATTTAAAAATATATGTTGGGTGATTTGCCTTCCATGATTACGTCACGGAATAAACCTGTGTTTTTAGTGCTGATAGGGTTTTTAGTCAGCTGTAGCTAATGATTATTCTTTTATAATTAGTTTCTATTGCTGTTATCTGGTACTTGCCATCAGATAAACTAAAATCATTTTGCCAACCCCGCAAGACACACCAAATAATTTCTTAGTACATAATATTGTTTGTATTATTCCATTATTAAATCATGCCTTCATCTGGGAGTCCTTGTATTGTATTCGTTTTAATTAGGTCTGAAATTAAATAAAGTAATACGTCCTGTAGATACAGAGGTCATTCGAGTCATGACCTTGATATCTCCTTCACACTAAAGACCACCGGCAACGGTCCTTCACTGCTTACATTGTAAGGTATTAAAATACACGAATAGACTTTTATCAACAAAGTTTATAGACATTAATGATTCAGTCCTGTTACAAACATCAGGTCGGTTTAGTTTCTCTCAACTATAACCAATATTTTAAATACTTTATAGCTTACGTTAAACGCCGATATGAAAACGCTAAAATTAGAGAAGACCTGGCTCTTAAGCGCAGCTGCTGGAACACATCTATAGGTGCTATAGGTGCTTCTGCTTGACGGTAGAAACTTGAGAGTGATAACTAGCCAGGCGGATTTAGAAAAAGCGCTCTCATCATGTTATGGTTTCTTTACGATGTTTCCCTTTACCAAAAGCTCTGCTGGATCGTTTGCAAGAATTCGAGCGTATATCAATCGTCACTGTATCTGAACACGCTAATCATTGAACCATCAACGCTTCAAATCACTGATCCATTATCGCTTTTATATATATTGTTAGATTTTTCATATAAGTTTTTTTACTCATCATGTTGAACGATGATCGTGTCAAATAGCAGACAAATACACGTTCCTTTGTTGACAGTCATCCTTATTTTTAAATTATAACTAGCGGGCCCGACAGACTTTGTCCCGCCCTGATTACAAAAAAATCCTTGACGAATTATATATCAAAACCTTCCACATAAATGACTTTATCTACTGGTGAAAACCGCAAGAAAATCCGTTCAGTAGTTTTTGAGTTTATCGCGAACAGACAGACAGGCAGACGCGGTAGGGGACTTTGTTTTATACTGTCTAATGATATGTTTATTAAAATTATGATATTATATATTCTATACAATTTTAACTGAACCACTTTTAAACACCACCACTATTTATTTTTTAGGTATATAAATAAAACTCGCTCCGTTGTGATTGCTTCAATATGCCCAGATTATTATTTTGTAACGGACACAAATTGATTCTATATTATTACCGCGGAAGTAAATCCAACGCACGAGATTGAAAGCACACGTCCCAATCAAACAATTATGAGCGAAGAGAGGATTTAGTCCATTAGCTCATTGGAGGAAATTAACAATTACTTGACTCTAAATAAGTCGTCGAGTTAAGCACGCCGTCAGTTATCGTTTGTCGCTGCCTCATGTAAGTCAACAGGCATAAGAGAAAGCAGCTTGTGCACTTCATAAAACGAATCCATGGTGAATTCTAATATATAATGCAATTCGATAATGACGTAAACAATATAACTATTGGTTTACATGCTGTATAACTCAAAGCAAGTGGAAGATTTAAACCAAAATTGTTATGGATGATCGAAGGAAATGTTAACATTAGTGACCTGCCAATGATTAAAAGGGCATGAGGAGCAGATGTACAGGTTCAAATATCCAGTTCACAGGTTTTTTTTTAACTTAAGGAATCGAAGTAGGAAGTAATAATACAAGTAATACAACAGTCTACCTTAATGCTAAATGTTACAGTCAATAAGGCAATAAATTTTGTTACACTACAAAATTCTGTACATATAAAATGGAATTGAGTATTTGAATTTAAATAAAAAAATCGATTGTGAATTCATTTTTACATGGTAATTGTATGAAGTGCAAAATCTAGCTAGCTTAGTTAAGCTTAGACATTTTGCATCCAAGGGAACAGAAAAGGCGAGGTTCGGCCACTTTGGCATCCTTGAGTTTCTTGCCAAGCGGCAAATTGCGTTAAGCTCTCACCTTAGTAGTCCGGTGAAGCTGTCAAGGCTCGTCAGGCCAATAGCATATGAAAAAAAAAGTGAAGAAGCTCCTCTCTCGATCTTGTAATCGAGATGAGTTGATTGACTTATTTATTGGGAACGACGGCATAAATGCCGTATTCAAATTATCGTCGATTAACATCTACAATTGTGTCGATATATCATCAAGCTTTAGGTACGTAGGTGGATCTGTCAGAGTTATCAATTCACGTCCATCAGCTACTTCATCTTTTGTCGTTTCAATAGTCATTTTTTACTAACATGAAGCCTCTTCTGTGCAGAGATTGCTCGGTTTGAATTATTATAGATTGCTCACAGTTAGTTGACTTATATTGTTTATTATTCTTAAACGGTTTATTATATGCAATAACAGGACTACATACTCCAAGAATAATAATGATGAAAATATTACTGTGTGCGTGCGAGATGACGTAAAGAATATGAGAGCCACGTCTTGTTATTATGGCAATACTCCCATTTCTTACACAGGTATCCTGGGTGGTAGGACACCATAATAGTGTCATACCAAATCCACTATACATCAAGTGTAATATTCGCTTAGGTGCATTGCTTTCATGGATTAACCGATGCATATCTATCTCATAACTAGTAGCGCGATAAGAATCTATACCCAGCCGGACCATTACCGTCATCGTCACATCATCCTGTAAGAAACCCACTGCATGGCCATAAGCCTCTTCATGAACGCCAACACACAACATATTGGCTCTTTCAAACTCCAAAAAATCCATTCTATATTTTCCCACATATTTCTCAGATTTAGGTCTCCGTATGATGTTTTCCTTCACCGTCAGCTAAAAGTATTATCAATTTTAATTAGTATATATACGTGAATTCTAAAAAATTCCTTGGAACATGTCGAGTTTCGAATTTGTGGACATCGAATTGAACCGGTTAAGCCACTCGAGCACCAAGAATTTTTGTATATTTTTCTTTATTTTGATCATCATATACATAGTACACATACACTGTCAGGTTGATAGGTTGACATGACAGCGGCGAATAGTATCGTATTCAGGATTTCTCAGTGCTCGTTCTCGTTTTTGAATTGCACTATCATCATCACGTACAATGCATTCAGTTAATCGTACATAGATAAAGACAACTGATTTTGATATAACTGAAGTAGATAAGGCCGATTTAAGTTTCTAAACGTGCAAAAGAATAAACCCTTAGGTATTCGTGTACAAAATCTTCACATCAAAATTAACATTGTGTTTTGTTTGAGTTATTGGCTCGTTTCGCTGTCGTAAACAAATCCATGTTTATTGAGTTTCGTATCACGATCAAAGGGCGGCGACTTGTTCTCTGTACTATATCTTTTTAACTTTGATAACGTGTTCTTAATAATAAACTGGAACGAGTAATATATGTGTATGTATGTACTTTTAGCATTAACAATGAGAATACTTTTCGTATCTCATTTGTATTAAATTGTGTACAGTTTTATAACAGCAGTGATCGCTGATCAACAGTAAAATACATTTTCTTCGATATATATTTACATAGGATTATATGAACGTCACCGTTCGAACATCATTAATCTCAAGACTTACACGTATATACGTCTTTAGTTTGACAAACATTTGACGATATAATAATCAGCACCAATATTATTTGCACTACGAAGTTGCACTCAATAATTCGAAAATGCGATTCACTATAGAAGAACCATCTACAGATAGAAATTTATCAATTGATTGTTCTGTCATTCTGTAATATTCCAAAATCTTTTACAGTGTTTATTATTTTTCGTAGAAATATTTTTCACAGATTGCAATGAATCTAGTTTTACGTCGGAGGTACATGTCTCAACATCACTGTACAGAGACCAATGCCTCACAGAGGGCCCAAAAAACGTTGGGTGGACGTGATGAAGACGGATATTAAGGATAACTACCTCACACCAAAAAGATGCCGAAAACCGGGAAAAGTGGAAGAAGCTAAGCAGGAAAGCGTAACCTGGTAGCATGTCGGGATAACACTAGGAGAATAAAGAAGAAGAGAATGATGAATCTAATTTCTAGTAATCTTTTTTATGGTGCGTGCTGTAATTAAAAACAAATATTTCTGCCGTCTATGATTGTGCGTTTCGTTCGAGAATTACATTTGTTTATTCCTAGTAACTAATTACTTGCACCCGCGACTTTGTCCGCGTGGGACCTGATGTAGAAAACAGTGACCAATAAAGTCATCTGAATTTATGAAGTCTAATTACTATCTACCTTTCTCTTGTACTTCAGTCGCGTCGTCTTTATTGAAACAAAGACTACGAAGATATGCTTTATAATTGAAAATGTTTTATCATAAACGCAAAACTTTAGCAGTGATGCGTGTTCAAACAAGGTGGAGCCACGCTGAAGCTATTACTGGTTTCAGCATGAATGGGTCGGCTTGCCCGGGGTAGTACCACTCTGTCATAGAAAACCGACGTGAAGTAACAGTGCTTGCATTGTTGCATTTCGTTAGGTCGGTGAGAGCGCCAGAGGCCCACCTCTCCTCTCCTCTCCCCCCTCCCTCCCTTTCCTCCAAACACAGGCTGGCAACGCACTTTCGCCTCCCCTGGTGTTGTTAGTGTCTATGGACAGTGGTGATCACTTGACATGACATCACATGACCCACCTGTTCGTTTGTCTGCTATGACATAAAAAAAAATAGACAGACAGACAAACATTTTTAAAACTAATTGAAATATATTTTATTACTTATTCCTAGACACCGGCAACAATTTTTTTAAAAGAAATCTAAAAAGTACAGTCACGTTAGATTTAAGTTCTTATAATATTTATAGATAGATCAGAATGCAGAATATAAACATTTCACAGTGCGGCCTAATATTAAACACATGCACTAACGATTTCGAATCACAACATTTTACGACAAACAACCGGGCATATTTGAACGCAGTGTGTATCATGCATTCATACCTAATAATGGAAGTATATCTCGGTCATATTAGATAAATATAAATGTACGTTAACTAGTTTCTTGACTCGCATACGCTTATTCATTAGGGTATCATATCTCGATGTTTTCCATGTAAATACTTTAACGGCTTTGAACTTTGTATGTTAAATAGTTAACTTATTATCACGTAGGTACATTACATACCCCGTTTATGAATGTAAATGTACTGATTTTAAAGTTTAACGATGGGTTATAAAAATAAAGCGTGAAGTGTTAGGTTCACACGCTCATCGTACTTGTTATATTTATGAAATAGGCACAGAGGTTTGGAAACTCTTTATTTCAATGTATAGTGCACTTATGCATGAAGAATATTAAAAGAAATCACAGGTGGTTCGACTTACTATAATAGGACCAGTAGTCTTATATGAATCCGAGTGCCCTGAGAGGAAGAGATGGATGAGAAAAGATTACATGTGGCAGAGATGCAAATTGTTAAGATGGATGTCTGGTGTAACTAGAATGGATTAAGAATGAGTATGAAGAAGGGTATGAAAAAGGGAAAGAAGAAGTAGTTCGACGTACTAGGGGATAATTTCAATTACTTCCCTTTAAATATGTAATTGAAAAAAACTAAGAAAAATGGAATACTCTGTACGTATTGTTATTAGTGTTATCTTTTCTAATGTATGTAAATGACCTTTCGCCATTCCTTTAATATTTCATGTTACAATCTGATTTTTGTTAAACTCGTTGTTTGTAGAGTAGGCGAGGTAGAGGAATTAAGAAATTACTTTTTGAAACCAAAACGAAGGCTACAGGAAAGTTGTGAAATAGAAAGGATAAGGTTAGGGAAATCTTCAGGACAAATATCATGGATACAGACGAAAAAACACATTCAGCAAGGCAATGGTCCCTTCATAACTGTTCTCAATGTCTAATGAAGAATCAGGCACAATGCGAACAGCTCGTCTCTACAGGATATCCAGATAATAATGGTTGTATTAATTAGATAATTTGATAATAGAGAGATGTTATTACGAGACGTTCAGTTCAGTATATTCAGGGTGCTGATGGGTTTGTCACGCTACTTCAGACGCTTCGGACATGTTCGTGATGGCGAGAATGATGAATTGTATGCCAACAGGCGTAAGTGATGCATCTCACTTATGTACAGGGTACGCGCCAGCCCCAAAAGTATCCTGAATGCTATAGCAGACAGGTGGGACAGCCCTATACTGGGACATTAAATATGCCTACATATTACTGTGGCATTACAAAAATAATTAGTTGTTATTCCTATTACATGTAAGTACTAACATTAGTATGTAAGTTGTGTGTATACTAACCAAAATGGTCTTTAATATGAAACAAGTGGGCCCGGCGGACGTAGCCTGACCCTGATAATAAAAAAAACCTAGTCAGATTGTAAACTAAACCTTTCTCGTGAATCATTTTATCTATTGGTGAAAACCGCATGAAAATCCGTTCAGTAGTTTTTGAGCTTATAGCGAACAGACAGATAGACAGACAAACGTGACAGAGGACTTTGTTTTATAATATGTAATAATAATGATTTAAAAAAATTGTTGTTTTAATTTTTTTTTTATTTCAGCGATCATATTAAAGAATCTTCATCGTATTTCCAACTTACACGTTATCAAACTCTTATCTGGCGCTTATGCACGCGTCGGGAAGCACATTCGCTAATCGCTAAATCGCTTTGCTCCCCATAGATGGTACAGAGATAATAACGTAAGCGTTTTATATGCGGATTCAAGGGGAAATCAGATTAGGCGCAATTTGCCATGCTTTTAAAAATAAATGATGACGGTTTTGAGAGACACAATTTGATAAAACATTATAATTTAGGTTAGATTTGATGGCGTCTGATAAAAAGAATATATTGAAGGAACTCTTCAGGATGTCTGCTATCGGTTCATAATCAAATTCAATGATTATAAAGTACCTATTAAGGTATTTTAAGTAGCTTTCTTTTAATACTTTGTGGGTTTTATCGTTTAACCATATTCTCATCCATTTTTAAATGACGAGGTGGTCCAAGATGGTAACACAAACCCAGAGGGGACTGGCACTCAAGTGCAGCTGTCGGAATACACCAAAAGATGCTTGGCGACAGACTTTCAAATTGAAGGTGGTAGCTAGTCAGATGGACTTAGAAAATACCCTACCACCACACCATGGTCTCCTTAAGATGGTTTTCCTTCACCGGAAGGACCGACTTAGTTGCAAGAATTCGAGTTTACATCCATCGACTCTGTGTCCAAACATGCTACTTACTACGCCATCACCGCTTCAGATTTGCTTCTAATAAATAGTTTATCAGAGTTATGGCACGAATTTGTGGTTTTATGGCATTATTGTAATATTTAGATTAAATATGTACTGTTTTTTTATTATCATTACTACAAATAATTCCTACAGGCTTTTTACTGATTTTACGCTGTCTTTAATAAATTGTTTTATTAATATGTAACTTCTATGGAAAAGCTAAAGAATCTTGTATCTATCAATAAATGTATTGACATAATTTGTTCAGCCGTCTCTAGAGATTAGCTTATCACAAATAAAAGACACTTCAATTTAATCTATTTGAATGTATAGAACTCTCTGCAAATAGATATTCAAACTGTCAACTACCAATTCTACCAAGTCTCTATAAAAATAGGTACTCAAAAAAAAAGTTAATAGAAAGATATTACAATAAAAGAATACGGCCTCAGTTACGTAAGCGTTTTCCTAGCCCTCGATATCATTATACCAAACATTTTGTGGATTGATCCGGATTCGAACCATCGGAAATGCATAATACATGCGACCTTACAAACGTAGGTCGCCGAATACGTAATAAGGAGTTTCGTGCATGCCCTCTCCGACGATTTTGACATACTATTACAATGCTGCCCAAAGAAATAGTGTCAGTGATTTGTTTTCGCACAAATATATTCGGAATTAGCAATATAATGCAAGAGACGGGTGGTCGCTATTTGATACGAGTCAATTCTATTTCCCTTGACGCGTTGCATGAGCATTATATAATAAGGTCCCAAAGATTTGTCAGACATGATTTAGGTGCAGGTCAGAGAGTCGTGGCAATTTCAAAGTCCCTTAAATGCCTTAAAATTAATTATCACGTGTCTTACAAAATTATCAAACGTTTTGATATCAGACTCTTTCCCCATCAAACCCAAAAGATCGAAGGGACAGTCGTAAACACTATATTATATACATTACGAGCTGTTGACCGACATAGGTTAGAATTTTGTATATGAGTTGGAGCTATCTGTGAAAAAAAAAACATTGTGATGAAACCATACTATGGTGGTATATCTTTTTCTAAACTCGCCTGGGTAGGAGTAGCTATCCTTAAGTTACAAGTCTGTCGCCAAGTTCTTATAGGTATGTTCCGGCAGCGGTACTTGAGAGCCAGTTCTCCTCTTTACGTTTAGCGTGTTTACCCGTCTTGGTCCACATTGCCATTTAACATGAGGTGACATGTTGATCAAAACTAAATGTAAATAAATAACTATACTATAAAATAAATAACAGTGACGCATCGCATGTTAATATCAGCACCTCCAGATATCAGTATTTTTATCATTTTTTTGTCACTTTTTACAAAAATATACATTTATTTCTAATTTACACTATTCTTAATCCAAATTTATTAAATTTTATTTTCTGTTTTTTAGTTGGATTTTTATGACAGCGTGTTTTTTTAGTTTTTTAAACTATTATTTATTTTTCATTTTTTAGTTTAATTTTTTTAATTTTTTTTTCGGATTATTGCATTGTCGTCGACCTTTGACAGGTGTGCAAAGTTTGAATTAAATCTGATCGTTCAAAGTAGGACAAAATCGAGCTCAAAGGGGTCGGTTACAAACATACATACATACAGGTGAAGCTAATAATAAAATAAAAAGCGTGATAAATAAAAAATATTTGCCACCAATACATTTGGATATGAATAATTAACACAAATGCCGGAATCAACTTGTGTCTCAAATGGAGACGTCACTTGAACACGTCTCGCATTAGGGTAGACAAAACTTGGTCCTTTTTAACCCCACAAAGACACAAGTTTGCGCCTTTACCGCGAAAAAGGCAAAGTTTGACGTAGTGCCTAGCTTTCAGGGAGTCCCCTTAGTCGCCAAGCCCAGTATTGGTATCCTCGGCGTTGACATATCGAGCGACGTTCAGTTTGGCGGTCATTTGGAAAGCAAAGCATTGTTGGCCTCCAAAAAACTAGGTGTCCTTAATAGGGCAAGACAGTATTTCACACCAGAACATCGTTCACTACTTTATAAAGCGCAAGTCCGCCCACACATGGAATACTGTTCTCACCTTTGGGCTGGAGCGCCTCAATATCAGCTGCTTCCGTTTGACCGCATCCAGCGTAGAGCGGCTCGAATCGTCGGCGACGAGGTAATATCCGATCGGCTCGACTCATTGGCACTGCGTCGGGACATCGCGTCTCTTTGCGTTCTTTATCGCATTTACCACGGGGAGTGTTCAGAGGAGTTGTTTGGACTTATACCTGCCGCTAATTTCCACCATCGTACTACCCGCCAAAAACTAAAATTTCATCCACACCACCTGGATGAGTGGAGGTCTTCCACGGTGAGGTTTTCAAGGTCGTTTCTGCCTCGTACTTCAACCTTGTGGAATCGACTCCCAGCGGCGGTATTTCCAAACAATTACGAAATGCAAACCTTCAAGAAACGAGCGTATACTTATATAAAAGGCCGGCAACGCACTTGTGACTCCCCTGGTGTTGCTAGTGTCTATGAACGGCGGTGATCACTTACCATCGGATGACCCATCTGTTCGTTTGCCTCCTATAATATAAAAAAAAAAACACGCATATGCGTCCAATCTCATAGAAGTGGCAGTACGGTTATCAAAACCGCAGCTCAATACTGATTCCAAAAATTATACTTTCTGGTCAAATTATTTTAATGAAACGCTCGATAGAAAATTACATAGAAAGAACTCAAAAAAATCCCTAAGAATTATATTTAAACGTCTAGCTATACATTATTTTAAAGTGTAAAAACGTTTGTGAATTGAGCATTGCAAATTAACAAAATTAATTGTTGAATTTTCAATTTAAAAAAAAAGCATTTACGTAACAAAAGTACGTCTCTATTTAAAGCAGTTGCTTTTTTAATATTGACAATGACGAATGCCTTTATGGCGCATGTCGTTAGCAAAACGACAAGATATATAGTAATTTGACAATATTTTGTAAATGTTGTACTTTGTTACCTCTATATAATTTGTAATGAATTATTCGTATAAAAATACATTCTCTTTATACGACAGAAAACAAAATTATGATACGTTCTTCTTGGACCGCAATGTAGTCTCAATGACAATTTATATGAAAATTTGGTAACTTTATTCCATTTCAGAACGTAATAGCGTTTATTTGGAGTTGTTATTCGCAGAACATGGGCAAACCGTGTCGAAGATTTTTTACTGCTCAGCAAAATAATTGTAGTATATTTGACACTAACCAAATTACGATCCAAGATATTTTATACATTATCGCTGTAGCTAACGGAACATCTAGTAGGTGCTTGCCTACAATGGATTACCGTCGATCATAGGTACAAATAAACTAACTAACCTAAAATGAAAAGACTTTTGTTATTCAGGCCAACTGCGTTTAGTACTAGTAGCCTATAAGGTTACGCCTTGAATCTTGTTAACGAAAATTCATTCTTATTTCGTCAAGAACAAGTTTTCACCAATCCTGTTATCATAATTCCGTGACTTAAATTTAGGTTGGGATAATTCATAATCCATTTAGAGTTTAGTCCTACTTCTCAACCGTAAGATTACGTTCTTGGTTTGCTATTTAGCGATCATGTAGTTTCACTGACAAAGCTACAATTATGTGTGAAATGAACACATATTTTCACAGTCAACGAACATACAAAAAACTTAAGTGTTAACAACAAACAAACGCAGAGAGAGTTGTGAATTTTTTGATCAAACTGCTTTTATGACTAGCGCAAAAATGTTTAATGCAATGTCATCTACACACTTTATAATTTGAAATAACTTAGGTATTAACCTTTATCTGTCTATATTATGTGTACTGGGTGACTAGTTCGACACTCGCAGTATTTTAAGATATGACACTTCATGGTCACATTTAACATATAAAATAATAATATTAAAACAAATACTAATAAACAACCAAGAAAACCTAAGTTAAAGTTTGTTCTAAGACTTTCAAAAGTATTGTTACGAACTTGTTAATAAAATAATAAACCTAAGTGCAATGACTGGTGCCAAAAGTTACAATGGGCGAGCCGGTGTTAATAACTTTCGATAGTAAAACGGAAGTCGTGGTGGCCTAGTGGTTTGACCGGTGGAAATTTATTTGACCGCAGGTTCGAACCTCGACATGTATCAACGAATGTTTCGGAATTCGCGTACATTTTCTGATTTAAATTGGTAACACTATCGGCTGACGGTGAAGGAAAACATCGCGAGGAAACCTGAACCTGAGAAATGTTCTTGTAGTACTACTGTATTTGGAAAAATATAGAACTGTGAATTTTCTCTGAGTTTGAAATCGCCAATACGTCGTGGGCTGGCGTGGTGATTACGCCCAAACCTTCCCTCGGGAAGAGACGTACGGCCCTGCAGTGGGTCTATTACAGGCTGATGATAGTAAAACGGGCAATAAACCCTTTGGTTTTATTCCTGACGTTCCCACGTTTCCTTTCAAATGAAAGTGAAATCACCCGACGGTCATTAATACTGTGTTTTAACAAAAACGCATAGAGGATTTTGTATTTTTTTTTTTACTAGATAATTAGGTCAAGTATTAAGCACCTTTATTGATTTAGAATAAGAATCGAGTGCAGAGTGTTCTCCAGAAATATAGCTACTGTTTAAACAGTCACCTGGTATATATATATAATATATATATATACAATAAAAATACAATTGTTTGAGGCTTAATAACTCTCAAATTACTAAACGTATCCGCATAAGAATGTGTCTATTCTATGCAGATTTTTTTGTAGATCGTTTTACTTTAGATTCGAATGAGCCTCACTATTTTCTTACTACTCAACAAAGAAAGCTCGTTTTAGCTAGTAATTTCCAGTACATTATTAAACTTAACCTTATATTGTCTGTTTATTGATGTGCTTATAACTCGAAAACTACTGAACCAGTTTACATGATTCTTTTTTAAACCATAGATGCATTATTTGGTTGAGTTATATAGTTTCTTTATTCATAGGTAACTTATGAAACTAATTATGAGCTTAAAAGTAAACTGAAATGAAAATTAATATAAAGAGCAATTATTACCAGAATATTATTTTGTGATATTATCTCATATGATTAAATATTAAGAAATAAAATGAAGAAATTGTTTAAAAATATTAATCACAAATAATTGGTATCCAAAACCTACCTTTTTTATATTGATATAGCAAACGTAAACGTTAAACAAGACAATACATGATTTTTAGACGAATGAAATGATTTTGTTATCATAATTAAATATATTCAGTCCTTTACGATAGTCAATTCGGTACTTTTATTGAATTAATAAATATTTTCAGTATTTACAAAGAGGTTATACATATTTATCTATATACTAGCTGACCCGCGCAACTTCTTCTGCGCCAAATCGGTTATTACCGGTTTCAATTTTAGTTCCAGGCGCGAAAAATCTTAAGAAACCTAGAACCCGATTATAGTGACACCTACCGAGTCCAATTGTTATTCCAAACTATCCTATGTATATAGGCAAAAAATGTCTATATAAATATCCCCTGAGTTGCTCCTCTGGTCCTCACCTACGAGCCAATTTACTATCCTCGCAACAACGCAATAATTTTACTGGCTTATAGTTTTTGAAGTGAAACTTCTAATATTATTTCACATTATTTTCTAACCAACTCCATCAATTAACGTGCTGTAAAAAGTAAACTTTATCTCCATGAAATTTTCATTAGCTATTTGTTTTAATAAGAATTTGTAAAGTATATATGAAACCTGTATCTAATAACTTTAGTAATTTGTAATTAGTAATTGTAACATTTATTTTCTTTTTCACATAAACACAATTTTTTTGGTTGAGATATTAAACTCAGATATATGGTGTCTCGTAGTTTTCGGTAAAGGTAATAATTTTGCTATGGATTTTATTCCTTTATTTCAAATCATTCCAGCAACGCACATATTATAGAACTAGCTGTCCCCCGCGGCTCCGCACGCGTTTTTTTAAATGTATTAAATAACTATGGTGTCATAGTTACAAATATTTTTGAAAAAGCATTTCTGTAATGTACACACCTACTTATAATTTTACATTACGCTATCTACTGTAACAAGTAACGTGTACAATAGATATGTGAATACGAATAATATATCGAATGGGATGGAATTTATTATCAGCAACATACCTGGAACTTTAACCTACTATGTACCACCCTCAGTGCTCATTAACACTATATAAGAAAGTAATGAAAATTTTAAACTATACATTATCGAACAATATGTGTTAAATTGTTTATTATATAGACATAACATGCCCATATTGTCGATATAATTGTATTATTCTTATACGTTGCTATAATCACTAAGTTATGTAGATCCAAACGCGGTAAATA
The DNA here is from genome assembly GCA_036509395.1 of Antheraea yamamai. NCBI lineage: Eukaryota > Metazoa > Arthropoda > Insecta > Lepidoptera > Saturniidae > Antheraea > Antheraea yamamai. The sequence continues at coordinate 1,818,747 of AP028445.1, forward strand.
AAACAAATTGGCCGCCAAATTGACCAAAATGATAATATAATTCAAATTACATACATTTATTCTTCGAGTCCAGTACAGCGCATGTCACACCCGCTTGTTTACAGTAAATAAACTATTTTTATTAAATTCACACGAACGAATGCACAGGTACCAGTTCATCACTTCATAGTGTAAAACAAAGTCCTCTGGTCTGTCTGTTTGTCTGTTCGCAATGAAGTCAAAAACTACAGAACGGATCTTCATGCCGTTTTCACCAATAGGTAGAACGGTTCATGGGGAAGGTTTAGGTATAATTTGTCAAGGTTTTCTTTTTATTACCAGGGCGGGACAACGTCTGCCGAGCCCGCTAGCTTAAAATAAAATAGCTCATTAGCTAGTTATCTGCCAGTGAAAGTCCCGTGAAAATCAGTTCAAGCATTTCGGATATTCTACTGCGGCCGAAGACGAATAAAAAACCAAAATTACTTTTTATAAGGTCTGCTATCTACCAGCGAATATCCCGTGATAAACAGTCCAACCACTTTAGAAATAGCAATGCGGACGAAGCCGCGGACACATAAAATAGAATATGCCAACCCCTATAATTTCGGCTATCTGCCAGTAAAATTCCCGTTAAAATAAGTCCAGCCGTTTTGGAGATTACCCGGAACTAACAAACAAACGAACAGGCAAAATATAATAATATAAAAATATTGAGTTTTATAGATATGAATTCTACCAGCGTCAAGTCAGTCATGGGACAGTCACTTTATTGGAAGTATTAAATTTTTATTATATAATTTAGTTCTTCCAGATTAGGTCACTGAAACACACAAAGGCAAATATAACACTTACAACGATTATGATTTAAATAAATATGTATTTACATAATAATTACTGTTAGTTATTTATTGTGTTATGTTAAGGTTTAATTTTATTATAACTTATAAAATTAGCCACCGTATTCGCAAAAGGAGAAAATAGACACCTTTGTGCGATTGTTAAAATCTGACGAACGTAGTACGTAGAACGTAGTAAAATATCATACAATACAATACTAAATTGAGGCAATTGGAAAAATGTGTGTTCTAGAGTGCGTTCATGCAACCCACATTCACATATTGAGTTGTCCCAGATTTTGAGCTCTGCAACATGGACTGGAGAGCACACCTCTACAGTTAGATCGCCAGTCTACAGATAGTAGACGCAGCAAGCTTGTAACAGTCATCAAACTTATTTTTTTTTTTTTTATGTCATAGGTGGCAAACGAACAGGTGGGTCACCTGATGTTAAGTGATCACCACCGTCCATGGACACTAACAACACCAGAGGAGTCGCAAGTGCGTTGCCACCCTTTGGGAGGAAGGGTTAGGGGAGGGAGAGGTAGAGGAGAGAGAAGAGGGGAGGGGAGGTGGGCCTCCGGCACTCTCACTGACCGAACGAAACGCAACAATGCAAGCACTGTTACTTCACGTCGGTTTTCTGTGAGAGGGTGGTACTACCCCGGGCGAGCCGACCCATATATGCTGAAACCGATATAGTTTCAGCGTGGCTCTACCACCATTAGATATATACAGTCATGGCCAGGAATATTATCCTAAATGGAAGCACCCATGCCAGAACTACATAAATTCCTTAACAATGACATTGATACAAATGGAATTTAATGTTTATGATATCTGTGGACTTTACTTTAGATTAATCGGGTTATGCTGAATAGTTTGTAAGTAACTTAGTATTCTGTCAGTATGATAGTTTGATCTAATTTATGTGACAGTACATATTTGATAGCTTCTAATATAGCAACTATTTCATCTGTGTAGGTGGAGGGTAAAGAAGGGTATTTATTACCTCTGTATAATATTAGTGTAGATACAAACGGTATACAAAGTACCACCTTATCATATAAATAAATGTATTATTGAAAGCATACACGTACATAAATGTTATTGCCAAATGTCACGAAATTAAAAATATATATTTAAAAACTTAGCGTAAGTCACTTTGACCTAATGTGGCTAATTCGGAAGCTGAGGGGTTAAATAGCTAATTATATTTAATTAAAATATATCGAAATGTAGTGTCAAAAGTTTCAATAAGAATAAGAATATGCTACTAAATTATTATCACAATCTGTTTAGTTGTTTCGGCATGCATTGAGGACAAACATACAAACATATATAAATATAAAACAATCAATATACATGTATACATATATAAATATATGTATAAGATAAACTGAGTTTTTTTTTTATTTTATTTAAATAATACCACAACAATATTGTATTTTACGCATATGGTACCTTAGCTACAACTCGCTATTTATTGAAGTGTTTGTAGATGTTTGTTTTTCTCATAATATCAATGAATAATCACTTAAAAGAAATAAACAAGCGTAGATATTTTTCTGAATAATATATAGAATTTAGCGTTTGATTAAAAATCGCCTGATATTAAATGACGATATGGACCTAGTTGGTAAACACGCCAAACCTAGGGGACGAGACTGATTCTCAAGTGCAGTTGCAGGAATACACCTATAAGTGCTTGGTGACAGATTTTTAACTTGAGGTTGGTAGCTAGATAGACCGGCTTAGAAATAGTCCTTTTTTCCATCTACCCCCTTAACGGGGGCGGTACAGTTTTGCAAACAACATGCCGCCCCAGTGGTCGGCCCGGCTTCAAACACCGCCGGGTCCCTACCTAATAAACAAACATGTCAGCCGCAAACCTGTGCAATGGGGATATAGGTCGGGGAACCCATGGCGAGCAAAACGCCTCCTCCTTCCGTCAGCTCTCCGTTGCCAGAGAGTGCCGCTTAGAGGGTCTTCCTCGCGGACTTCTCGGCCGCTTTCTTCTGCAGGATGTCCTACTTTGGCTATCATGGCTTTCACCACACTCAGCAGCAAGAGATCGTCTCCTACCGCCGCAGCCAGAGCGCGACGCCGATCCAGTCACGCAGCACACTCAGATAGATTGTGTTGCGCAGTATCTGTCTCAGTGCCGCACTCACTTACCTGTCCACCGTGCCATGGTTAGAAAGTTCCTACTCGCTCACAATAATTCAGACTTAATCGTAGCTAGTTTTAAAAAAAACAATATCCATGTGTTTTAATATTAAACATTAATAAGGACCTCATCACAAATTGTGTTCACGGATATTTATTGTAAAAGCATTATTTGTCCACTCGTGTACAAATTTATTTGCACAGTCAATTCACTGTGTATTTATTATAAAACAAAGCGCACAGTCGTCATTGTGTTATAGTTTTGTTTTGTTTTTTCTTTCAACTCGCAAAGCTTTGTTGTGAATTTCACTATAATGATTGTGGACTAATTTAAAAGCGTTCCAATACTAACATTTATTATTCATACATTATCATTTAGTCCTTTTTTGATGCTCGATAATTTAAACAATCATGATTATATTTTTTTTAAATTAAACCCAATGTTACAAGTATTTTTTTTAATAAAGAAAAACAAAACTTTTAATTCAGTTTCAGACAGCCAGGAAAAACAATATCTCTCTTCTCTTTCTTTGATTCACATGCTGGATAATGAAATATTGTATCGCCTATCTCAATTACAGAACTAAGGAGAATCTAACGACACCTCATATATCCATCTCCATCAAGCCATCTAAACTACAGTCCCTCTGCGAGTAAAATGGTTGTACCACAAATTGATACTCGTATACTTTAATAGGATATTTTCTAACATTTGCGTAGTTAGGTATCAAAATATTTGTATAAAATTTATACACCATGTTACGTTTGACCAAGACCTCACCTTATCAATTTAGAAGATAACACAAAACCTAGGGGAGACTTCGTTATCAAGTGCAGCTGCTGGAACACGTCTAAAGATACTCGGTAAGAGAGTTTCAACTTGAGAGTGGTAATCACCCAGGAGAGCATTAGAAAAAATCCTATACCACCATGGTATTAATTTATTACATGATTTCCAACTACATCGATTAACGTAAACTTAATATCTCCTTTTCGGAATTTGTCTTTGAACGCATACAAACGCGTAGTGGTAGGATTGTGTTCAGCCACAAGCGTTACAACACAATTCGTTTATCCCTTGCACCAGCTTGCAAATGCTTTTGTTAGAGCGATTTTATTGTTATCGATTCAATGAACGTAGTTTTTTGAATCGATTCACATCCAACTGTTGAGTGTTATGAATGATTTATTTTTATCCTGTGTTTACAAGGACGCCGTGCGCATACGAAGGCTTTGATGTACGACATGTCATTCTGTGAACGGAGACTCCGTTACGTACAACATACGTCTAGGTTGTGTGACCGTAAATATGAATACCGGTGGTCCGAATTCCTTTAATCACACTAATATCATAAATACATCAGTAACAGCATTTTTCGCTACTAAGTATTTCTCAACCGATCGTAATAAAATTAAACTTGAGAGCCAGTCCCCTCTAAGTTTAGCGTGGTAACCATGTTAGAACCACATCATCTTTAACCATTAGATGAGATTAGTGTCAATGGCAAAAACCTATTTAAAAAAATTATCTCCCTTTTTATAGCAACACATCATAGTGATGGCGTTGCGATAAATTGTAACATAGCAGAGTTTAACTAACTAATAGTAGATACTACGACGACCAACGAAGGGTCTTCAATTAAACGCAACAATTTTAAAGAGTGCCACTGTGCTAACTTTATTTACATGTGTATTTTGATCACAACCCAATCGAGCACAAATCCCTATTACCTTATTTCAGTGCTTTTCAAAGTGTGGGTCGCGACCCGGGGTTCTATAGCGGAGTTGCAAAAGGTTAGGAAAGCTACGGCAGTAAAAAAACTGGACTGGACTGGACTGGAATTACTGGACTTGCATCGATGAATCTCGGAAAATGAGAAGCCCAAACATGCTATTAGGACGTGTGTTACATCTCATGCATGGTAGTAGCGAACGAAATTGTTGCGCCCTAAATGTTTCTCTTAAATATTAAAAAGCCTTTCATTTGCTACAGTGTAATTCATTCTATTATCATTTTACTACTATCCATACAGTCTATTTGTGTATTTTATAGCACTAGCCTTCGTGGCGCCAGCCTCCTGCAAATCGCTCCAATTGTCCTTTCTTGTCACCATTTTACTCCATTCGCAACTAATTTTTCTTTAAAAGTGTCGCGCCACCTCTTCTTTTGTTTTCCTTTTATCTCCCCATTTTGTATATACTTTCATTTTTTTCTCTAACGGTCATCATGCAGCCTATAGATATAGCTCGCCAACTCCGTTGTTGAGTTCTAATTCTTTTTACATTTGTCACTCTTGTGTCTTTCTTTACTATTTATGTTGCTTAAAGTAAAAAGTTTTTAGTAAATTCCCTTTTATTCAAAACTAATGAACGACGTTTGGGCAGACTTTACCCAATCTATTTTCAATATCCCAGTCTGATGTTTGGTAAGCGTTCTATGAGAGCATTATCACCGTACTAATCGGTTCGAACCCAACCCATTGTTACGTCAGTCTATCCGACCGTTTCATTTTATTGTACGAACCCACGGTTCACTCTGACCCCATGTTTAAAGCTGTAAACTATACCGTAACCCTTATGGTATTGGAATAAGATACAAGGGTTACAATGTAGCTTAATCATATTATTTTAGAAAAAATGAGGGTCTGACTGTGTTAAATAGGTATGAAGTTATTATATTGTGATGTGTTTAAATTGATTATTTATTTCCGCTGTAATTTATTTATTGGCTGTGTGAATCATTTAGTCAACGATTATTTTTATACGTAGATGATTTTCATGGAAGTCATTGATACAATAACTTACAAAGTAATACGCTATTTCTACGCAATGGATAATAAATTATTGAAAATGACATTTATGCAACATGTAATAGGTGTGAAATATAAAGAAACAAAACTGGGAGCTTACTGTAAGTGTAAGCTGTTTCATAGTTCTATGGTGTGAAAGAACGAATACGTTACTCACACTCAAGTCACGAGACAAACAATGAATATGACTTTATTTTCTATTTTATAATCTATACTCAATACTAAAAAAATTTTTGTATTCCATTATATATTTAGAAATAATTAAATAATTCGAGCGAAATTTTTTGCTATATAGAATTGTACAAAGTAATTTATGTCCTTCCTCCATGTTCTAGGTTATATAGGTATATCTGGGTATCATTGGTTCAGAAGCATAATCATGAGTAGGTTACAAAGAGACAATTCTTTCTTACTAGAATTTGGTCTGTTTTTTTACAAAAATTACAAAGCAATTGTGATCTGTACTAATGTTACAAATGTACAAATATTTCTTTAAACGCACTAATCTCTGGAAGTGCTGAAACGACTACTGAGAACTATTATTGTATTCCATACTCATTTATTAAAGTATGTATAGACTATCTAAGAGTATTTTATGAATTTTTGACTTATGAAAAGCGTGATTACGATTCAAATCGTAGGTCACAAAGCACGTTAAGTAAGATCGAAGTACTAGCGTGACCGGGTAACGGCCAGCAACTCCTGTGCTAGGTTGTCCTAGCTTCTAGGTCCTAACCTCGCGATGAAACCCGAGCGTTACCGCAAAAGGCCCGCACTGTAAATGCCTATGTTATTGAGGTACGTTGATGCGTGGCTCAGTTACGTTATCAGCTCCCATGACAAAATCATACCGTATACAGAATTTAAAAAACGAAAGGCGAACTTCCGTTTCACTTCTGGTATGACATAAAAGTTCACTAAAATATCATTACCAGAATGAGGTATAAATAACAGGCAGTATTATTAAAACGCCCCGCCTCGATATATATCAGCTTACAACTAATTCTTTTTTTAATAATTCTATAGAATCCGCTAGTGCGTCGCAGCCAGAATGAAAAAAAAGCCACCAATAATAAAATTATCGGGGAACCGCCGGGCTATTAAATGCAGACCGCCCGTGAAATATACGGACAGCCCCAAGCGCCAACGTAAGAGGCGCGGCTGCGGTCACAGAACTTAGAAAATGCGATTTATTCATTAAACAAAAGTCAACAGAAATAAATATAAGAGATTTGCTGTTGACGTATAATTAACCCTAATGTAACATTATACTTCATAGGTTTTAGTGCTTGACAATAATCTCAATTAATATTAAATTACCAATTGAATTAAGATGATAAACCTAGAGAGGGATTAGATTTCAAGGGCAGCGGAACACACTTTTTTTTTCTGTAAACTGATTGACGTACCGCCATCTTTTGAATCAAACTGTGCAAGCTGAGCAGTAAAAAATAATAATTTTATGACATGATTTCGTTGAATTAATATTTATATGTTGCCCCACAAACTGCGCTAAAGTTAATTATGAAAACTCCAAACTTTCAAACAGACAGACGACAGTTTTTAAAATATACTTCTTATATTCTATTCCACTTCTTATATAAAGATGTTGTGATTTTAGAATATAATATATTTATTATTTATAATTTTATAGTTATCATTACATATAAAACAAAGTCCCCTACCGCGTCTGTCTATCTGTTCGCGATACACTCAAATACTTCTGAACGTATTTTCATGCGGGTTTCACCAGTAGATAAAGTGATTTATGAGGAATATTTTGGTATATATTCTATCAAGGGTTTTCTTTATAATCGGGGCGGGACTACGTCTGCCGGGCCCGCTAGTAACTTATCGTTTTATAAATATCACGTATTGATTTTAATAGAACTATTTAAATGCAATTTATTAAAACAACAGCCCAAAACTTCAAGACTATGAAAGATAATTTATTTTAGGCAATAAATGAGGTAAAAACATGAATTAACTCTGTATACTCATAGGTAATATTTACATATACATAATAATTAAAAAAAAGAAAAAAAATAGACCCTAAGGTTAGTAAAATATAAAGACAATATAACGATAAGCTACTACTGTAAATATTTTAGTAGATTGAAATATGAGCACACTTTTTAAATCATTGGATGTTTCAATATCTAACCACACACGTCGTATATACGAATTAACAAAATCCGATGATCATAAACATCCGCATACAAATCGCCCTTTTATGCAATATGCCCGCAACCTTAGTGATAGAACGCTTGATATTTATGCTTACTTTATGCAGAGAGCCTGCAGAATATCCTCGGATACGGAATTTACCGAGTTTAATTCATTTAGCGGTAAAAACTAAGCCCCATACATTCCGCCGTGTATGCATGACCAACGAGCTATCGAACATGGCAAGGGGCATTTTAATACCAGTGCACATTAAAATGCTCATAAATGCTATAAGAAATAAAGAACTCGCATTAAAACGCTGTCATAAAACGAAAATAAAATTCATATACCAAAATACCACCTTCTTCTTACTATCCCACCTATGTAAGGTTGGCACAACATGTTTCCTTCCTTTTCCACTCTCCTCTGTCAGATATCATCTCAGTATTCACACCTTTTATACATATATTTTTTCACACAATTCATCCATACCTTTTTCGGTGTTACTTTAATCCTATGTTCATCCACCTTCATACTCAAGATTTTTCTACTTACATGACTTCCATCTCTTCTGATAAAATGGCCATATCATGCTAACCTATTACTCCTTAACTTCTCTGTCACTGCTGCTACTTTCAAACTACCTCTATACATATACTAAAATACCATAGTATTAAATAAATGAAAGCCTATCACTAGTCTATTGAACACATTTATAAAAAAATATTTAATTCTTGCATTACTGATGAAAAACTTATATGAATGCAACATGAATAGCATGTTTTATTTAGTTAATAAAGTAAATTTTCAAAAAAAAGTATTAACCGACTTCAATATCAATCAAAAACCCATAAGGCACTAAAAAGCGGAAAATAAATAGTTTATCAAATTAACCAAATTAAATAAAACATATGAATATGTGTGCTACCTAGAGATGTATTGGAAGTCGGTGCCAACCGAAATTTCATATTTGTTCCAGGTAGAAATGTATTACAGAGACGACTTAAACTTTGTACCTATGTAGATGATATGATTTTCGGTTCGCACCGACTTCCAATACATCTCTAGGTAGCACACATATTCATATGTTTTATTTAATTTGGTTAATTTGATAAACTATTTATTTTCCGCTTTTTAGTGCTTTATGGGTTTTTGATTGATATTGAAGTCGGTTAATACTTTTTTTTGAAAATTTACTTTATTTTTCCATTTTTAGTGTACATAAATATATTTTACTAGCAGTGCCCGCGAACTCCGTTCCGCCTTAAGTATATTAAAATATGCGCATTTTTGCGGTATGGTATGCGATATGGTTTCAATTGGTTGTACAATAAGTAACGTTTGGTACGAACGCAACCTTATCAATAATCCGCGATAGTTTCTACCACCAACTCGGCTACCATCGCTTCACACATAATACACCTTAAGTAATGTAATTACAATGCTTGCGTCATGTTGCAAGACAGCAACGAACATAAGCACAATAGGTTCCTAAGAATTGAAGAGTTTTTTTTATAATATTGGTGGCAAATGAACATACGGGTCACCTGATGGTAAGTGATCACGGCCGCCCATGGACACCTGCGACACGAGAGGAAACACAGATGCGTTGCCGGCCCTTAAGAAAGGAGTAGGCTCGTTTCTTGAAAGTTTTCTTACTTTGTCACGGATCCCATGATCAGAACCTAACCAAACTCTCATCAAACTACCCTTGAAGTACGTCCTTTCCAATAAAAAATGAATCATCGAAATCGGTTAACGTGATATTGAGTTATTCGTCTATTTGTCGTGTACATACTTAATGCAAATTTAAAACTTATACCGTTTTGCACTGGATGCCGTTGTCGGAACTGGACGAAATTAAAATGGGACCACACGGGAAGTACCAGCTTTCAAATAAAAAAAGAATAATCAAAATCGGTCCACCCAGTCCAAAGTTATGAGGTAACAAACATAAAAAAAAAAAATACAGTCGAATTGATAACCTCCTCCTTTTTTTGAAGTCGGTTAAAAAGACGCAAATGCTTCTACTAACTATATAATAAGTACGACAATATTTAACAACGATAGACGCAGTTAGGTACACGTAAACATCCGTAAAATTAATTCCATAACAAAATTCCGTAAAATCCTTATAAAACACGACTGATCCACGTAGTATGGTACCAGAGTGACATAATCGTTCATAGTTCGCTTTTTGTCGGTAATGTTCGGTTGTCGTTTAACTGTCGACCCGCCCTTGGTACTCGATACCAAGTCACAACACAAATCATAGGTGCACACACACACGCAGGTAGCTAAACATATGGTAGAAGTATTTTATTTTCTAACACTTATTTTTCGAACTTGGTAACCTTAATTTAGCTGGCTTGAGTTGAGTTGAGTACACACGTGTGCCTCACTAATTCTTATACGTATGATTATATTAGCTTAGCTCAGTAATATCTGTGTTGTTGCTATCAAAGCAGCAGCCCAAGCTGAGGTTTGGCCATTTTGGTACTTTTGAGCTTGTTTGCCAAACGTCTAAGCGCTACTCCGGCCTTATCAAGCCAATAGCATTAGACAGTTTGAAAAAAATAGAAAAAAAAGTGGTACGGTACCCTCATCGACGTAACCATTCATAGTTCGGGGTTTTTCGATCATGCTTTCGTTCCTCGTTAGACTTTTAATTCGCTTTCAGTCCCCGATACCCTGCGATACGCTACCCGGTCAGCTCAACCTATCACTCCGATCTCACTTAGTCTATATTATTACTTATAATCTGTATGGTAATTATTCCGTTCCTAAAGGCTATAGCGTAATATTCGATAACCTTCTACAATAAATATATTGCGGAGTACAAACATATTGTTACATACGAACAAATAAGAATAATAGTTTTAGATTTAAGCCCGTTCAAGTAAACAAACCATTCTCTTGAGTTTTATTATAATGGTATATATAAAATACGTAATATATATTTTATGTAAATAATAAATACTTTAGATTCAATCATACATACAAATTTTAATTTATCTTATAATTAATTACGACATTTGAAATTAACGCGTTAACAACTAGACTTTAATTTACTGTCAAAATTCGTAGTTTCAAACCTAAAGATTTAGCCAAGTTAAGTTTTAAATTAATTTAAAGTTATTTACAAAGGCAAAAAAGTAACTTTCCTAAATAATAGCGCTTTATCACGCAACGCTGGCTATCATTTTCTATAGACCAGTTCTACTATTAGGTGTTCACAAAGTGTGTCACCCCTTGTAATGGATACCGCATATATCACACAATTAAAATTAACTATATAGACACACCCTATACGTATGTTTGTCCAACTCCCCAGTCGCACGACACCTACGTAGTAGATTGTTAACGTTATTGAAATAGTAACTATCTGGTTCTATGGACAATTGAAAAGTCGCATTTTAATTAATTAGCGACGGATCCCTTGCGGCGACGGATCGTAACAAACGGATAACGGATGGAGATCCGTCCAAGTTCTGAACTGAAACCATAATTTAAATATGCATACAAATGAAACGTATGTTTTTTTATATCTTAGGAGGCAATCAAACAGGTGGGTCACCTGATGTTAAGTGATCACCACCGTCCATAGACACTTGCAACACGAACGAAACGCAACAATGCAAGCACTGTTACTTCACTTCGGTTTTCTGGGAGAGGGTGGTACCCTCATTCATGCTGAAACCAGTAATAGCTTCAGCGTGCCTCTACCTCCTGTATGTGTTTGTTTTTTATCACGGTTTATCTCTGAAATGCCTGCACCGATTTTAAGAAGGTTTACTAGCAAATAGAAGACTTTTCAAAGTATCATCACCTAAGTAACTTATCTTTCCGCTTTTCTATGGGAGCTAAGCAGTAATAATAAAAGTTTTCAAAAGTAAAATTTAAAGTCACTAAGGTGGGTTAAGCAATAATGAATAAATAGCTATTATATTGTACAATAGTATATTAATAAAATGGTAAATGTCTGCCGTTGTGTATGCATCACGTTAAAACTACAACGTTTATAATCACTACACATTCAGTGATGTGTGTTTTTTGTCTTAGAAAAAATGGGACAAGCGGTGTGGTGTTTTTTCCTTTGTACATAGAATATATTGTTAAGATAATAAATAACGCAAACGAAATCAGCTAGCAATAAATAAAAACGATAAAATATGTAGATCCCAGGAAAAATAAAATCATTTTTACAAACAAAGCCGCGCGCACTCTCTGTTAAATAATAAATTTAACACATGAAATTAGTTGTACGTAATGTTTAGAAATGACGGTAACTTTAAAAACATACTATTTTTTTAATGCGACTATACAAAACATTGAACACAAAAACTTATACCATGGTATTGACCAGAGCAGCGCGGAGCGTACTAATACAACTATACTTAGTTTACATTTTATACAATACTAGCGGGCCCGGCAGACGTTGTCCCGCTCTGGTTATAAAAATATAATTGACAAATTATATACCAAAACCTTCCTCATGAATCACTTTATCCATTGGTGAAAACCGCAAGAAAATCCGTTCAGTCGTTTTTGAGTTTATCGCGAACAGGCAGAGAGACGCGGTAGGGGACTTTGTTTTATACTATGTAACGATTTGATTACTTTTTAGGCAATAATATTCACAACTGTCAATAACTATTTTGAAATTGACTGGGTCCCCAAAAAGGCGGCCAACAACTATTGATAATTTTTTCGGGTCCCATTTTCCATAATAAATTCGTTAAGAATGCTACTTGCGCAATACAGTGATACACTACAGATACATAGGTTCTGTAAGAAAATAAATCTTTTAGCTAATTAGTCTTAACCAATATTGTCAGATCGTAAACCCATGTCTTCATATATAGTACATCTGCACAAAATGTATACATGTGTGGTTAATTAGCTAGCTTGAATATTCACATTCACCGAATTTGAATACCACAGCCCAAGCCATATTAATTCACTTTGGTACCTTCGAGCTACAATTTAACACTTCTGCTACCACCCGCCATTTCAGCTGATTTCCCTCCGCGCCGGTCACCAAGCTCTGTTGAAGGCACTCAAACCAATAGCGTTCGTGAGTAAGGCATGATATATTCTTACCCAATTTTTGTTTTATGCTAAAGGACAACAAACAGGCAGATGGCTCATCTGACGGTAAATGGTAACCGTCACCTATAACTGCAATACCAGGAGTATCGCTTTTGCGATGCCGGCCTTATAAAGCGTGTTTCAATTGCTTTAAGAAGAGACCCGCATCATTCATAATTCGGTGGGTATACCGTACCAGGAAATCCATTTCACAACGCTAGCGTACGCATGATGAAGGTTCTGGAGAAACTAACAGTTGTTACCGTTTTATTCAGTTTTAGACTGTATGGATGAACAACCATCCAGAGGGCACCATATTAAAAAAATCTTGAGAGCCAAGTGTTCAGACTATTGACGTATCTGCAAAATTCCTAACTACACTCAGAGCTGTGGTTTGTTATATCTACTGTTCGCTTTTTATCAACTAGCTTTTCCTCGCAGCTTCGCTCGTGTTAATGTATATTTAATCTATCTTATAGAATACTTTTTCTGGATTAAAGGTACCCTTAAACATACCCTTGAAAAAGTGTATACAATTCATGATAATTCGTTGAGTAAATTAAACGAAAAAGCACAACAAACAAACAAATTCACTTTTGTATTTAGAATATTAGCTAACATTAGGATAGGATTGGTCTTAGCCGATGAAACGAATAAAATTATAAAAATGGTGTCCTACATTATTATATCATAATTTATGTAATAATGCTATATTTTTTTTATTTTTCGGTTAATTACATTTAAAATAAATTAATAATACCTTGTATTTTAGTATCTTAATTTACTTGAACGTAACATAATAAATATGTATATATCGTAATAATATGGGTAACAGTGCAGTGAAAGTATAAAGCCTCTACTTTAAGCCATACGCTGACAGGAACCTTGGCAACTTTATAATGAGTTCGTTAAGCCTTTAGTTCGCTCGTTTCCTCCGATAAAACGCTATTGGAAAATTCTTATTGATTTTATAAAATTTGATGTCTTTTGTTTACGATTTTTTCTAAACTATTTTTCTCTAAATTTTGTAATTTAAATTATTAAAGATTTATAAAATAACTCATTAACAATTATTCTTTTTCTATATCATAGGAGGCAAACGAACAGGCGGGTTACCCGATGTTAAGTGATCAGCGCCGTCCATAGACACTAGCAACACCAGGGGAGTCACAAGAGCGGTGCCAGCCTGTGTTTGGGGGGAGGGGGGATGGGATAGGGAGTAGGGGGTGGGAACGTGGGCCTCCGGTACTCTCACTGATCGAACAAAATACAACAATGTAAGCATTGTTACTTCACGTCGGTTTTGTGTGAAACCGACGGTACTACCCCGGGCGAGCCGACCCATTCATGCTGAAACCAGTAATATCTTCAGCGTGGCTCTACCACCTACAAAATTCTATTTCTATCCCAATTTTCTATTGTATTATATATTAAAAATGCAATAAAAGTATATCATAAATAAAATGGTTTTTAAATGGAAAAAAATCGACTAAATGTAGATTATTATTGATCAGCATACTATTGACTGGACGCCAAGTTAAATTAATGTCAATCTCATGATATACAAACGGCAAGAGTGTATACAAGCTAATAATGTATAGTAAAGAAGCAAATAAATACGCAGTCCATCTGATGTTAAGCAGTTCTTACGTCTTATCGATTATTGAGGTGTTTATAAGATACGAATAGGCTAGTATGAGAACACTTGTGCAGCCGCATCCGATGCCTCGTAGCCTCGTCATGTATACAAATAAAAGACACATTAAACCTGGGATAGTACAGATCAGCGGTTCTTAACTTTTTTATTCATCGACGAACTAACATACTGTTTAAAAATTCGCGACACCCTTACATACTTTTTTAATCACTAATCTATTGGACGTATTTTTTATTACGTAAGAACATAACATACAAATACATAAAGGAAAAAACGGTGCGTGTATCAGTGTGTACGCGGGGAAGAAGTGAGTCTCTAGGTGGTAAAACGATGAAGCTACTAATGGTTTCAGCATGAAAGGGTTGGCTCGCCCGGGGTACTACTACCCTCTCACAGAAAACCGACGTGAAGTTACAGTGCTTGCATTGCATTGTTGCGTTTCGTTCGCTCAGTGAGAGCACCGGAGGCCCACAACCCCTCCCCCTCCCACCTAACCCTCCCCCAAACACAGGCTGGCAACGCACTTGCGACTTCCCTGGTGTTGTTAGTGTCTATCGACGGCGGTGATCACTTAACATCAGGTGACCCGCCTGTTTGTTTGCTTCCTATGATATAAAAAAATGAGACTTCTTTGGCTCACATGTATTAAATTATCTATATATGAGAATGCTCATAAGCAATATACTATACGAAGTCCCGTCCTATAAATACTTAATCATACATTTACTCATTTTGGTATAGTACCTACTACACTCACCCGCCCAGACACTAATAGATACACACAATTACATACCTACCCTAAGTTTATCACGTAATAACCTAAATATTTACTTACTGTGCCTTAATAAATTTATCTTAAGAAATAAGAACTTAAAATAAGTGTGCGATAATAAATATATCGTATTTGTAAAACTTGCGACACATCAATAAATCGCGACGTGGTGGTTTAGAACCGCAGGTCTTGGTAACTTGGCGCCCTGAGCTTCCGGATAACTCAGGTGCTCTCGGGGCACGATTGCTTCGGGAGCTACCTGTGTCGTATAGGCCGGGAACCGTTGCCAGGGTGCCATCACTGTGACTGCGCGGAAGACACCGTGCAGCACACTTTAGTCGAGTGTTCTGCCTGGGAATAGCCACGCCGCGAGCTCGTCGCGACCGTTGGCCCGGATCTCTCGCTCTCGGCCGTCATCCGTAAGATGGTCGAGAGCGAGAGCGGGTGGAGCTCCGTCGCCTCATATTGCGAGGCGGTTATGCTCGCAAAGGAGGCGGCGGAGAGGGAGAGGGAGCAGACCTGCCAGCTCCCCTCCCGCGATCGACGATCACGGCGGCGCAGAGTGAACGATGACCTGAGGCCGCCGTAAAAAGGGCCTGCGGGCGGCGGACGCGGGCACGTCCGTCGCTCTGGCAGAACTTTTGCACAGGCCCGTGTGGTTGAGGCGCATTGTACCGATGCGCCTCCCACGATCGTCGGGGAGGGCAACTCTCGCCCTCCCCTGAGGGGTCTACGATTTTGACCCCTCGACCGCGACGAGACCCCTGACGAGGGGCCGACACCTGCTGGGGAGTAGATGTAGTGCCAGTTCGGCAGCTCCTGCTCCCCGGCCTATAATGGGGTTTTAGTCCGTGCAAGTCGGGTGGGGCCCTCAGCTGCCCGGCTAGAGTCGGAATCCGTAGGGATATCCCCATGTTAAAAAAAAAGGTCTTGGTAACACCACAGTTACAAAAGAGGTATTTGGTCTTCTCGTTTGACTTACAGATAAGGTATGTATAACTCTGAAAGGACCGAAGTCTTGAGACTGGTCTTGTCGTGGTAACAGAGACTGCTAATTTTAAACGCTATGCTGGAACGCTTCGTGGGTCAGTGCTTCGAATCGAAGCCGATAGCATGAATAAGTTTTAAATTAGAAGACCTACACTACAATAGGTGATGTAACCACAAGAATGGAATCACTAGTAAAAGCTTTTATTTTAATTTGTATCATATTCGTTATTGTAATCATAACGGTTGAGTGGTTTACCCGATGGCATAGCGATTCGGTGACCGCATATTGGAACGTCAGTTTCTACTTACCAATTTTTGTTTTAATTGCCGTACGTTTTCTAATTGAAATTTGTAATACTATCAGTTAACGATGAAGGAAAACAACGTGAGGAAACTTAAACCTGAGTAATGTTATTTTAGTACCATCGTATCTACGAAAAATGTGGGCAAAAATTTGCTGTACACGTTGTTGGAAATGTATTCAGGTATTCTTTATCTGAAAGGCATAAACTAAACTTTAAATTTTAGCGTTTTTTTTTTCATTGACGAACATAAACACCGAGTATAGATTACGGTAAGGCAGGTGTCACTACACCAAACAAACCTTGTTTGATTAATGATAAACTTCAACACGGGCTTACGTTTTACAACACCGCAATGTCTTATGTGAAATAATTTTTGTACATTAAATTCTACCTTGTAGTAGGGTACGTATGGAAGAATTTCCTTTGTGACCCTTTTAAACTCCGGTAGCACATGATGAACATTCGTGTCAAAGTTGATAGCGAGATGTATTTTGTACCATTTCTTTTTTACGTTACTACAAGTTATCGTTACGCGGTATTGGACGGAATGTGCAACCCACACCATTCCTTTTGGACGTGAATATCAAAGGCGACGTTGGGAAATTTCACAAAATTTAGGTCAAACAACTTGGTTTTGTTATACATTGTTTGTTATGATTGCAATCTAACCCTATCTGCTAGTAATCGTCTGGTAATCGAAATTCAATCATGATTAATTACTTTTAAGTTTGAATATTATTGAATTTCTTTTCCGTAGAGTATAGATACCACTATAATCATCGAGCATATTTTTAAAATATGTTCTATTACGTAAGCTACAAAGGTGTGCAAACACGTTATTATGCATTAATTTTTAATTTATTGAAAACTGAAAGAAATATATTATACAACTTCTTCAGAATAACGTGTAGACCAAATATTTCATTATAGACTCATGTGTAATTGATAGTTAGTGTGAACCTAAACGAGGAAAGTTTTATTTAATCCAACTTATTTGTAAAACACCAATTTTGTCTTTCTTCTACGTGATATACTTAACTATGCTAAATCTCAAACTTTATATATAGTGCGGGCAATGTGCTTCAAAATGTGTTGCCACTTTTTTTTTTCTTGGAATATTCATACATTACTATCAAAAACATTGTGACTTGAAAGTTGAAATTTATACTATTATCATAGTAGTTTTATTGTCCTATTTAATAAAAATGTAATCTCTCACAATGACCTGATGCACGTCACTGCGTAGAAATTTAGACAGCTGACTACTATTTTGTGCATGTAATAACTAATAAGTATAAAGCTAAATTATCACAAGTATAATAGCCAAAGCGTAAGTGCTTTCTAGTTTGTCATAATTTGATAACAGTATGATAAAATTATAAATCAAAAATAGCAAAATAAACATTTCGCTCTAAGATATATATTGAATAGGTAGGTATAGACTGTTTTTTTGCGTGTCACGTGCTATAAAATAATAAGGACATAAGTAAACAAGTAGCTTATCGTATTGATAGCGTATCGGACGATGTCAACCGCGTGTAATAAGCGCTAAATGTGATATCAGGCTGAAACGACACGTAAATTAAAAAAAATCCCTTTATCGTAAATATTATCGTGCTGATAAAATCAAAATTAATTGTCGAATTTCACCGGGTTAGGTTACATTTGCGTGTAAAACTCGCCGCCGACTTGTTTATTTCAGTAACGAATTATTTTCCAAAAACGCAATTTACGTCCTAAAGTAATACATATAATAAGAATGTAAATCTAACGTGTCTGTACTTTTTATTGTTATACTGTATTGTTGCAGGTGTCTTGGAATAAGTAAGAAAATACATTTCAATCATTATTAGAAATTTTTGTCTGTCTGTTTGTTTGAACACGCACCACTGCTAAAGTACTGCGTTTACCATAAAACCTCAAGAAAATCATAAAGCATATCCTCGAGTAACATTTAGTCTTCGCTACATTAAAATCGGTTGACTCCAACAAAAGTTATTGTAATTTTAATGACGACGCGACTTAAGTACGACAGAATAGTAAATAAGTAAATGGACTTAAGACATTCAGATGATTTTATGAGTCACTGTTTTCGAAGTGAAATTTCTTTATCGACGTAGGGAGGAATTTTAGAGCATGTAAAAACGTATATAACGTTTTTCGGTTACGCGCCATCTTAATTTCTGTACATTTTTCCGTTACGCGCCATGTTCATTTCTAAAGGTGCGCTCACAATGATGAGATTCCGTTTTTCTTTTTTTTGTAAATATAGTAGATCATTTTTCGAAAAACGATGTCATAAAGAAGTTTCACTTCTTACGTGTGTACACTGATACACGCACGTATTTTTTTTACATTAGGTTCCACGCGGACGAAGTCACGGGCACAGCTAGTTTGTAAATAAGTTTATTACAAGTAAGTAATCTCTGAGAGATACTAAATCGATTTTGAAAATATCTTCATATTGGTAGAAAGCAACGTTCAGACGAACAGAGTCGCTGGTAGTTATTAGTATATACGTACAAAAATAGATTTTAACGTATCTATATGTGTAAATATTTATTTGAAATTGATAAACTCTTCAACACTCTAATACTTCCGCGACATATGTGCTAAAATATTTATTGAATACTATCTTTAAAAGCACGCGATATGTTTGATTGGCGAGATAATATCGAGGGGACTATTCTGTCAGTTGAACAGCTGTTAGACATATCATACTTTTGAATGTTTAAATCATTTACAATTTGTTTTTTTTTTATGTTTTTCTAGCCAACTCTCCCAATGAAAAAATAAGTAATGAATCCATATCAATTATTACAACGTGACTTAACTTGACCTCGAAGTGAAAAATCTTCATTTTATTATATGTCCTGATAAATGTATCTAAGCGCCAGTTTTCTTTCTAATTTGATTATATACAATTTTCATAGGTGGTATTACCATACGATGAGAGCGTCCGCTCTAAAGGGGCACCTCAGTGGTATAAAAAAATGAGGGAATAAAATTCGAAATGTTATTTTCGAGTTTGAAGCAATGAGTGTTCAGTGGCAGCTTGATCAGACAACACATCGATTGATTTCGGTTCGAATTTACGAATGTAACAGAGATCACGGTGAAGGGAAGCAACGTAATGGAATTATTTAATTTCTCTAATACCTATGTACTAATAGTAGTCAAGTTCAAGTTAAAAGCCTATCTCCAAGAATCTGTAGGTGTGTTCCGGCAGCTGCTCTTGAGAGCCATTCTCTTTTGGTTTAGCATCCGATGATATTTCGTTCAAAAGGTAAAAAGCTACAAACATTAAAAAATCCTCATCTGCTTAGAGGCGCGTGAATCGTGCAACCAAACACCATATTCTTATCTCGCTCATGCTAAACTCTACATCAGACTGGCACTCACTATTTTCATCCACATAATCCTGTGACATTTGGGTCAAAGGCCAACCAAGACTACGACCAAAAACAATTCTTCCAAAAATGTCTATGTGACTTCCTTATTAAATTTATATCAAAAATAGGTCACACGTACCCCGTTCCGAGAATAGGTTAAAATCGAAACGAAAATTACAAGGAAATATGGTAGCCGGTTTAGTGAAATGTCACAGTGGTAATCAACATCGTGTCACGCTTCATATCGTGTCACGTCGGATACAGTGAGGAGACGTGGCAATTTGTGGCACGCACGTCGCGGGGTATTTTTCGCCTATTTCTGACAACTCCACCGTTATCGGAACGTTTTGTTTAATGTCTCCTACGGTACTGACAATGACAGCAGTAACCCTTTCTGACTTGACAGCGTCGAATAAATGATGCGGAGTGGGTTTTGAAATAGCGTAAATAGATTTTGGTGTTGATGGGATTGTTTTGAGCTGTGACACTTAATTTAACTTTGTTTGATTACCAGTTATTACTTTTTGTAATCTGGTCTTAATTAGTTTTATTAATAACTAACTGTGCCTGCTACTCTGATGTAATTGTGTATTAAGCATTTGAAATATTATAACTGAATTTATGGACCAATAGGTTATTTACTTCAACAATAGGAGAGAGAATCGTGCAAAAATCAACTGATGCTAAGATATTTCCAACAAATTGACTAATTAATTGTCATCTTTTGACTTTTCTACGAACTTTACTAAATTAATTAGATTTCAACATCTTTAAATGAAGATATAATTTTATTTCGAGAGCTGATTTTGATGATCTAGCTTGTATATTACTCGAAGCTATTCTGAAGGCATATTTGAAAGCCCCATGAAATTTACCTAACAGTTTTGGAAATTAGCCTTATCAAATAATATTTTAAGAAACATTTTGACTGTATTCTTTTATATTATTATTTTTCGCTTTATAGTGGATGGAGAATACTCCTAGGTATTCTTTTTCATTACTTATAGAAGACAATTCATGTGGTATTTGTTAATATGCGTGTCAAAGAAAATAACTGTTTGAAATAAATTACTTCATAAATCGTTTTTATTTACTGTACACGGTACTAGGAGTATTTGCTCATATGTATGCATACTTGTCATATTTTTTTTATTCTTATGTTACCGTTTGTGGAACGCGATTTATTAACCTGGATCTGGACCTTATTAATTGCGATACAGTTTTGCTAATGTAACTAATACCGTTCAATAATTTTTTTTATTATGACATTCTGATGGTTTCCATCAAACTTTATTATGTTTAATATCTCTCACAATTAAACTCTGAAAAGCGTTTACTATTATGTAGTGTAGGATGAAAATATGACGTCTGATAAGTTAAACAAAAAAAAAAATCAAATTTACCCATCCCGTTATATTCGTAACAAATTGCAAACTCCTTTGAATCCACGCAACCCTACCCATAAATTTGTATATACGTATCCACACAGTCAGACGTCCAAAACAAACATTGCACTTAAAAACCGGGGGACACACGGTGATTTGCATATGGAATACCGTAACATATGCACCAGTATCTACATATCTGGATTCATTCCTTCATATTCAAACGGTTTTTGTTGTCCATTTCGTATTACTGTGTTTGTTATTTTAAAGCGAAATATATATAATAACTTTGCAATGTTAATTTATTTATTTATCATAAGAATCAACAACAATAACATAAAATAAGAAGGTAAAAACATACATGGAAAAAACTTAAAATTATTTATGACACTAATTATAGTTGACTACAGCATTAACCATCATAAGATGCGATGCGGAAAACAATAAAAGTAGAAGAAAGAATTATGAAAAAAATAAGAAGAAAATAAAATAATACAATTCGATAATGAATAACTTAAAAATTAAGCAAAAAAAAAATCCTGCAGAGATTAATTAAATAAAAAACTAATTTTTGATTTGAAATTTAATAGGGAATTACTAAATAAGTCTATCCTGTAATCTTTTTTAACAAGGTCGTTATATTGTCGAGATAATCTGGGAACAATGGAGAAATGTTCTAAATTGGTTCTGCAGCTTTTGTGACCAAATAAAGAGACAGGGAATCTAGGTAGCCTGGAAGGCACAATAATGTTAAATCTATTCAAAAGTTCTGAATTATCAATGTGGTTATTGAAATGTTTATATAAAAAAGTCATGTTCAGCATAATTCTTCTATTGTACAAAGATTTAAGTTTAACTTCTTTCAGTCTATCAGAATACGGAGCAAATTTCTTAGAGTCTGATAAACAAGCTATAGTAAAACGTCTTTGAATACTTTCGATACGGTTTATGTATACTTGATAATGAGGGCACCAAACAATGCTACAATATTCAAGTTGGCTTCTTACAAGCGTGCAGTATAGAAGTATCTAATATTAACTATTCTAACTTAACTAGTTTAAAAATTATATGAATTATTCAACTGAATAGCAGTTGTTCTACCTATAGTGATTGGAAACATTTTCTAGATTCTTAACATAAGGTAATGAATGTGAAAATTATTAATTCTAAATTTTGTTGCTATAACAATTGTCAGCTTCATTTGACATTCATTCCAACCACTGCATTGAAATATTCAGTTCTCACTAACATCCTCACGAATGTCCCCAAACCGTTTCACAAGTCATTCATTAATTAGATACTAATACGTTTTCATTTTAAATTGGCTTATCGTTAACTAAGTATGTTCGTTCCTGGCCGTTTTTGGCCACACCGACTGCTTCAACTCCGGTGCTAGTCTGCTTTGATATGTCTAATATAGTCAATTTTCTTGCGAATGATGCATGCACGTGTGTACAAGTGAGAACACCATTCTTGTAGTTGTAACTGATTGCCGCTGGTGGTCGAGTTCTTAATTCATCGCGTCCAATATCAAGTGCAGTACATCGATGTTTTTCGTAAATTTACATTATAGTTGCTGCATGAGCTCTTTATTCTTATATATAAATTTACGCAGTCTGCATGGGTTGAACCATGGCATCTTATAAAATACCACAGATTGTTTTGTTTTTATGGCAATAAAAATAAACCCTATTGTTTTAAATACATTTATAATTGCTTGAATAATGAGTGCACTAAAACAATTCGTTATAGCAAAGCCAAATAATCTAGGGGACAAATAAAGGCCACACTTCATATTTGTTATTACATATACAGAGCGCGGGAGGGTGCTATTCATATTCAAATCACTCTCAAATCTACAACTATTATTATACCAGGCCCATTGTGTGGGTCCTTAGGGACCTATATCATTATTCCTCCGTGTCCTTCAAATCATTCCCGATGTAAAAGTGTTGTATTTAGTTACTATGGACGCGCGTGGGCCCCCAATTGTCGAGAGGGTGATTCGAAAACGCTTTATATCAATTTAGTATGCATTTCCCATTCACACTGACTCGATCGAGTATATTTTACGGTTTACAACGCCATTATCATTGCGGCTTCGACGTGGACCATAATGATTTACCGATAGTAAAAAGAAAAATCAAATTACAAAATCGAATAATAAATTTTGGGGAAATAAAATTATACAGTCCATAAAGGGCCATTAGTAATAAAACATTAGTATCGTGGATACGTGAATTCATCGGCTCCTTTACAGCTTAATTTATGTGACGCTAAACATTTTTATGTTACGTTAATGTTTGATACGATAGTGGTATCGAATTGTCTAATGTGCCGGGCGCCTGAATTCCGGAGCATACGGACGTTCAGATAATAAACTTCGTCTGTATGAACGTCAAGTTTAGCACCCTCCCTGACAGGTTTTTTTCTGTTTTTTTAAATAAGCATGTTCTGTTTTGTCAGGATCAAATTTCGATGGCAGTCTCAAAATATTGACTGCATACGTCTCCGTCAGCTTAGTTTGGTTCGGGTTTGCATTATTATTTCACTATTTGTATCGACTTCTGTTTTTTTTTTGTTAGTTTATTTTATAATGTAAGTTTATTATATTTTAAATTTAGGTAAATTTATTATGAAGAGGTTAAAAATACCGCAAACTATTTTTTCCTTTAATTATCATTATACAACTTCTGTATTTTGAATATTTTCTTTTCCATTTAAACTTAATTTCAAAAGGCCTAATTAAAGAGCACTTTTATGAAAAAATAAATAATCAAAATAACATAATAATTATTATTTGTTTAAATAATGTATATTACACTATAAACAAACTCTTATGGTTCTGACTACACCTAATTTTGCTAGATTACGTCAAGATGTAAATAAGAGCTTGCAAATCCACACTCACCAACTTTATTAATTACGAAGATGTTTTATTATATTCTCTTTAATGACGTGTTGATGTTCTTTAATAAAGTAATAAAGTAAATATTGATTTTTGAAACTATCAGTTAACCTTTATAAAATATTTATACTTCAATCCATTGTTTCATTTGAATGCATGCCGTGTACAATAGCATATGCTTACATCACTCAACATACAACATTTATAACGTAAAAAGGCCATGATTCCATATTATAAACACATATTGCCCTTTCCGCTGATGGTGTTAGAATGATAAATCCCGGATATGACAATACTGAGCCTATTGTCTCTGCGGTAACAATGATCTCAGACGTACAAAAAAGGGGACGGGCAGAGATGAATAAATCTAAATCGCATTTAAGGCTTACGAAAACTGGTTTATCCTTTTGTTTTTTAAACGCGTGATTACTTTTAATATCAGTGACAGAAATTAAAGACATGCTTTCTTTAGATAATGTTTAATATGGGTTGATATAAAATTACCCTAAACGAGCTGTAAAATTCATGGGACTTTCATTCCATATGACACAAATATTAACTGGACACTGGTATTGTAAGGAATACCTTAATCGCTTTAAGATTACTAACGATAACTAACCTGTCCCTGCGATAACACATCTGTGCAAAACTTTGAACATTTGCTTCAAAAATGTCCCAATCTTTTGGGCTTAATGGAGAAGAACTCTGCTATTAAATCGTTCGATAATTTTGTCAAGCATGTGATTGCTAATTTTAAGACATTTAACGGACTTTCAACTTACCACAACGCTCTGACTTGCATCTAAATCATTTTAAAATAACCACGACTCTCTGACTGTATCTAAATCATGACTGACAAATCTTGGTGAATTTTATGTTATGCTCATGCAAACCTTCAAGAGATTAAGTAGTGAATTGTATCAAATTGCGATCACCCCTCTCTCCCTTTACATTGCCAGTTCCAAATTATCTCTGTTCAAAACCAACAAAATTGAAGATTTAAAAAAAACAAGCTGTAACAGGGCTACTCCGGTTTATTTATAGGTTTAAATGGGAGATATGATAAGCTAATACATGCAATTACCAACATATTTTTAGACGATAAAAATACTACAAGAAAAATGCTTCAGTGGCAATATTTCCAAACTCGAAACCAATAGCAAATCTGGTACTTAAAATACATGGAATAAATATTAACACCTATACCATAAATATGCAAAGAATCATCGGATAGAAATCAGTGCTTTAAGAGTACGACTACAAGAATAATAAATGAAAAGCCCGTAGTCCTTATACAACCTCATATTAATAATCACCAAAATTAGACTTTATACGGACTGATTCTTTAAAATTACCATTACAAAATCCGTTGGCAATCCTAAAGTTAGACCAAAAAAATACTTTATTCAATTTAGGCCCTGGAAGGCGCTTATGAACGACGAAGCTACCACCGGTTCGGACAAACAACCCAGTCATCGAGAATAATCTTCATTAGAATTACCATTCTACGCATACTGTTATTAAGAAGAAAAAACAGAATTAGAAATGAAATAGAACGAGAGTACAGTTAAAAAAAAAATACTCGTGCGAAGAATTAATTCAACACAACAAAACAATCAACTAACGTAATAAAATACATCGATTTAAAAGAAGCCCAAAAAAAAAGAAATACGAGTATATTATCCATACGTATAATAAGAATGTAAATCTAAACGTGTCTGTACTTTTTAAATTTTTGTGAAAAAAAATTTTGCAGGTGTCTTGGAATTAGTAGTAAAATATATTTCAATATTTTTTTAGACATGTCTGTTTGTTCGACTATTTGTATGAACACGCATCACTGCAATAAGATATTAAGTTTTTGTAATTTTAATGACGACGCGATTTAAGCACGAGAGAAAAGTGGATAACTAAATGAACTTTACATTTAGATGACTTTATTAAAACTGTTTTGTTACATAAGGTTTCACGCGGACGGAGCCACAGTCACAGCTAGTGTTTTATATGAGTACAGAATATCCTTACAGTTCTGATGCATACCTCTTAATTGAACATTCGCGCGATGGCGTCGCGTTGATAATGTCACATCTGACATTCCCTTTGATAAAACACGTTCGGTGAAAGGGTGTGAATCGTGCCATCGCTGTGAATTTAATTAAAATCACTCGATACAAACCATGTGAAGTGTTTTTATCATTGCGAATTTGTGTATCGAACTGTGTACGGAGATAATGCGAAACTCAAAATCATCAATATTACAAAGGGCAGTTGAATCTACAATCTTGTATTAAAATTTGAGAATTATTTTATATTGAACTATAACTAACAATACTAACGAAATAGTCCTTTGCAAATTCATTTTAATAAGACACTTCTAGCTGTGTATTTGTATCACTATTGTTGATAAGACCTTGAGAAATAATTGATAATCATACGGACCTGATCAACGAATATAGATGAATCTAAAGACTTATAAACTAGATTAACTGATCCAAATTTCTTTTCTGAATCAACGATTAAAGGAATGGCTCCGACAGAAGTGTAATAAGATACATGTAGCTGACCTTTTTATACTTTTAACATATGATCACAATCTCATCTGATGATAAATGACAATGTAGTCAAAGATGATAAATACACTAAACCTAGAGAGACTGGCTCAATTGCAAGTGCAGCTGCCGGAACACACACATAGGTGCTTGGCGATAGATTTCAACTAAAAGGTGAGCTGAGATGGATTTAGAAAAAGCTCTACCAGAATGCGATATCTTCCTTTACGGAAAGCTCTGGCTCAGTCGCAATTCGAGCCTACATCGCTTCAATATATCAATCGTTACATTTCAAAATAAGCAACATCCAATTTTAGCCGTTCCTGATATTTTATTTTATTTTCAAGATCCCAAAAAGAACAAAAAAACCTTATGTACGGTAAAATTTGAACTTCATTCCCGGTGTATAAAAATCGATAATCGTAGAAAAATTAAACAGTTATGTGAACGATTAAAATTTCATTAAGTTCATTTCGAAATATAACGACTCATATATGTTTATATTAGCTCTGCCCGCGACTTCGCCCGCGTGAAATAGTTACGGTCTACGCAGCGCACGCAGCGGAAGCTCTCAAAAGGAAAGAAAAAACGATTTTGAAACATTCTTCATTGGTGTTCCGTTCCTATTGGTCTGACATATAGCCTTCCTCGATAAATGAGCTATCTAACACTGAAATAATTTTTCAAATCGGATCAGTAGTTCCTGAGATTAGTGCGTTTAAGCAAACAAGTTCTTCAGCTTGTTTGCTTAATAATATTAGTATAGATTACATAGAAACAAAATAATTTCATACATACACATATTTGTTAAATTATTGACATAAATCTCTGTATAATAATTCGTATAAAGCAAAACGAGAGTAGTGTTAAGATATAGATACACGTTGAAATTATTTATAACCATAGGGGACCACCCACGAATCGACACTGCAACTAAATCGAAGATAACGCACCCTGCAATCGAATCGTTGGAGATATTTTTTCCTCTGAACATAATTCAGACAAAATATTCAAAGCATTCGTGGATTAATCGATGATTATAAGACTTTATGAAGATTTTACGATAACGTTTATTAATAAAAATAGTTACGTGAATCGTAGATTACATTTTTTTTTCTATTTTACTTTGACATCGACATTATTAGTAAATAAATTGAATATTTATTGACTCTCGTAGAAAGCTTAGTATAAAGATAAACAAAACAACCAACAATTATGTTAGTAGTAGATACGTACCTATACAATCAGGGCTGGCCCCTGTTATACGAGTAAATCTATATATGTATATATAAAGAAGTGTTTGTATAACAAAATCAATAAACTCCAATACCATAACTACACCTAAGTATTTTTAGAGATTTTTTATGCTATTCACTTTACAATAACTCACCGTTAGGTGGTGCTGGGTTGTACTATATTATTGTTAAGCTTTATATTGTATTTTAAGACGAACTATTACTAGTAAAATATATTAATTGTTAAAAGTCGCAAAATGTACATTACATTTGTCGAACGAGATCGAATGATTTTCATCTTTGTTATATACTCGTACTTATTCATTAAGAATATTAATAAATAACAAACTCCATTTCTTATAACCATATGTGGAAATTAGGCCAATAAAACCGGCAAAATTTAAAGACACGGAAAACTGTACTGCTATCGATAACAGATAGATCAAAATCGTAACGTCTATTTTTTAACCGACTTCGAAAAAGGAGGAGGTTACTACATTCGGTTGTATGTATTTTTTTTATGTATGTTAATCGATATCTCCGTCAATTATGAACCGATTTTAATGATTCTTTTTTTTATTTGAATTGGTTATAGTCAGAGGTGGTCCCATATAAATTTGAAAAAAATATCGAAAAAGTGGGTGAAATATCGTTTGATTGATTTTCACCCACTTCGTCTCTACGTATTTTCGTGAAATTGGAACCGGTTTATTATACCCATTAGAAACCAGATATATTTATGCACACTAAAAAACTAATAAGGCACTAAAAAGCGAAAAATAACTGAATTATTAAATTAACCAAATTAAATAAAAAATTTGGATATTCGCGCTACCTAATAATATATTTGAAGTCGATGCCAACATATATTTCAAATTTGTTGCAGTTATTTTTCGCTTTTTAGTGCCTTATTAGTTTTTCACATCGAAGGCGGTTTATTCTTTTTGTAATTTTTTTTTATTTTTTAAGATATAGATATTTTTTTACACAAAAATAAATAAGAAAGCGGACATTAACAATGACAAGAAAAGAAACAGTAAAACCTAAAATTAATCAGAAAAAGGAAACAAAAAAAGCAAAAAAATATCAAATCAAAGCGTGTGGATCGATCCAAAATAACATGCTAAGCAATCGACAAGTTGAAAATATTTAAAGAAATCTATAGTTAAGGAGTATTGAAAGATGTAGGCAACCCTTTCGTATGAAAGAATTATATGACCAAACATATCCAAAAAGAACGTGTGGATGCGAGTTCACAATAAAAATATATTCAAACTTAATTAAAATGTTATACTAATAATTAATGAATATAATTTTAACTCGAAATACGTATTATATTATTATTATCCAGTTCGATCACTAAATCGATTCGGTGTTCATTGTATGCAAAATTCACATCAAATTTTAAACTTTAAACAATTTACGTACAACGAAACCCGGAAAAGTAAAATCATATCAAATAAAGTATTCCCATATACTTTGTTACTTCTATAAGTGTTGAAGTATAGTTACCCTTTATTATTCAGTATATATGGCAACCCTATATAAACGCAGATGCGGCAATCTACGAATATAATGTGAACCATATATATGAAACAAAAATGTCATTCGATATTTTAATTATTTGATCTAAGCTTACTAATAAGTATGCATCAAGAATAATTCTTATGTGAGATTTTTTGTTTTACAGGTACGCGTTTGGCCTGCATCGTACTTGACAGTCAGAAATGAGGCCGAATCTGAATCGTCCTTACCCATTAGATGCCTAGTCACTCTTCACTTGAACATGTCTAAGTTATATGCTGATGGAAAGACGGAAGGAAAACAATATAAGC
Source organism: Antheraea yamamai (assembly GCA_036509395.1). NCBI lineage: Eukaryota > Metazoa > Arthropoda > Insecta > Lepidoptera > Saturniidae > Antheraea > Antheraea yamamai. The sequence continues at coordinate 1,848,829 of AP028445.1, forward strand.
TTTGTTTTTGATGACTCACTAAATATAATCATTACAACCCGTTTCTAAATTTAATCATATATAAAATAGAGGCAGTCGACGACATAGATTGTACATCAGTAAAACTGAGATATTTTAAATGGTAAATATGTAACAAAATATATCAAATCTGCAAGTATAACGCTTATTGCTTATTTCAAATAATTACAAATTAGAGAGACGAACTTCTTAGCCTTCCATGGATTCACCGTGCGGGTGCCGGGTCCATCGTGTGGCAGAGGGAGAAACTCAGAGCAGTTCCCAGGACTTGCGACCCAGGTGTAGGTTTAAGGAGGCCCCCTTTGAGATGCGCATCAACGCTCACCTTCACTGCTCGAGTTTCCCGCCCTGCCTAGCCAAATTTGGTAGGAACCTGTTAGTGCAGCCTTTGATACTCGTTCTAAAATAGAACTTACTGCAGTTCTCGACAGGCCAAGGTCCTTCAGAAGGTTGTAGAGAGATTTTGCTGGTATACCTCTCGCTCCTACTTCTACCGCGTATAACTTAACCACATAGCCATTTTTACTTAGTTCATTTGTTAGTTCGTAATATTTATTTAATTTGATTGTGTGGTCTTTAGGAATGTTGGTTTCCCACGGTACAGTAAGCTCTACTAGTATTATATGTTTTATATGTCTAGAGAAGAGGAATATGTCCGGCCTGGATGACGAAACACCAACATCCTCTGGGATTTTATAGTGCTTGTCATACGTATCCATTAAAATAGTCCAGTCAGGTGCAGTACCTAGGATTGAGAAAGGCTTGCTTTTAGAGTTTACAGTTGAGCCATCCTTTACAAAGTTAATTTGTCGTTCATTTGTGGTCAATCCTTTTTGGGTTCTAGCTACTGAAAGACTTACTGCTTCACGTATGATTTCAAGTACTCTATCATGTCGGCGTGAGTAATAACCCCTATCAAGCAGCCCCTTGCAACCTACCAATAAGTGCCTAGCAGTACCTACTGCCTCACCACAAGTAAAGCAAGATTTTTCAGAGGCTTTCCCTCATCTTACTAGGTTACTTTGATCTGGGAGGGTCATTTGGAAGGCATTAAGATAGAATTTTAATAGGGCAGGAGACCAATCATAAAGTAGGGTGCGCCATTTCAGGGCTAGCGGGATGCAGAACTCACCTAAGGTTAACCACTCACTTTGCATTTCTAAATTCATTGCGTGCACTTTATAATTATCATTTTCATCTTGTTGTAGAAAGGATTTTATTTATTATAGTCATAATAGATGTAGATGCATAATAGATGTAGATAGTCATAATAGATGTAGATGTAGATGCGAAAAAAGTTGTAGAAGTTACCGTGTATATTAATGCTATGCACTAATATAAAATCGCTATGAAGCTAGCCTTACACTTAATTGATTGCCTTTAAAATATTTAAACAGAAATATAAGTTGTTCTAGACAAACATAAAAACCGTTAAGATTAATTAATGTATATGTTAAACAAGGTAAAATTCATTCATTAAAATCCATCATAATAATATTCAAGCGCCAGTACTTCCATTATAAATAACTATTTAAATCTTAAAGGTATTGATACAAGCTATTTGGCAAGTCGTAGAAATATAAATTTAAAAGGTAATATAAGTGATAAAGTTGTTTCTTATTTTAACGAATAATTTGATGATAAATAAAACTCTAATAGTAACGAAAAGTCGATCCAAAAAGCGATTAGCACAAACCAAATCATAGGTCACCGTATGTACGCTCGGAGTTGTAAACGTGCCCTACTTTCATAGCATTTACAACCCCATAAACCATGGCGTATCGTAGTCAGGTCACGTTTGATTTGTGTCATTAGGCGAACATAGCTGGATTTTGAAGGCTTATCATTTAACATGAACAACTCTGTTTTGATCTCTTTTTATGCGTTACTTTTTGGAGTAACATATAATAAGTAAGAGTAAAATAATAAGAGTCATATAGTTGATTTTTTTTTCTAGGGAAAAATTACAACTCAGTATTCCGTACAGCATTGTAGCACTTTACAATATAACACAACCACTATATTCTTTAGATAAGAGTTATAAAACTTAAAATACTGATGCTTTCAAAGGCTTATTAGTTATCATGAACAAGTCTGTTTTAATTTCTTTCATTTTGCAATACGTTTTGAAATATCAGCTACTGTATTAAGACCGTATTATATAAAGGACGAGAATGTAATTGATATTATTTATGAGAAAGAGACACAACTCAGTATATCATACAACGTTATAGCACTTTATAATATAAATATAATGCTGACAGTATTTTACATTTGGTAAAGTCCACTCTGTATGATTTGCAAATATACTTAGAACCGATATATATTCGTAGTAAATAATCTAATGAGTTCTAAAAAAGAATAGTAAAATTATTTATATGGTATAGGAAATCTATTATCGAATCCTATCATTTAATAATGAACCGCTCTTAACCTTATTTCATAGGAAATTGTTACTAAGGCGTACAAGAAGAAATGTTAGTATAATTAAATATTGGAGAAGCATCAAAACGTAAGTATTACTCGTTGCAGAAACTGAAGTTTTAAGTTGACATGATCAACGTATACGTCCATATACGTCTCCAACAGAACTGATTAAACATTAATACTCATAAGCACACAATCCCGGACACAAACCGATGGTCCCTATAATTTCGTTATCATTCCATCTCTGTGGGCGCCGGCGGAACTTTTTGTGTTCACCTTTGTCCTATCTCACGGACATCGTCTTTGTTACGGCTGTGTGCATCGTTTTTATCTCATACGCCTTTAAATATCTTGTTAGCATTAAATTCTTGGGCATTAGGGGGTCTATTTGTGATGCGTAGGCAATATCTATTGTTCTGTTACGCATAAACTTACTGCTACATTCGGTAATGACAGACAACATCTTATATATTCAGTTTCAAGCATTACTAGGAAGTATCTTTGAAACATCATGTCTGCTATTTTACTATTGAAACCAAATAATATTAAACTTTTCTACTGAGATCTAATTCAAAATGTAATTAGTAATTATAAATTTAAGTCGTGCAGTCTATTATAAAGTGTTTTGTTTATATACGATCTTAGAAACTGTCACAAGTACTTTGTAAATAATTACATTGCATCATTACATATTATAAAACAAAGTCCTCTGCCACGTCTGTTTGTTCGAGATAAACTCAAAAACCACTGAACGGATTTTCATGCGGACATGTCGGAAAAAGTCAATCCGCCTGGGAGTTTACATCAAAAACACTTCCTAATTACTTTGAGATATAGCAAAATAATGCATGGTAGCATCCTCTTTTATAGATATAGAAAGAAGTCTGAGGCAGCATATATCCTATAGCATATTACATCTTCTATGAAAATGATGACGTACAATTCGAAAACTATTTAGACGTATACTCGTACAATATTATTACTTATCAACTTAACGTTAGTTATATTAAGCATTTTATGCATATTCTTATATTTATCTTTATATGTATAATTCTTCTGTCCATGTATGTGACTGAATTTCTCCTAAACGGTTGGACCGATTTTAATGAAATTTTAGAGTGTATTCCAGTGGATACGAGAATGGTTTAGATTCGCAACTGGGTTCGGTAGGTGGTGCTGCGGTCTGATTCTAGATTTTTTTTTACTATCAGGGCGGGACAACGTCCGATGGACCCGCTAGTAACTTGTAAATTAAAAATAGCAGAAAATAGCGTTTAATATTATTGGCACAAAATGATGAGATATAGCAGACAATTTAACCGAAGACGTTAGCTTCCTAATACAAAAATTAAGCTGGAATGCAATTACGGCTGTTGAAACAATCTAATCCAATAATGGAATAGTTATCAGTTATCAATACCAATAAATATATTTAATTAGTACCATAGTAAATAAATAATACATAAAGTGAGACTTCTATTCAATAATTCATTATATAACAGGCAAAAGCATACCGACAAGAACCCGTCGGTATAATGGCAACGATTTCAAAACCAGAATCCTACAGTTTGCAGTATTTCAACATTTGAAAGTATAATTGACAAAAATACGTCCCGTCTCTCAAATTCCGTATACGGCGTTGCCAGAACCGACACACGAATTCTAATTTATGCCTCTAATGAAACCGTCGTTGCTTTTTTAGCGTTCTAAAATCCCGAACGGCAGGTACAAAATAACACTGGGTGAGCGATAAAATGTAGCCCCATTATAAATATTCATAGAATAAAGATCACCGTATAGAGGGTATGGCCTTCAAAGGAAAATGTAATCATAATTTCCTTGAAGACTGGAGCAAAAATGCCGGAACGTTTACAAAGTTGATGAATGATGCAAGATTTAGATTGCTCTGATGAATATGTTAAAACTTCTTACCGAAAGCCATCATTATGTTTTGAATATGTGCATTTTTTAATTTAATGATTAGAATTGATAAATGGATCTTTACACAATATAAAAACAGAAAGTATTTATGTAACAGAAATCGATTTTACAGGACATAAAATTAATATGTAAATTTCTTAGGAAATAAAACCTGTGTCGCGAGTAATCGACCAAAGTGTGCGTACTAAATTAATACTGTGTTAGTCCCGTAAGAGATACTATTGGACAAAAAAAATATTAAAATAATCGTAATACTAAAAGTAAAATAAAAAAGCAGTTACTTGAACAATATGAACGATTCTTTCTAAATATTTTGAGTGGAAAAGTGGAAACAGTAAAATAATTACCTCTACCGTACTAAGTACTTATATGTATACTTAAATGTTCGAAATAGTTTACTCATCATAAACAGTTACAAAGCTTACACCACTGAGATTAAAAGAACAAAGTTATTGATCCAAATTTATTGAATATTTTGATACTAGTCACTCACAATGACTAAATCATTATAACTCTGATTCAGGCCTCAAGCTCCCTAATAAGCTCTATTTATAGATATCACAGAAAATAGGAAAGCCTGTGCAAGGGTCACTAGGCCTATGTTAAAATACAGAAATACAAGTTATATCCTGGCTTTATTCTGCAAGAATTTAAGTTAAATATATTCTATTAATCATGGCAATGAAAGACAGTCGCCAAAGACCACTGAACATAATAACAATCTATTTCTGCAATAAATTAGTAGTATTATATAATATGTTCCGATTCGAAGTATGGGGGTAGCAACAAAGAAAGATATTCTAACTTAATCCTGAGATATAGCAACCTATCCGATGAATAATATAATAACTAAAAAAATAAGGAGTAGCATACTAAACTGAATACCTACAACGCTTTATCACATCTACATAACTTATACTATTGATAATATTGAATAAATGATGTAACATTACATATTCATAAACATTTGACAAAAGAATAAAAGATAGAACAAGAGTAAAAAAAATGCTAGGCTGGATGTTACCTGTGACTTCGTCCGCATGAAATCTAGCAACTCATTATTAGAATTAATTAGATTGATTTAATTAGAGAAATAATTGTCAACTTGTTATTTTATAATTAATAGTAACTTTGAAGATACAAGAGGTATTTTTAATAAGATCTTAGACCTTAAATGTATCAGGTTAAGAGTTCCATAATACAATTTCTTGTGGAACAGACAAGCCATTATTTTTTGTCAAGTTTTCACAAAAACTTGATTATATTAACAACTAGCTGTACCCGCAGTTCCGCACGCGTTTTTAAAAGTCGTATTAAAGAAATATAAAATTATCAGACCATGAACAATTATAGAAATGTCCTTTAAAAACAATTGTAAGTACGACACGCATACTAATTACAGTAACATGTTACGTATACATTAGATATATAAATACCAACAGTGTGTCAAATGAGGTATATCATCAGCAACATATTTAGAACCTTAAGCCACCATATAGCTACCTCAGTGCTCACTTATACTGTATAAAGAACTAATGAAAAAAATGGTTTCAAGGTAGATAATGGTATAATATGTCCATATTATCAATAAGTAATACGTTTATGGTCTAATATCATATTAGAAGGACCCCTTCTATCTTTAAAATTACCATTAATAATTATACTCTTGAACTGTAAACAATGAATGAGCTGACGTCTCGAAATCTTGCATAAATATAAATCAAGATATAAAAGTTCATATCTATCTAAGCAGTTTTTAATATTTGACAATTTATAATATAAATTTGCAATAGTGCTTATTGAACTCGATACAATATTCTTATATGTTACTATGGTTACTGAGTTACATAGACAAAAGCGCGGTAAATAAAATGAAATGGTCACTAAAATTTCCAAAAAGACAATATAATTCAGAATACACACATAGATACAGATATATGAATTTCAATTATATTTATTCTTAGAGTCCAGTACAACACACATCTTACGCACATGCTTACAGTGACCAACATACTTTTTGCTGAATTTCATGCGGACGAAATCACAAGTAACAGCTAGTCTAAAATAGAATAACCTAAATTACTTCTTATACGATCAGCTATCTGCCGGTGAAAGTCTCGTAAAAATCGAAACGTTTTGGAGATAGCACTGCGGGCGAAGCCACGGTTAACAGTTAGTATAAATTAAAACTGCCCAAATTACTTTTTATACGGTCAGCTATCTGACAGTGAAAGTCTCGTGAAGATCGGTCAAACCGTTTTGGAGATAGCACTGCAAGCAAAGCCACAGTTAACAGCTAGTATAAACTAAAATTGCTTGAATTATTTTTTTTAAGGTCAGCTATCTGCCAATGAAAGTTTCGTGAAGATCGTACGAACCGTTTTAAAGATAGTACTGCGAGTGAAGCCACGGTTAATAGGTAGTTTAAATTAAAATAGATTAAATTACTTGTTATAAACTAAAATTGCTTGAATTATTTTTTTTAAGGTCAGCTATCTGCCAATGAAAGTTTCGTGAAGATCGTACGAACCGTTTTAAAGATAGTACTGCGAGTGAAGCCACGGTTAATAGGTAGTTTAAATTAAAATAGATTAAATTACTTGTTATGATTCCGCTATCTGCTGGTGAAAGTTCCGTGACAATCGGTCAAACCGTTTTGGAGATAGCATTGCGGACCTAAGTAACCCGTTGTAATTTCAGCTATCTGCCAGTGAAATTCCCGTCAAAATCGGTCCTGCCGTTTCTGAGATTACCCGGAACAAACAGACAGACAGACCGACAAAAATTGTAAAAATTGCATTTTTGTTATCAGTAGCGTGTATACTTTCGTACCCAATCAGTTAATTTTTTTTATTTTGATATTACATACAGACACTTCATTTTTATTATATGTATAGATGATAAACCTCATTCGACACACTGTTATTATTTATATATCTAATGTACACGATACATGTTAGTGTAGGTGGCGTGCGTGTCGTACTTACAATTGTTTTTGAAAAAGTATTTCTATAATGGTACATGTTCTCACAATTTTACATTTGTTTAATACAATTTAAACGCGTATGGAGCCGCGGATCGAAGCTAGTATTGAAATATAATTTAAAGCTATAGACTACAGTGACTACCTTTCAATGAGTGGATTGTATGCGCTTTTTCTACTTCGTAACATAAATTTAAAATATAATAATGATCAGAGTAAATGAAGCTAGCGTCTAATCGTCTAGTATGTCACGCACGTTATCCTGTGACTCGTGTCGTTTATACACATGCTTCTTACGTTAAAGCTAGTGGTACTCCAGGCATTTATAAATTAAAGGGAAACAAAAACGGACACTTCATTTTTCAATTTCAATTGTTTTTAATGGAGAATTATGTGTTCTTATTTAACAACTTTGTATGCTGAATTATTGTTATATATAACAGTATCTTAACAAATGCGTTTTGTAATAGTAGCTCATAGTTTTTTATGTCAAAATTTCTCAAATTACCTATTCAAATTACAAATTAAAATTTGAAAAATTTCAAATAAGCGTTATATTTTCTATTTGAACATAGCACTTAATTGTACCACTGTTGATCCTAAATTATTTGATAAACGAAGTTACTTTAGGCCGTTTAGAAATGATAGGTATGAGACTTTTTGGTTTTCAAGATATACTGTTCAAATTTAGTCTTCATAAAGACATGCTCGAAAAATAATAGCCGCAGACGTTCTTGAGGAATAAGAAGCAGATTTTATCGAACTCGTACTTACGACTGAAACATAGACCTCTCTCTGTGTCGCCTTAAAACGTATATAAGATTCTACAAATAATGACACACCATTTACCATTAATAGAAAACGACAGTAAGTTATTTCAAGGGTCATAAGGACAAAAAACACAAGTTACTACACCCGTAAAAGTTTCTAATATAAAACAAATAAATCAATTTATTATTACTAGATTCCAAATAGAAATTTTAAAATCGAACCGTGTCAGATGGAAACAATTCCACGAGGGCCTGCCTGTCCACAAACAAAAAATATGTACAAGCTAAAACTTTTTTCAATCCCCAACTTTACGTGGGTCGTGTTCGGGTCCTTTTTTTATTTTTAGAGACATTGATTGATTGAACCTTATGGCACATCTATGAGAAACTTAGCAGGGTATTGTTTTTTTACTTGTTCTAACCGCATTTTTTACCGAATTCTAAAACAGTTTTCGAGTTTATTGTATCTTCATTTAGATAATTTTTGGTCGCTTTCAACGCGAAGAGGGTGGGTTTTTGAGGGATTTAGTAAATTGCTTTTAATTATTATCATTGTTCCTTTGTGCGTTCGTTTGTGGTTTAATTTTGAGGTCAAGGAAAAAATGTCCCATGTAGGTAAAAGATAGTATTTGTAAGCAATGATAGCTTAGATTTAGCCAGTAGTATTGAATCGATTAGCCACTACCACAGCAACAAAAAATGTTTGATTTTATTTATGGGAGGTGTACCTGGAAAAGTTAATCAAAAACTAGTCATAAAAAGAGCGAAACATTACTAACTAAAACAACAAAAAGAATTAAAAACGCTTTTCTTGGTTGACGGAACCTGACTGCAATTACATATTTCCATAAAAATGTCTCTAAGTAAAGTGAAGCTTAACTTTAAAAGAAAGCTCTTTCAAAGACTTCAATTTTGTATTGTGTGTATTTGGCTCTTTAGATGGCGTGTTTACCGGCCACTGCACTAAACTAAATTGGTAACTCTATCAACTGATGGTGAAAGAAAATATCGTGAGGAAACCTGAACCTGAGGAATTTCCTTCTAGTACCAGCGTATATGGAGAAAATATAGAATTGTGAATTTCTCGGAATTTGAAATCAACGATACGTTGTATGCCGGTATGATGATAATGTCTTCTTTCGTAAAGAGGCCTTAGGCCCATTAATGAGACTCTTATAAACTGATGTTCTTATTTATATATTATAATAAACGCTAAATTTGATTTAATATACAATTTTAATTATTGTTGTTATAATGTATAATTTTAAAGCAAAAATAAAGTCTGTTGGGTTCAAATGAGCAAATAAATTCATCGTTTAAAACGTAAAGCCCTTTAAAAGTTAAATAGATGGATAGACGAACGACATAGGCTTAACTAATAGGGTTTCTTTTTTAGGAAAATAATCTTATTAACGATCTACTACTATATTCACAATAACAACAATACTAATATCTTCGACATTAAATGATGTTTTATTCAGGAATAATGTTAATTTTTTTCGGCCTGACTTCGCCTTTCCCCTGGCGGGCCTTCACAAATTCACCGAACTACTAAGGCACAATATTAATATAAAAGATAGAACGGAAACTAGCTAAAAACGCTCCAAAACGGCACAATCACACAAGCATGCGCATCGACGAGAGGTTTTAAAAGGTACTCTATAGACAGCAGCGTGAAAACCGCTTAGGAGTCTCGTCGTTGCGCATGTTTGTATGAGTGTGCCGGTACGAGTGTTTGTAGGTTGCTTCCGTACTGTCTCTTATATTTATAGGTGAGTGCTAAAGTTATTTAAGGCATATGGATGCCAGAGTGGCCGAACCTCGGCTTAGGCTGTTGCCTGGGATGCAACACCGCGAATCTGTCTAAACTAGCTTTTCATACATACACGAATTCGTGAGACACACATGTGTACCGGCATGTGAACCTCACGAATTTTAACGTGTATTTCGTGTCTGAAAACTAGGCTAATCTGAGCTAAACCCAGTTCGAAAATAAGAGGAAAAATAAAAACCCTTTCACCATATGTGTACTTGAAGTCCTGAACAACGTCAATTGCAATCTGAAAGTTATTCAATATCTGGATTGATCCTAGTTGATCTCGCAAAATAAAACCCCGAAATATGTGATGGTCGCTCTTCAATCCTTCTACATAGAAATATTAGCTTTTTCCCGTGGCTTCGCACGTTTTAATATAGATTTATTCGATATCTCGGGAACAACACATTTTTCTCTAAAGTACTCTATGTTCAATTCTGGATTCCGGCAACGTGTACACAAAATTTCACAATGATCAGTTAATTGTATAAAGTGTAAATGCATAACAATCGAACAAACAAACTCATATTTATAATATTAGTATAAGGATATAACAAATATGGTTCTTGGAAAGGTTATATTTCCAAATGCTAATTTAGCAATTAAACTACAATAGTTAGTTTATGATAAAAATAATACCTAATAAAAATTGACGATAACGTCGTTTCGCTAGTGTAATTGTAAGTTTTAATGGTGGTAGAGCCACGCTGAAACTATTACTGGTTTCAGCATGAATGGGTCGGCTCGCCCGGGGTAGTACCACCCTCTCATAGAAAACCGACGTGAAGTAACAGTGCTTGCATTGTTGCGTTTCGTTCGGTCAGTGAGAGCGCCGGAGACCCACCTCCCCTCCCCTCTCCTCTCTCCTCTCCCTCTCCCTCCCCTAACCCTTCCCCCCAAAGGGTGGCAACGCACTTGCGCCTCCTCTGGTGTTGTTAGTGTCCATGGACGGTGGTGATCACTTAACATCAGGTGACCCACCTGTTCGTTTGCCACCTATGACATAAAAAAAAAAAAAACAAAAAGCCCTCAATAAGAATGTGTAAAAACAGCATATAAACACAATGTCTTACAAATACAAATAACTATATGGGTAACAAAAAAGAAACTGGTCCTATAGCCAGCGGCTACAAGCGAATAAAACGAGCCCTCGTCCCCTTGGAATATGCTATAAAAACTCGTCGTCCTTCTGTTTGCTGGTTTTCGTTTTTACAATTTAAACAAACAAGCAATCCTATTTTGGCTGTTCTGCGGTAAAATAAATAATTCAGGTTTCTAGTTAGTGTTCGAGTTCACGCTGAAGTAACGCACTATGTTTTAAAAGAGTTATTAAAAAAATAAAGTTACACAGACGGCACACGATAGAGAGACGGAGAGCGTTTTATCCTAATATTATAAATACGAAAGTAAGTTTGTTTGTCACGCTTTCGCTTCTTAAAAACCCAATAGGTCATCATTATATTTGCCATACAAGTTCTCAGGGGTACAAAAAAGGATACATACTTTACGTACAGAAAACTGCAGTCTGCAATTCAGCATTAACACGAGCAAAGCCGCGGCTAAAAGCTAGTAATTTATTTATTAAGTAATTATACATATTAAGTCAATGTCCTACTTAATTTCTTAAATAATAACATACATAAGACAAGGTAAATCATTGAGATTGTATGGTTATTTTATTGTAAACTAGTTTTCGGTCGGAGCTTCTCTCACATTAACGCAAATTTAATATCTCACTCGAAAACAACATTTTTTTCCTGGATAAAATATAGCCTATTTCCTTTTCATTTTAATGACGACGCGACTTCAGTATAAGAGAAAAGTTTATACGTAAATCGACTTAATATATTCAGATGATTTTATTACACACTATTTTTTTACATTAGGTTCCACGCAGACTAGGGGTGTGCGAATATCGTTCGAATCGAATCGAATCGAATATCAATATTCGATTCGAAATTCGAATCGAATAATTCGAATATTCGAATTATTCGAAATTCTTCGAATAATTCGAAAAATTTCGAATAATTCGAAATATTTCGAATAATTCGTAAAAATTTCGAATAATTCGAAAGTTTTCGAATAATTCGCGAATTAAGGGCGTATTCTAGTCTAGAAGCATGAATTTCAGGTAATTTTTTGAAGTGCCGTAAAAAAAGGCAATCAATATTTTTACCAAAAAAACTATATTAATTGTTCTATTTGTGTAACTATATTTCATGGTTTAAATAAAATGTATATTGACTGTTAAATTTTTATTCGAAAATTGAAAATAAGAAACCCTGAAAAAAATTCGAATTATTCGAAAGTTCCCGAATAATTCGAAAAATTTCGAATAATTCGAAAATTAAAATTCGAATTATTCGATTCGAGTTTCGAATCGAATATTAATATTCGATTCGGAACGAATAATTCGTAAGTTCGAATTATTCGCACACCCCTAACGCAGACGGAGTCGCGGGCACGGCTACTATAAAATATAACTTGTAACATGATTATAAAATTGTTTTTTTCTAGATCACTATAAGAAGTAAAATTGCACGATGTTTATACAAAGTCGAGTAAGAATCAAAATGACAATTTAATAATAAAATGCACAAATCCCAATTTATTACGCTTTAAACTTGAATTAATATTATTTATACACTAGCTGTACCCGCGACTCCGTCCGCGTGGAACCTAATGCTAATGTAGCTACCGAGAATGTCATCCTCTCTGGTAGACTGGCTGAAACTTTTGTAAATATTATAAACTAGCGGGCCCGGCTGACGTTGTCCCGCCCTGATTACACCCCCGCAGCCCCCTTGTGGGTGGAATTTCGTAAAATCCGTTCTTAGCTGACCTCTACTCGGCGATAGGAATATTCCTACCATATTTCAAGTCGCTACGCCTTATGGTTCCAGAGATATCGTGATGAGTCAATATATAGGTGGGAATCTCTTATATATATATATATAGATAGATAGATAGAATGTCGTTCAAACAATTGAACACATAAATGAAATGTCGCATGTCTGTATAAATACCTTTTATGATAATTTTAATAAAGTCTATTTTCCGCACTCCAAGTGTTATTATTACGCTGTTCGTGTTAGTCTGGAATGTTCTAGTAGTGAGCCGAAGCTCCTACACTAACAATAGTGACTAATGAAATCATCTGAATATATTAAGTCCATTTACTTACCTACTTTTCATACTTAAGTTGCGCCGTCATTAAAATTATAATAAATTTTGATAAAGTGAACCGATATTAATGAAACCAAGACTTAAATGTTACTAGAGAATAAGCTTTATGAGTTTCTTGCTTGAGGTGTTATCGTGAACCCAGTACTTTAGCATTGATGCGTGTTCAAACAAACAGACAGCCAAACCGATAGAGAGACATTTCTAAAAATGATTGAAATGTATTTTATTAACTATTCCTAGAAATCTGCAACAATTTTTTTCTCAGATATCTACAAATACAGACACATTAGATTCGTATTCTTATTATATGTATAGATATTGAGGCTCCGATAGAAACTAGTTACAGTACAAAAGATGTGGTACACTCAGTAGTGATAAGCGATTTCCAAACACAAACGTTTCTATTGTATCTACAAGCAGATCAGAAACAATGAATTCTGTAAATAGAAAACAAACATAATATTCCCTTGGACAACTTTAAAATAAACATCTAAATGATTCAATGAACATGTCGTGAAGCTGACCTCATAGTTCAGGCTGATGGAAAGCAAGATAGGGCTGCCACAAAACCAGACAAACACAAATAATCTTGTCAAAGCACCTTAGGGTCAACAGTTTCAATTCTTAGAAACGTTACATAAAAAATGAGCACCCGATCTTGGAACAAACTTTGGAATTGTTCTGGTTTGTTATACTTACTAATACTTATCACTGTTTGACATCAATGCTCAATAGTCTTAAGGTAGATTACTAAAATCAAATTAAAGTCTTAATATTTATATTTTTAAACAGTAATGTCAGATTTTGACTTTAGGTTACTTTCTCAATACAAACACATATTTCTTACCTATTTTGGGCTTATTTTTTTATTCACATTTTCTTTATAAATCCTTACTAATATTATAAATGCTATATCAAGTTTGTTTGCGCTTTCACGCTTAAACTACGCAACCAATCATTACGAAATTGCATACATATAAATATGCAGACACATGCAAAAAGGACATAAGATATAGTTTTCATCCAGAAAAACGGTAATATTCTTGAGGCATAGCTTAAACTACATCAATGCAAACGAAGCCGCGGGTAAAACCTAATTATATACAATAAATTGACGTAGTAGGATCCAAATCGTAAGTTTTACGGAACAATACGAAATTTACTCCAATATAAAATATATAATTTTTACGCTTCTAATGACCACTTGTTGTCATTTAAAATGGTAATTCAAGTCTGTCCGCAAAAAACTTTATAATTATAAGTTTGTCTATATCTCTTAAGTTAGTCTTGCAAAGTGGGTCGCAATCTTCAACAAGTTTAATAAGCAACAATATTTACACTGCATAATAGTAATGCTCACATTTCCAGTAGCTTAGGCAAGCTTGGACCTTTTCACCTTAACGGTGTGCCAATCGATTGGTAGAAGTAAATAACGTGGCGTGAGAGTTAGGAAATGTTGTTTCATAACAACATGATAATAATGTAATATTATATAGTCGTTCTTAGTTTTCTTTTTTAGGATATTATATAGCCAAGAGGTATGCAGTCCATTTGGACAAGGTAATTTGGGAAAATGGCACAACTTTCCGGCTACAACTGAAGATTGAATTGGTAGGAATCATAAACTACGAAGTATTAATCAAGAAAGTTCTACTATGTTCTTATATATAATATTTACTTTTAATTGAAAAAGGCGTTACTTTGCGGAAATCCTTAATTAAATATTATAGTGGACGCTACTTTGCACTTCCGCTTGGAATTGATTGAACACTACTACGTCGAATTGCAACAAAAAGCGAATCAATTAATCAATATATACATTTATATATTAATTATACAATATATAATTAATATAAGTATAATAATTATCAATAAATTAATTAAAATATGTTGCGGATTGATGTGTAATCACGACAATCGATTACCCGCGTTTCGCTCCTTCACGGAGCATCTTCAGATCGATGTTGACACATCCGATGCGAGCGGACGAGTCAGAACTCGGCGGACTTAGGACAGTCAGGCGAAAGTGCAAAGTAGCGCCCACTATAATATTATAATATTTAATTACTTTCAGTAATCCTAAAATTTGTAAAGACTTGTACAATCTGTTTAGGATTCGGCTACGGGAGTACTATTGGCATACCTATTTCTGCTGTAAACCGCCAGTCCACTGACCACTCACTATTGTGCTTCGCTTCGCAGGGTGTTTTGATAATACGTTCTTGCACATAATGCATTTCAACCAAGATCTTAGGACAACTTATTATAATTGGCTTCAAGACCGATTTCTTTTCGAAGTTGACTATATCTAATATACTTCGAAAAGAAATCGGTCTTTAAGTTAGATTACAGTGGCCATCTAACATCAGGTAGGCTGTAAGTTTTTGTAAAAAATATCTCCAAATACTGCTTCCTTATCTTCATTTTAATCGAATCTGTATATAAGGCACAAAATAATTACATAAATAGATTTTATATAAATTGTTTTGATATAAAATAAATGAATTTTTTTAAATGTTTTAATTAAAAACAGGGAATATAAAATAGGAGGATGTAAGTTTTGTAAAAAAAATCAAAACCTTCCTAAATTAATTTTAAGAAAAGAAAAAAAAAAAAAAAAAATAAATAAAAAAGGATAATTATAAATTCGAAAAATAAAAAAATATTTATATTTTATAAATAGAATACCAGAAAAAAACTTAAAGGAAGAATTATATTTAAAAAAAAAGGGGGGGAAAAAAATAAAAAAGATTAATTGGATATTTTTCCGATTAAAAAAAAAAAAAATAGAAGAAAGAGGGAGAAGAAACACCAAAAAAAAAAGGGAAGGGGTGTGGAGAGGGGGGAAAAAAAGGGAAAGATTTATAAATAATATTAAAAAAAAATGAAATAAATCTGGAAGAGAAAAAGAAAAAAAAAAAAAAAAAAGAATTTTTTGAAAAAAAAAAAAAAAAAAAAACAATAAGAAAAAAAAAATTATATTATAGAAAGGGGGGGGAAGGGGAATATAATTTTATAAAAAAAAATAAAAAAAAAGAAACAAACAAAAAAAAAAAAGGGATATAAAAAAAAAAAAAGAGAAAAAAAAGGGAAAAAAGGGGAAAAAATTATTTGAATGGTTACATTTTTCAGTTAGTGAGAGCGCCAGAGGCCCATCTCCTCTCCCCTTACCGCTTCCCTTCCTCTCACTCCCCCCAAACACAGGATGGCAATGCACTTGCGACTCCCCTGGTGTTCCAACTGTCTATGGACGGTGGTGATCGCTTAACATCAGGTGATTAAGATGTTCGTTTGCCTCTTATGATATAAAAAAAATCAAAATAAGGTAAATCCAATGTTAGCCGTTCCTGAATATTTTGTACATGTAAAATATGAAGATCATTAAAAAAACCTAAAAACCTTATGAACGGCAAAATTTAAACTTCATTCCCGGTGTATAAAAACTGGGAACCTTAAATAACTAAACATGATATTTTATAGCAATGGTTAAACTTGGATTTAGCGCATTTTGAAATGTAACGGCACATTTACAGAGTTATACAAAGGTAGTAGAAACCTGACTGTCCATTGAGATATATCTCATTGCAAACTTCACCAGTTTATGAGACCTATTCTAAAATACATTTAAATATCCTATAACTTCAGTAGAGAATGTGAGTAAATATGAAAAATAACATAATTTTCTTTTCTTCTATGTTATGTAAGATCCAACGAAACATTTCCGTCGGTAATCCTATTGTGAAAAATGAACGCAGGACGTCAAATAAGGCATCACTTTTAATCCCGCGGGCCGGGCGTCCGGTCTGAATATATTATGATATATTAAGAAGGGTAAAAGTCAGAAGGCTTGCGGTATGCCTTATAAATTGAATTTTGTGAATTTATTACTAATTCCTACTTTTGGACTGCAAATATTTACTGTTCTAATCTTCTATTATCTTTATTTCGTTAGTGTCTTCTTTGTAGGAACAGTTCGGAAAACTGAGTAACAATCACTTTTCTGATACCAGATAGAAATAATAGTAATTGAGAATAACGTTTTTTTATTTGCTACGACAAGAACTAAAGTTAGATCTAAATAAAGACTAGACAGGAAAGAGACCAGACGGTGCATGCGTGTGAATTGCAAATGAAAGGTATTAGTTTCATATACTCAGAATCTTCGTAATTCTTCGTAATATATTAATATTTGTCTTGACTATTCATTAAGCTGTACGAGTATAATAGCTGCTGCTGCTGTTTTAATAGTCATGTCAATCAGTACTTATGTAAATAATTCAACTCTATTTGGAAGGTTTTTTTTTACTCGCATCAATCAAACTTATTTAACCAATTTAGGCCCTGAAAAGGCGCTTATGAACGTCAAAACTACCAACTGTTCAGAAAACAACTCGATCGAGTTTATCTTTTTTCGATACATATTTATACAAGCATAGATAGTTACAGTTGTGTGTAGTGGATACATAGGGAGCGGCGTCATTGCCACATTTCTATCTTACAGAATTGCCACCAAATATATATTCATTCAATATGGTAAGACATAGCATTTGTAGCCCCTTGTACCAGATGTAATATTATAGATGTATATAATATTATAGATGTAATATGTAATATTCACAATAGTGATACGCTTAAAATGTCGCATTCCAGGTTTAGTCCATGTATAGTCAGTATCCATGCAAGAAGGTAGGGTATCTGTACCACAGTGTAATCGCTACTAATACACACAAGGTGATAAATCTATCCTAATGAGACTCTGTCTGGAATACTATTCTATTAAGTCGAATTAGCAACGAATCTATGACATTACTAGATATAAAATTTGTCACCAATTGTATATACTCAGAAGCTTGTAATATACTTTTGTAACTCTTTGAAAAATGTGTATCATTAAATGTTAAGAATATAAAGAATTTGTTCGTATTAACTAAGTTATTTTTTTATAATATAAAACCCCTTTCGTATTCATCACTGTTACTAATGAAGCCTTAAGAGATTTGTCGTCTCTGTCTAATATTTAATCTCCGGTTTCCTAATATTTTTGACTTTTTTGTAAGCTTAGAGAGAGTTCATTTTTCGAGCGGATCGTAGAAATATTACTTGTATATGGTAGAAACGTTCGTAACATATAATCAACAATTAATTACACTACTTCGTTCAGATTAGAGCGGTAAGTAAGATTAGCATACAACATTTCTTGACAATATTGCTTAACAACTCTCGACAGACTATTATAATTATTTAATACTACAGGTAATTCTAGTCTTTTATGTTGTAATAATCAAAAATATATTATGTTTTATAAAAAAATAAACCAGATCGAGTTTCTTGCCGGTTCTTTTCGATGACTGGGTTGTCTTCCGAACCGGTGGTAGTTTTGACGTTCATAAGTGTCTTCCCAGAGCCTAAATTGAATAAAGAGCATTTTGATTTGGATTTTTGATTTCGTCTACACAAATATTACTTTTACTTTACATTATCTACGTCCGCGGCTTCGGGTGCTTTTATTATAATTGTTTAGTTATTATTATTTATTGTATTAATAGAGTTGTAGCAAAATCTGCTGTAGATCTATATGAGTCGCGGATATCATCCTTTTGTAGGCTGGCTAAAACATACATATATCTGAAATTGTATAAGTTATACAATGTTAAACAAACCAGTGAAAGATCTCTTGTGACTATTAAAGCCACATATGGAGTCAAATATAATGCAATATATTTTACGCACTCCCGAGTTATATCATCACGCTCTCCGAATCAGTTTATAATTCTACAGTGATGATCGCGACCTAATATTTTCCAAGTGCACTATGTTTGTATCTTTTACAAATAACATTTTCCCGAAGCCTTTTTATTCTAAAACAAAACCTATCTTACCCATTACCTCAGCTATTTGGCAGTGAATATCTCGTCAAAATTGGTCCAACCGCTCCGGAGGTTAGACTGAACAAACATATAGACAAAAAAAAATACTTTTTGTTATAAATTCAGTATATACATTTTCATATATGCATTTAGTAAAACGATGTTACTTTAACGTTACAAATAGACACTTAAATTTTTGTTACCTGTATAGATGTATAAATTTAGAAAACAATACCTTCGATCAACAATAATATCGAAGAATAATACAATACAATTGCTTGAAGTATTTCCAAAAAAAATATCATTACAAAAAATTGCATTGTTTTTCGTTGAATTGTCTACATTTAATGGTAGATGGTTATATTTTTTTGTGTCTTAAGCGAATTTTAATTAATTTATATAACTGTATGATTCTTAATATTTTTCATCAGTAGACAAATATCATATCGAACTGTCAAGTAAACTTGATCGTTTCACGAATGTCTAACAAGAACGTTTGGAAAACGCGACTTGAAATGGTTAATCATAGTGATTAAGTCTGTTGTAGTTTTAATTTTCACGATCAATCTGTTCTGAGAGACTATTAAGTTTATGTGAAACAAACAAGCCAAAAAAATTTATGTAACATTTTACGATGATTAAAATGATGAAGTTGGAATGAGAGATGATAAGCGCTTGTTGAATAACTTTAATAAACTGTTGAAATTATTCTAAGTAATTGATATTGTAAATTATATAACTTTAATATTGTAAGCATTTTTTTTTTAATTAAACAATGTTCCGTATTAATAAATCTGTAGTTATGGCTGTACATTGAATTTTTTTAGTACAATTTCGTGATAAATCTATATTATAAGGCCAGCTGATACCGATTATGACAACGATACAACTAAATTTTATGATTTTTCGTACTAGAAGCTTATATTAGTGCTCAATTGATATATCAAATATCATGAAATAAATTTTGAAACAAAGTTAATTTATTATTAATTAGAAATTCATATAATTTTGTACTCGGAATGTATCCGAGTATATCTACCGTTCCTAAAATCATAACCTATAAAAAATATAAAAATGATCATTTATATTCTTGCTACGTTGTCAACGTTGCTTATTATCTTAACTATATTTTTTATATATAGAGGAAAATTATAAGCATCACGCCGCTTACGCCACTTTTCCACAGTAAGACATAACATTATTTTTTTTTGTGTCCAAGTCTAAATTAAATTTAAAAATGTGTTACCTAATTTTAAAGAAATTTTGTACACAGGAAATACATGCCATTTCACTAGCGATAGAATATGAAAATTATCAATAATACCTCTAAAGATTATAAATAATGAAGAAAACAAGAATACGAGACTAAATCTTATAAATGCGTGTAAAGTCGCGCGGGTACAATAAGTAGATATTTAAAATAAGCTTACTTCAATTCAAATGTAATTTCAATAAAATGTAAATACACTGGCTAATCGGTCGAAGGCGAATTATACTTTTGTAAATAACAGGTAATTCAAGAACGCAAGCTTTAACTGAAATATTTGTACAAATGTCTGCAGGGATTCCGTGATACGCCGTCGCGGGTAGCCCACGATGCAATTTGTCTTACGGCTTACACAATTTGCATGACACAGTCTCGGTCCGCGTACATTTTTAACTCAAACATACTGTAACATATATTTATATTCATTTCTTTAAGCATAAAAGTTAAAAAATAAATGATAGTGAAAAATTAGATTGATTTTTTAATATCATTACTCAATACATGTAATTGGCTCAAGAAATTAAAGGTATTGTTACCTTCTATGTGTGTCTAATTATTTTACAATGCTTGTAAAACCTTGGTATTTCCAAAACCAAAACGGTCTTAGCTCCATACAAATGAATGTCGACCTTATAATGCTGTTGGCCAACACATTGGTTCCAGCATAAGGATTAAAAAAAACATATTTATTAAAAAAAATGCAAAACGAACAATAACCAATTATGTAACGTAAAATTACAATTTGAAAAAATGGCTAGATATTTGAAAACATGAACCGCCATTTTGAGATCTCGGTCTTGAAAAATTAGCCGACGGATTAAGGAACTTTTGGTTTCTTCTAATTGCATTCATTGTGTTAGGTTAGGTTCAATTATTAATTATGAGCATTCATTGTAAATTAAAATTATGAACCATGAAAGTATCTATAAGGAACACGATTTCTTCAAAATATAGCACGATGGTAAGAGTATATCTAATACCTGTTCAGTGGTTAACGTGTATATGCACCATGTCAATCAACGTAGGTCCAAATCCTTACGAAGAAGCTGAAGCTTTTGGTCAAAATAAAAAAAAAATAGTTTATTTAATTTAGACCCTCAGAAGGCACTTATGAACATCAAAACTACCACATGGTGACAGAAAACATTCTGAGACATAAGGGTTGGAAATTTTCTAAGCTCGCCTAGCTTGCTACCATCAACCTTAAGTTTAAAGTCTGTCGCCAAGTACCTATTGGTGTATTCTGACAGCTGCTGTTGAAAGTTAGTCCTCTTCTGGGTTAGTTTAGCATGTTTTTGTCATTTAAAATCACGTAATATTGTGGTCAAATGCTAAAATATTCCATATTCCATATTATATTCCATAAAATATAAAAATAATCTAAAACTTACAAGTAAAGAAATTGTCACCAGAGACTTATTTGTGCCGGTAGCTACATCTGAAAGTCAAGTCACTTGTAACATTTTACGCAATATAGTCTTACGTAAGTGAGATTGCTAA
Source organism: Antheraea yamamai (assembly GCA_036509395.1). Lineage (NCBI taxonomy): Eukaryota > Metazoa > Arthropoda > Insecta > Lepidoptera > Saturniidae > Antheraea > Antheraea yamamai. Next base: position 1,870,604 of record AP028445.1, read on the forward strand.
AAAAAATTATAGACAGTGTGCAAGCTGCTCTAACTTTACCATGAACTGTCTGTGCACTTAAAAACGAATTTAAACGGTTGCATTTTGAAACACAAATTGACCAAGTCCGAGATTTGAAGGCGTGCAGTTCTAAGGAACAAATATAGTCACGATTTTCATTACCTGTGGCAATCTACCGCAGGTCAGCCGCATAGATAAATGTCATACGGTGCATGCCCTAGACTATATTCTTCTCAGCTTTCACTACTACTCGCAAGTTTTCTCCTTATACAGAGGCAAGTAGAGCTACCTATCATGCATTATGCAAACTGAAAGGCAATTTTTCAATAACGTGCTCAGACCAGGTCAATTAATTTAACTGATCATGGCAAGGATTGACACTGAATATTCGCTGTCTTTTTTATATTATCTAAATCTCCACGAATTGCCTTTACAGGTCTTTGAGTAAAATAACTTTTTTTAAATATATCTTTATTTCATTCTTGACTACGCTTATATTTTTAAATTAAAACCTTAACATGATACCAAGTTCCAGTGAACAAAATAGAGTTGTTAAGACACCTAGTAGACCCCAGGGAATACTTCGTCTGAATTCTGGATGAGACCATAAGCTTTAAACGACTTCTTGTCAGTAAAAAGTAACTGCAAGGATAAGATATATTACAACTGTGAATACTGAAAATAGTATAATATAAATAAAATCTGTTTTTAAGAAGACAAATATAATTTGATCGATTTAGTCTGAACTGGTTTTGTTTTTCCAGTATTATGATTTCATCATAATATGTTCTAATGAAGAAACACGCTCATTATCTCAAATAAACTCGAACTCATAGAGACTTCTAAATAATTTACTCTGGTTAATGATTTCTTTTTCTATAGATACAAGATATAGTGCTATATAATGCTAGTGATATAATGCTGTATTTAGTACTTGATGTTGACTAACTATACTTTTATTTATTGTATTGATATTTATGTATGATGTTGTTATGTATATGTATTGTATATGTGTAGTATACATGTATTATATATGTAGTATATTGGTGTTGATATTTTATTTATATATTGTAATATATAATCCTATTTAGGTAAACATAAAATCATAAAAACCTCACCTTTTACACCTACCAATATTTATCTCTCACCACCTAATGGTGAGGAGAGAATCTAATACCCTTTATTAAAAAAAAAAAAAAAATATAGTAACATAATATACATGGAAATCTTTCGAATTGCTGGCCAATTGCCATGATAGTAGAACCATAAGTACATATAGTAATATAGCAGCAGCTCTCTGTGCTTTATAATGTAGTTTGCAAGGTGTAACAAGTAATACGAACAATTACAAATAAATATTACTAAAATTGGCGTATCTAATTTCTATAGTAGAAGAAGGTGCCTCCTGAATAAAATACTTATAGGAAAGGATTTAAATACATCATCAGAAGGTGACTGCTACCAGTTTTACCACACAGGCCGGGGTACCTAACCTTTAAAATAAATGACGAAAGTATTTCTTAATAACCGTAGGCGCACTTATGTGATAGGTCTTCTACGCCGTCATTGCCGATGTTGAGGAAGCACCAGCTTTCCAAATCATGCACACCACAAACAACAAAACTACAAAATCGATTTTAACAAACGAACTAACCTCCAACCAATTTTTGTTGAGCATATCATAACCGGACCACACGCACTTGGCTTCGTAACCACAGTTTTATGGTAAATCCTATCTCGGCACGAACCAAAAAGCTAGCAATATCTTACCTTTGCCGCACTGTGAAGCTGTTGAACAATCTCCTTCAAGCTAAATGTAACGATGGGGTCTCTCTCGATGGTCGCCCTTGGTTTTGGATTGTGCTGTGCTTACCATCAGGCACAGTGGAGTTCCTTAACCGTGCTACAATAAAAAAAAATCCGAACGAAAAATCACGTCATTTTTTTACATGAGGCAGGAATGTAATAACTTTTTGATACGAAATAAAATACTTTTTCGTTGCGTAGAAACCGTCATAAATGATCTCTAATAGATTATTGAAATAGGTTAAATTTAATCAGAACGATGTATACCATCTGGTTCTAAAGAACTGTGGTATTTAGTCGGTGCTCCCGGCGGTGGTCGTGTGCTACCGGTGGATTGAAGCACGATGCCCAGTCAGGCCCGCAGGCGCGGTTCATGCGATTCACCTCGACCACGCCTCAGCGCTTAGTCTAAACATCAAACCATTGTTCCTTCCAGTGAATAATCCACTATTTAGCTTTATTATTGCTTCTGTTCTCCTCGTAATCCAAAGCGATTCGATTTAGACTTTTGGTAATATGTAGGGTAGATCGCATTTATGGTTTTGATTATGACATTGTTATTATTCTAGTAGATTATGATAGATGTTAAATAATATATTTTGGTAGGGTCAATTTAATAAATATTTAATTGTCCTAGATTTTTTTGACTATTTCATTTTCGAACTGACTACGCTATTAGCATGACAGGCCTTCACAGCTTCACTGGACTATGGTCTATAACTAACTAATTATATATACAACGTTTTATAGTATACCAAGAGGATCTACTGCATTTCTATTAATATCCTTGCATATTCTCTATATATTAAGACTCTCGTGGAAAAATAATATATCAATCTTTAACCCAACATCACCATCTTCACAAATTAATTCAGTTTATTCAATTAGAATATTAAACTTTCCTGGAGAAATTTCACCTTTGAATTACGAAGTGTTTATTGTCGCTTTTTTTATATTTCTTCTATGATGATATGCCAATGGTGTGAAGTGAAGTATAGTAATATAAAAATGTCCTAAATATATTTTTATACTTTTTACAATAGGTTTTAGCCTTTAATCATACTCTCCCCGGATGTTAAACAACGATATAGTATAATCAGGTAGGCTTAGAAAAACCATGCGCAGCTTGCTTTATGCCACCACCATTCACAGATTACTCTCAGGTTAACATTAAAAACTTTATTGAAGGTTTCTATTTGAAATACCATCACTTTGATTAGACTTGCTCATGTACACGTAATCAGAAGTGTTGTTTTGGATTTTAAGCAAATATTTGAGTTAAAGTATTAAAAGAAAAATTCTAAATTTGTACTATAAACTAACATGAATATGTAAAATATATTTACTACTCGATGTCTCTACTATGAATTTTTCATATGTTTATAAGATAAATTAGCTTACACTTTCGATATATTTTTTTCAAAATGAAAAGACTCACATGCCATCTATTGTAAAATACACTTATTAAATTAAGAAACTTCACGAAATTTATGCGTAATAACTTACAGCTTTATTGCTATATGGTGTACAAAAAATTATATTATTTTAAATAAACGTACCATAGGTTTTAAAAATTAATCGATTGAGTATAATATAGTTGATCATTAAATTGTAATTTTGTAACGCTTATTGATACGACGTAGTTAGGACAAAATTCAAAGAAAAAACTATTTTAAAGTATATTTAGGATCTTTAAAATCAAGACATCTATCATAAAATCCTGACTAAATCCATATCTGTGGTCACCAAGATTTTGTGGGAGTTTGTTAGTAGTGCTAATTCAGTGTTCTGAGTATAAAAATTATGGTATAACTGGATTGGTACGCTCTATGTGGGCCTTACTCCTTAATTAAATAGAGGTAAAAAAATGTTATTCGGTTTTAATATAAACTTCTCTCTACCATGAATTATTTCGACAAGTCTGAAAAATACCATCTTACGGAATTTGAAGTGTTAAAAATACGAAAGAAAATAAACAATTGAATAACAAATCAATCGTTAAAAGTAAGTTTTTAGGAATACGCAAAAACAAAACACTTACAAACTTATTTTCAAATTGAAAAGAGATGTAGACATAAAGGCTTAATAGAGTTTAGAAAGAGATTTCTTATCGACGAAGAAGTCACGTAGTTTAAGAACACGAATCCAGTGGGATTTAAATATTAAAATATACACTCCCACAACATATTTTAGTATGGTAACAATATGGTAGCAATATATATGGATGTCATTTAAAAAAGGAATTGAATTTTACATGTCCTTAGAAAACGCAAAATTAAGTAAAACTCACTATATCTTTTAGCTCTGATAAAGTATGATATTACGTAATATTTTGCATATTCCTTTTTTATTCTTTTTCAAAAATGTACTGTAAGGGTCTCACAAGTAACCTAGATTGAAGGTAAAATTTCAAGGTTCCTACATGAAATACATCAGTAGTATAAAAATCTTTCTTCGATATATTAATATATCATTAATATCATTATTTTACTTCAAAACCTTATCCAGTTGCTTTCACAAAGGCGTTTGCTAGTGTCATTAATTTCAGTAGACACCATTTGTAGCTTATTGTGCACTTCTTTGCCAAAAAAAATGGAGGGTACCTTAGGACAGCCTTGTAATTGGCATTCTAGGTTAAATTTGCAAGCAATTCAACGTTATTTGACATGGCATTTAAACATACTGTCAGGAAACCAACATCTCTAGGGATTGCATACACATCTCGATAGGTAAGTTTAATTTACTTTAAGTAATATAACATAGATTTTATATAATATCGCAAAACACCTCCGCGTATACTGTCATCCATACGCCTAAGCGAGAAATAAACGGACGCTTTTAAAACAAACAAGACTGTTAACCAACTCAGTTAACTAGAGGATTAATTTTCTTTGTTTAACTTGGAGTTTGAGCGACGGACTTGCCACGGGGTGGAATGTAATAGATTATCTTTCTTAGTATTAGTTTTGTAAGGTGATTCTAGTAAACTTGCTAACAAGTACGTAGAATTTAACAACAAAGAAACTTATAAAGGTAAATATCTCACCGTAGGACAAATGTCGCATCTGCGTAGGCACAATCCTTAATCTATAACTGTTAATGAAGATGACTACTGCTATAATGCTTTGATAATCGATGCATAATCACCACACCAGCCCACGATGTATTGGCGATTTCAAACTCTGAGAAATACAAAGTTCTATGTTTTCCCACACAATGGTACTTGTAAGAATATTTCTCAGATTCAGGTTTCCTCGTAATGTTTTCCTTTACCGTCAGCCGATAATGTAATCAATTCAAATTAATAAATGTACGCGAATTTCGAAAACTTTTTTGGTACGTACCGCGATTCGAACCTGCGGATATCAGAGCGATATTTCATCGGTTAAACCACTAGATCACCACGACTTTCAACATTTCATTTACTTTTTTGTATTTGTGAAGTTGGTTGGTGTCTGTCAAGTATTCGTGAGAACTGATAAATATATTCAAGGTAGCTATTCAAATATACAATACGAGTTTTATATCAATGGAGATTAAGAAATACATTCATATATAAATAATAAATATACATGTGTATTTATGTGTGATATGAAATTATATATGGTGACGAATGATAATTTATTGTGGGTATTCGAGATAGAAATAAGATACCAGATAAAATTTCAGGCAGCGTATTCGTTTATCACCTCGAGGTCACTGATATACAAAAACCCAAGATGTACCCTTAACGTATCATAGCCGGCATAGAAAAACAAGTGCATAATTTTGCATTATGCACTCATTTCAAATAGTCTCGCGTCGCTTGCGTCCTTGTAAAAACAATTTTAAATCGTTCAGGTAAGGTTGAATTTGCAAAATCATAAGTTTATCGCATAACTATAACCACGTACCTATGTATATTGGGCAGTTTTTGTGGGACGGTTTTGAGCGCAACTGTAATTCGAAACTACGTGTCTTGGGTTTTTATATGTCAATGCTCGAGGTAAATGAAATTAGAAAAATATGTAATATGAAACTATATACGAGTGTCCATAGTTAGGCGTTGTGGTATTTATTTTACCTTCATACATACGTAGCGCTGTTGCTAAGTAATCTTAGAGTTCAATGTACTTATTATTAAATTCATCGCAATAATTGAACCGAACTATTCTATTAGAATATATAGGGGTAAAAAACTAAATGAGAAAATCACCCAATCGTATAACATTACAATAGATTTGCCAACAAACGGCAAACACCATGAATACAACAAAATCCTTCAACTTTTTATCGTCCGATTCGTTCGTGCGTCAAAGAAATGCATAGAACGGGCGGACGGACAAACCTACGCTTTTAGAATAACAATAAATTCCTTAAGGGGAGCGGTCACGAGCAATCAGAAACGCGGTTAGTTAGACCCTCGCAAGTCATTTGTATGGCTTAATTAGTTAGGGAAACTGTGAACAATTGTAATGAAACTGTACTCGTAATTTTGAAATGAACTTTTTTTTAAATACAAAATGAAACAAATTGCAAACCTTCACAGAGTACAAAAATCTAACGATTGCATAAGAGCAGAAAGTACGTTCGTGTTAGTCTCGACAGATGTACGCATATGGCTGTTGGAGATTGTAAAAACTGTTTTACATGTTACGGGTTTACAAGATGCAGTTATTTATTTATACTTGGAATAGCATTTCGATAGGCGGAAAAAATTGGTTATATAGCATTAAGACCTATATAGAAATTTAGTTTTCAGTTAAAGAATAAAATACCACATGCCACAATATGATATAGTGGCATCTAATATTTGTTTGACTATATGTCACCTATAAATTATTAATTGCTAAATAATTTGCTATCTATGTCGTGGTGGTCAATCGATTTTACCGGTGGACTATCAATCAGATGTCCGTAGGTTCGAACCCCGGCGTGTATCACCGAAATTTTCTGAATAAAGATAAATTGGTAACACTGTCAGCTGACAGTGAATGAAATTTGAACCTGAGAAACGTTATTGTAGTACCACCAAAAATATCGTGAGGAAACCTGAAATATTCTTGTAATACCACTGTATGTGGGAACAATTTAGAACTGCGTATTTTTCGGAATTTTCGAAATCGCCAATACATCGAGGGCTGGCGTGTTGATTAGGTTCATACTTTCCTTCGAGAAGAAACCTATGACCTTTTAGTTGTTTTCTTACAGTGATCCACTTTCAAGTGTAGGTTAAGTATGACTTATCTTCTAGTGCATTATCACTTAAAATGCTATCTTGTTAAATAATTTAAAGTTATTACAAGCTAAGCATACCTTTGAAAAGATAAAATAAGTTGTATATTTAATATATAGTATACTGAATACTTTTAAACTGAAATATTGTAAGTATTTAGATAGTTCAATGCTTTAATCTTTATTATATATATATATATATATGAAATAAAATAATAGTATATTGAGTTGTAGAAAAATGGATTAAATATTAAAAACCAGCAAAGTATAATATTTAAATAAACAAAAAAGACAAAATTTTGCATTCAGATTATTACGGTAACCGCTTTATCTTTTTTTCTAGTTAGATGCAATTTGTCTACCCGCCGCTCCCAATTTCTTATTCCCGGAAACGTAAACCCATTATGTTTTTCTAAAATATTGTGTAAGAGTGATCTAATTATGTTTTTGTTAAATAATATAATTTCTAGTAAATGTATCTAGAGAGATTTTACGTATTACCTATTATTTATAATTTATCTCACATGTATAGCAAAGTTATAATTAATACATAAGCATTTCAAGACCAATGAAGTTCTTAAAACTATATTAATTTTAACCAAACAATTAAATTATTCTTAAACTTTATTTTCGTCTCCACAAAACTATTAATATCACAGTGATGCGCCAGAATTAAAAGAGCGCCAAGCATCCTTCCCTTGTTTCACACTTTTTCAACCGTTCAAAACCACTTGACAGTTTTCAAGTGAAGTTAGAATCATTATCTTTGATGGTGAGAGCTAAGCGACGTGCGACGACAGATGACGGCTAAACTGCGGGGCGTCGTGAGTAATGAACGACACTACATTACTCATTACCGTCGAGGCTCCTGTGAAGGACTTTTCATTTCTACCACCGTACAAAATGATTTATGTTCGTTTATTCGCAGTGTCAGCTTCTACAATGATATTACTGTTCCTTTCGTATTATACTTGGTGTTTTCATCTTGGAGATTAATTTGGCTTTGATACGTTCTTTCATCACCCTAATTTAGAAAACATATTGCCTAAACACTATTGGTGCCTTAAAGGGCAGTAAGGCATTAAAGGGGGAGGGTTTTATTTGCTTATATCTGATGATATAAGGGATAGAGATATGGATCTGTAGGTCTGATATGTGAGGCGTGCAGTCTTATCCACTAAACTACCATAGTCTAATTAGCAAACCACTATAAGTTAATTCCTCTATATGTATATTATAAATTCCTTATTTCTAGACTTGTAATTATGAGTAAATTTTCTAAACGGTAACACGTCATTTTCTTACTGACTACGGTATTCGCCTGATAGGTCTTTAAAGCCTCAACGGACTAATGTTACCTGCACCAACTACATAGTTACTTAACATGATCAAAAGAAAACGCATAAATTGAAAGAAAAAACAATGAGTGTGAAAAAATTCACTCAGCTACTGCATTGCCGTCGATGGTAAGAGCATACCAAAAAAATATACACGTAAGTTTGAAATGGTACTGAACACATACATATGTGCGATAACATTATCATTCTAATTTATTTTAGCTATCTAATGTACTAGTGCCAGTAATCTATGAAATATTTTTTAACTCGCCAACAAAGAAACTATTTATTATGAGTTTGTTAACACTTGTATTAGAAAGAATCGAAACATACCATGTATTATGTCATTATTGTTTTTTTTTTCACTTTATTTACCTTATGTGGAACGCAAACTTTTTTGTTTGAAACAAATGTCTCCACGTTATTTCAGCGACGACCAGTGTCGCGGTGAGAGCTGATTATATATCTATAATGTACATGATGATCTTTAAACTATATAAACTAGTAACAATGAAAATATTTTGTCTGAAGGTGGAGGAATACCACGCTCTATTCTAGTAGAAATTTTATTCGTATTATCACAGGCATCTCTTGAATTGCAAAATTCTACAACTGATTTACAAATTATATTATGCAAATGCAGCTAATTTAGATATTTCAAGATTATTATATGTTGATTTTGACTATTTATTGTAAAGTCTCGGATAATTATGTCAAAATTTATACTTATTTTCTGTAACAATACAACACATACTTAAATCGTCTAGTTAAATTAACAAAAGCACTAACGATAAAATTGTACAATGTTCTCGAAATAAATATGTGTTGATAATGACATCATCGAGGTATGACACAGAGATTTATTAAAATAAAAATTCAGTATATAACTTGGAAACGGAAGGAAGCATTACTTTATATAGATCCTTTATAGGAATCGCTTAATTGTATATCGATTAGGAATCTCGAAGGTTATTATTTCTTCAGTGTGCAACAGGAAGCCATTGTTAATGTAACCGTCGAAAAATTTACTTTTGTAGCACTCGAAAATATTACAATATAATTATTTGTATTCTAGTTAACGGTACGCCCTCCAAACATCTGTACAAGGATCGTAGCTTTCATCAAAAAACAATTTTGAATGGCTCTCGTGTTACTTGAAAAGTGAGAGAAATCATAGCTTAGATCAACGATAAGGTAATAACAGAAGCCGATCCTATCTTTGTACTCCATTGTTGAAATTCGTATACAATGCAGTTGTAAATTTTTGGGTTCTTAACTCCACAATGTTCCCGTCCATTAATCTATGGTTCGTAATGTGAAACGGGGTTGGGGATCTTTTGTACCTGCTCCGTCCTCGGCCTTTTGTACCCTGACATGTGCAGGGACAAAAACCTTCTTGCGCAATATTGCCCGCCCCGAGACATCTACTATGATGGGAAAATAATAAGCTTTATTTTTCACATTCGACATGAGGAATATATAAGAATTTCTATCATCCTGAAATCATTTTCTAATCTCTCATCAGGTACTCGGGACTATATAGTAAATATTCCTGTGTCTATTTATAAAAATGTCACCCGCAACCTCTTCGCCGCTTTTTCTGACACATCGTTTCCACTGAGCCCTTGACATGCATTAACACTTAACTGCACTTTTTCTTACCAATCTCCAGATGTGCATCATTAAAATCTTCTATGGCACCAAAAAGATCAAAAGTTATCTCCTCGGCTGGAGAGGTTACCCTCTCGCCCCGTACCTCGCATTCCCCCTTTCCCTGTTCCCCATTTGAAGCGGCAGTTAAACTCCGGCTTCGGTAAGCTTTGGACGCTGCGCTGTTCGGAGCTTTGTCGAGTGAGCGTCGCCGACCGCGTATTTACGGAAACCGTTTTTCTTCGTGCTGTCTAAATACGTGGAGTGAAATTAATTTTACGATTTTCTTACATTGTGATGTGTTGTGACAATATTTGATGGATACATGGAAATTATTTATGTCAAGTATTAAGTGAAACTTATGGTTTTCGATTGTGTTTTCAAATTGTAAGTAGTTGTTTTGCATATTTAACGATTGATATATGGCTTTTATTTCTCAGATAAATTATTTAAAGTTCATTGTACATGTTTTTAATCAAATACAACAAAAATAAAGTAGAAACCTATAATATTACAAATTACTGGACTATAGTTACATCTTCAAATTCAATTTCAACACAATTCTAGTTTATAGTATTCTAGTTTCTATTGACTGTTAATATTATCTTAAGTTATTTCAAATATATTTTTATTACAAAACTTAATTTACAACTTAAACTAAAACTACTATATATGTACTGATTTACGACTGGGTTACGACACCATTCCTTTTTATGTGTGTAATCCCACTTTTTAAATTCAAGTTTACGATTATCTTAACGTCTTGAATAGGTGCTCCACCGTGTACTTTAAAAGCTTTATCACCTACGTTTTATAAATCCACTTTTCTTTTATCTATATATCTCAAGATACAACTGTTGTTACTAATGAGGCGACTACAATAGCGTACCGATTTTATTATCATTATATCTTATTGTATTCGAATTCAATTCATTTATTTCATTATCGCGCTATTAAAGTGAGGTTATTTGAGGACTTGTTTATACTAATCATAAATAAGTCATTCTATGATTATTTGCAAATATAACTACTTTTATAAGACATTTGTTTTGGTTTTTATGAAAATGTTGGATTGGTGTAGTTGCTTTTGTTAAATCTAATTATTTGAAGACACGTTAACCGATGTGTCCATACATTTAATAAAACTTTTATTATTCAATTAATGTTACTCTATATATCTAATTATATTCACCAGAATATTATAAACGGAAAAGTAATTGTCTGCCGGTCCATTTGTTATCTTTTCAGGATTATACCTCTGACCTTATCGCAATTGAAACAGGTATAGAGGTAGTAGCTTCTTAATGAAAAAAAATGCCTCTCTCCATCCTGAGTATTCTGAAAAAAAAACACGAATCAGCTAGATTATAGTTTTAATACCAAGTGTAACATTTGAAAGAAACGAAACAAATTTCAATACAGTTTTTAGAATATTATGAGGAAAAACCCGAGGAAGTGTCTAAGCGATTTATCATTGTCATTTTCATAGGGCGAATAAATAAGTTACTATGTTTTATTAATAAAAAAAGCGCGATTTTAAATCTGATAAGACAGTTTTCCTGTAATGTTAAAAGCACATTTATTGGACTATGTGATGGATACTAAATAGTAGTAAAATAAAAAATAAATATAATTGATATTAAAAGCCAAGGGTACAACAGCGAAATTACAATGAAACGTATTACACCAATTAATTTACCAAGAACGTTTTTCTTTTCTGTTATATGGAACAAAAATCATTATGGAATATGAATTTTAAGTAAATGTTTATTAAATTATACAATATTATCCGACATCTCTGTCGACAAGTTTAAGGAGTTCTTATCGGCGTCCATTACTTTTGAACATCCAACCCAATTAAATGACAGATGCATTTCTGGTGATAAAACACGAGATTTATTACAGTCACCGTATATTATGATAGTGGAACTATGTCACGAACCTATCTCTTAGAGAGCACCGAGTTATTATTTTTTTACGACACAACGGTTACGTGCCGAGAGCTATTAAATGCGAATAGTACGAGATTTATATCAAAACTATACATATAAAACCTAATCTAATAGACTTGCTATTAGATGTCGCTGTCCATTTTATTTATAAAACTATCTAACATCAGCGGCTTTGATTAAATTAAAAAAACTAAACGAAACAAATGACTTTATTCTTAACTTTTATAAAGGAAAGCTTTATACCCTTCAAATTGGTATTATCGACATCGCTGTATTTTTTTTTTTAAATCATAATAAAAAGTATCCTATGTCTTTATCCAGGTGTCCGGTTACAGCTATGCAACATTTTAGTGCACTCGATCCACTAATTTAGCCATAAAAAGGTAACAAATAAGCTGACAGGAAGATTTTTCCCCCTCGTTTATAATATTGCTCTAGTGTGGGCGCACTAGGGCCTCGAAGTATTTCAATTAAAATTCAATTATTATATTTTGCGTGCGTTTTGTGCATCTACCGCTTACATCTAAACCTTACATTTATTGAGGTTCTGCTTTATTCCTACTACGCAGACATTTTATTGAATTAAAAGATATTTTAACACTATTTTCTTTAATCAAGCATTAATTATAATTGAAATATTTTGTTATATATGTAATTAATATGATTAGAATATGTTTTTCCACCCTCAATATTCGACACTCACGCCTCGGTACACGGCCCGTTCACACTATTTCTTCTTTCGCATACTTTATAGCCTACACTTTGTGTGATAACTGCTACGTTCCTAGAATTTTTAAATTCAATTGGAACTTCCAGAGACTACCGCATTCAAATTTAAATAAAAAAAGTGTGTATGTACACGCATTAAAAGTTATACTTCTTTGGCGTAACAAGATAAAAATCTTTTCAAAAATTTTATCTTTCGCCTTATTCTACGTTTGTAGAAAAAACGACACTAACAATAGAAAAAAGGTATTTAATACATTGGATTATTAATACAAAGAAATACAAACAACAAATACAAAGAAACAAAATGCTGACTATATACCTAACTTCAGGGTTCGTGACAGTGTGCGCGCGCATCGTAATAACTTCAGAGCGTCGGTTTTTCGTGACGGTGTGTGCGCGCATCGTAAAAATTTACTCTCATCATTTTTCCCTAACTCGCCAAAAGAAGTATAACTTCAAAAATATATAAAGTTTTTATTAAAATATCTTTAAACTTTCCCACGCGTATAACAGAAACGTTGATAGCTCCGTGCCTATCCGTCTATAATTGTGGAGACGGACCGGATCAGATAAGATCCAACAACATAAATAGGCTAATGTCGATCCCCATTACGAAGCTTTGTCACGTGAAGTAGATACCTCTGGAGATTAAAAGAAGTAGTTTGGTGATAAATTTGTCTCGCTGTTATGGCGATATCTTTTATATGCCTTTTGAGAATGAAAATTATTATTTAAAATCTTGCCTGACCGTAAATTCAATCTATAATTTCACTTATCAAATACAATTTGAGATATAATGCAAATTTTTGGACAATATTTAGACGCGCGTTTATTACTTTATTCATCATATTCTTCATTTTCAAATATCTAAAAATTTCTATATTCAAAGTTAGTGGTAAATTATAATAAAGTGGTTAGTATAAAAACCTTTCTCGAAAAACACAGACGGACAAAGATTCACGGTGATTAGTCAGACTGCAGCATCAATTTTCATTTATATAATATGTATACCCGCGGCTTAACTCTGTACTGTGCTTACGACCAGGCATAGTGCAGTCACTTTGTCGTGCTAAAAAAAGAACTATTCAGTACGTCGTACTGAATAGTTATTGTCGAGTAAACCATTAAATTAATTCTTTAAACGAAATACAAAAATGAATATACAAAACGACGTGAGCAAACCACAAACTTTTTATTATAAGAAATCTTTATATCAGCGCCCATTATATGTTTTTAACGCACGTAACGTTTATTCAGAGAAAACTTGTAAAAGAAATCCTTGTATCAAAAAATATAACAATTAACAATAATCACGAGCTTCATAAAGCCGAATAAAAACGAGCGGTAATTGTTACGCCTTAAATAAACATTGATTTGAATAAAAGATTAGCAAATGTTGCATGTTCGGTATGACCTTTTATAACTCGGACAACCTTGAAATATATTGTATAATATGAAATTATATATGGAATAGAAATTAATTTTGTCAAAGTTTTTATAAACTAAAAGTTGTATAGGACTTTTGTCCAGACAATAATATCATTTGAAATAATGATTATGTAACAAGATTGTGGTTATATCTATACATATAAAAATGAAGTGTCTGTATGTAACATCAAAATAACATTTTTTTTAATAATGGGATAGGAAAGTACACTCGCTACTGATAACAAAAATGTAATTTAAAATTTTTTTGTCGGCCTGTCTGTTTGTTCTGGGTAATCTCCAAAATGGTTGAATCGAGTTTGACGGGAATTTCACTGGCAGATAGCTGAAATTACAGCGAGTGACATAGGCTACTTTATTTTATACTAGCTGTTATCCGTTGCTTTGTCCACAGTGCTATCTCCAAAATCGTTCGCCCGATTTTCACGGGACTTTCACTGGCAAATAGTTGACCATATAGAGTAATTTAGATTTTTTTATTTTAGCATAATCGATCGGTTGGACCGATAAATATGTTATTGATGGTAAACCTTATCTGATACACTATTAGTATTTATATATCTAATGTACCCGTTACATGTTGTAAGTGTATGTAATTGCACATGTTATCACAATTTTATATTTCTTTAATACAATTTTAAAAAATCGTGCGAAGTCGCGTGCTATTGTTTTAAATAAATTTAAAATGTCGATGTTTATCAGGATTTAGTACATATAAAACATAATTGAATTGTATTCCGGGGTTTAGGGTTTAAGATGATATTTACCTAATAGAAAGGGCGATATATAGTTATTTTCTTGTGATAGAAGTTCTATTACCTATCTATGCATATGTAAAATGGATATTAGTAAGCGATCATAATAAATGTTATTTTCATGGAGAAGATTTTTATTCAAGCGGCGAAACAGACGTGATTAAAAAAAACTATCGAGTTTTTTACGAGACACGGTTAATTATTTCGAACGATTCGAGATTAAATGGAATTTAACTTCGCGACTTGTCGATTAATTAGTTGGATTTTTAGATATACATTTAATTTACATGTGCTTTATTTGTTAGCAAATATCGAAATAAATATAGGGATTTCGATATACAATCAGAACAAAATTGTATCACTATATACGAATATTAGTAACTTTTGCAATTATGAGTGTCCTTTGACCATGTAAAAGAATGAGTCGGTAAGTATTTATCACACACACAGTCACAGCCAAACCAATATCAAACTCTCCCGAGTGAGTCTGTGGAAAGAAGTAAACATCTTTTTTTAAATTTAAGTGGCATATGATCAGGATTTACCATATCTCCTATCGCGATGGAAATATATACAGCCGATAGAAATATGGACAATGATACTAGTTAGATAAGCACAAATATTAAAATATCCACAACATGCTGTAAACATCCACAACATCTATGTATGCTGGGAATTTAACGGTTTTGTGTTATGGGGGACAGTAGCTGAGATAGACACCATATTTTTATTACAAAAACGGGCAGTTCGAGCAATATACAGTATGGGACCTTGCAAATTATTAAAGATTAAGTTTCTGGAATTCGGTATCTTAACTCTACCCTGCCAATACATTTTTGATAATTGAATGTATGTCCGTTAAAAATTTTAAAGCTGGATTTTATAAAAGACCAGCGTGATCAATATTATAAACTGTGACAAACTGATTGTCCCATGTTTAAAACTAGGTAAAACCGGTAACAATTTTTTAGGTAATATTGTTAGGTTTTACAATAAAGTCCCGAAGCATATTATCGATTTGCTGGACTGTAAATTTAAGTGCCACGCAAGCGGGTTTTGGTGTCATAAGGCATACAGAGTATATCAATTTGTGAACTATGGTAATGTCTAGAATTGACTCCTATTTGTGCATCTACTAAAAACGATTGTGACGTGTAATGTATTCTAAACATTATACATATATTAAAAATATTAACCAGTACGAGTTTCTTTACCGATTCTTCTCGATGACTGGGTTGTTTTCCGAACCGGTAATAGTTTTGACATGCCTAAGTAATTTCTTAGGGCCTAAATTGAATAAAGTATTTTTGATTTGATTTCATTAACGTTGTACCTTCGGAAAACTACCTATCAAAGGTTAAGGTGATTACCTCTTTACTTTGCAAACCAGGCGCACTTCGAAATTTCTTCTTTAAAAAGTTATGATGCTACATTAGTATATTGCACCCAAGCGAAGCCAGGGCTGATCGCTAGTACATTATACGTTATAACCAATCTTTAGAAATAAAATCGATTAGCAAATTATTTTCACCCAATTATTGTTAGTAATGAGTTGTCGTCCCCAAAAACGCAAGGATTTTAAATATTTCTCACATTAACTACAGCCCGTCTGATTTCCGTTGACGCGTGCTATCTGCGATCTTATCATGGTTTATAAGGCTCTATCGACTACTGTTGGCTTATCATCGCGGTCATCTATACCGCTATTAACGTCGGCTTTGTTGGCTTCGAGGTAATTACCGAGCCATTCAATTCGTCGCAGTAATTATGAGTATTTAAAAATAACTTAGAGTATTATTGTATATGTACTGGCTGTGCCTGTGTCTCTCGTGTTTATTATTCACTAGCAATGCCCGTAACTCCGTCCGTGTAGAACCTAATGTATAAAACTGACAAATAAAATCATCTGAATGTATTAAGCCCATTTACTTATGTACTTAAGTCGCGTCGTCATTAAAATTACAATAACTTTTGATAGAGTGAACCGATTTTTAATGAAACCAAGACTAAATGTTACTCGAGGATATGATTTTCTTGGTGAGGTTTTGTCGTAAACGTAGTTCTTAAGCAATGATGCGTGTTCAATCAAACAAACAGATGGACATTTCTTAAAAGTGATTGAAATGTAGTTTATTAATTATTTCAAGACACTTACAACATTTTTTTTCACAAAAATCTGAAAGTACAGACACGTTAGATTTACGTTCTTATTATACGCGTAATGTGTTGTGTGGATTCGGTATATTGTTTTTATTGAAACAATAGGCTGAGTAGTTGCTCTGTAATAAGAGTATTTATTTTGTTAGACACAATGCGGGGTGGTAGGGTGTCTGTACCCGACTGGATCGCGACCACCGTACACCAGGTGGAACACCCGCCATAGTGACTCGTTTGGGCGTGTCGCGTTCCGGGATCAGCCGGTGTATATCCAGCAACCGGGGGGGGGCTGTCCCTGACTGGGTCGCTTTCAGGCCGGCATGACAGCGGCGACCGGCGATAGATAGTATGTCTTTCGGTGGTTGCCATTGTTTTTGGATTGTACTGTGCTTACCATCAGGCACAGTACAGTCACTTTGCCGAGCTACAATAAAAAAAAAAAAAAAATGTTAGTCAAAACAAATTACAATCATTACATAGTATAAAACAAAGTCCCCTACCGCGTCTGTCTGTCTGTCTGTTCGCGATAAACTCAAAAACTACTGAACGGATCTTCATGCGATTTTCACCAGTGGATAAAGTGATTCATGAGGAACGTTTTGGTATATGATTTATCAGGGATATTTTATAATCAGGGCGGGACAACGTCTGTCGGGCCCGCTAGTATATAATACAGTATTCTTCCTAACCTAACTTACTAATTGTATATTAATTTTACATACCTGTAATAAGCGAAAAAACATTCACACCTATTGCTTCACTTTATTCGTTATTAATTATAGATTATTAAGTTTACAACGTAATGGTGTCTAATTGTCATTTTGCAGACTCATTGTTCCATGGTAAACCCCGAAAGTTTCTGCCATATATAATATAGAGTTTAAAAAGAACATAAATACTTCAATAAATAAAAAGTAGGAAATTCGAATAAAGGTTTTAATGATATTCATTTACATATGTATAGATAGAAGATTGTTATTATAAATATATCTTTTAGTTCAAAAAAATTGGATTCCCATACAGATCATAATGTACATATTGAATTTTATTGATGTGATACAGTGCCATTTGGTGATGAGTTATAGTAAAACTAGCTTCTTCTTGCAGTTTCCCCTGCGTTAATGAATATAACACCTATCCTTTGGATATAGTATTCAGGATGAAAGGTATCCTATGTCCTTTTTGTACCCCTGTTATTATGTATATAAAATTGTATGATTATTGGTTGAGTAGTTAGGGTGTAAAGCGTTAATAAACAAAAAAAAACTAACGTTCGCATTTATATCTATCTAGCTTTTGCCCGTGACTACGTCCGCGTGGAATAGTTACTTTGAGCTAACTCTAACACGCAACGGAATGTATCAAAAGAAAAAAAAAATTTGAAACATTCTTCATTGGTGCTCCGCTTTTATTGATCTTAGCGTAATTATATATAGTCTATAATCTTTCTCGTTAAATGAGCTATCTAACACTGAAATAATTTATCAAATCGGACCAGTAGTTCCTGAGATTAGCGCGTTCAAACAAACAAACTCTTCAGCTTTATAATATTAAGTTTGGATATAACTATAGCATAAAATCTTGCCAACTTTCTCATATACACTAATTATTTTTCTACATATGATATACATTTTTATTACAAAGGAGGATAAAGCAACCGTAACATATTCAAAAACAATTTATCCTTCGAATTGCCCAATGTTTTTATTTCAAGACCAATATTCCCTTAACGGTCACTGTATTAAACGCGTTTAACAAAGTCATCCGAAACACCCAAGACTGTAATACTTTTTTTTCTGCATCAAACGTTTGTGAAGTTCCAATTAGTCACGGTGTCGTGCCGCACTATCGCAGTGCTTCGGCGCGCATTGCCGTAACGGCGAAAATTGAAAAGAAAATAAAATTATTACTGACAGAGGAAAAAGCTAACATTCTTTACTCAAACTTTACGCTTGAACTTAGATATAAAGTAGTGTGAACATACATACGTGTCTGTACTTTTTCGATTTTCGAGAAAAAAATTGTTGCAGGTGTCTTGGCATAAGTAATTAAATACATTTCAATCACTTTTAGAAATGTCAGTTTGTTTGTTTAAACACGCATCACTGTTAAGGTACCGCATTCAAAATAAAACCTCACGAAGAAAATTATAAACGATAACCTTGAGTAACATTTAGTCTTAGTTCCATTAAAATCGGTTCACTCTATCAAAAGTTATTGTAATTTTAATGTCGACGCGATTTAAGTACGAGAGAAAAGTAGATAAGTAAATGGACTTAATATATTCAGACGATTTTATTTGTCAGCTTTTACATTAGGTTCCACGTGAACGGACTTGCGGGCACAGATAGTATGTAATAAAATTTAATTTTATTACGCTATTCTTACATTATTTTTACTTATAATGTATCTTCACTTAAGTGAAATGAAATAAGTGATAATTTTTATTATTTTGCAGCTGCCATTTTGATCATTCATAGAAAAGAATAATCATAAGTGATTTAAAGCAATTTGTCACTAATGTAATATATAACCAATTATTTACTCTAGTGTTATGCTATTTATATTATCATATGTTTTAAATAGTGGCATATTATAATGCTTTATAAAACTTGATGCTAACGTCGCATGAAGTAGCTACCAGAACAGAATTTTAATTTAAGGGTAATTAGTAACCACGCAGTTACAACTTTGGTATGGTTTCATCTACATTTGAAACATTTCTTATCGCCTCTAGGTATTCGGATTTTAAATGTGTATTTATTTGTTTTCTTTTTAAACCAAAATCAAATAAAACTTAATTCCGAAACCCAAATTAATAAACAAACCACTATATCGACGCGTTTCGTAGAAAAATACATCAACGCTCGAGATAAAAACAAAAATTCAAACCGGCAAACGAGCATCTTCGAAGCCACGAATTTTTTCAAGCGTCAATAAAAGTTTTTGCCCGATTCCGCATCAGGTTTGGGCGACGACACAAAAAAAACGGTTTTCACGTTAACATAGAACAATTATGGAGACACTTTAACAGTACTTATAAAGCACCTGAACATCGAAAGCAATACAAATATTAGTGTGCTTTCACGTATGTTTAAACATGCTGTATTGTTTTAGGTGATGCGAGAGGCCTTGTGAAGTTATGGCGAGCGGGGTCGCCCTCATCTTATTATGGGTGGTCGCTGTCGTGGTCCATTGTAAAAGTGGTGAGTTAATTTTTTTTTAAATAGTAAATTTGTCTCGTCTAGTGGTTAAGATGTTAGCTTAAGTTTTGTACCACTCACTCTTTTTTCTGACACGAATCTCGCCTTTGTCTCTTATGTTATATTGACGTCAGACAATGTCGAATAATGTAATAATAATAATCTCATCTCAAATTAAGTAATGACGTAAACAAAAATTGTATTCTTATGAAATTGTATACTCAAGCGTAGCAATTAGGATGTATTGATAAATGATTAAGTTACCAAGCATTTATATGAGTAACAAGTACGATTAAGGTAGGTAAAGGTTTTTCAGGGCATTTTTTGTCGCTTATTCAAAAACCAGCTTTCCAGCCAAACTATCCCTACTCTAAATAATCTCCAAATTAATCTAGGGGTTGGTGTGTTTTAGGAGGAACTTAGAAGTTAGTCCGTAAATTCTTTGCAATGCTTTTTGATGTTATTCATGTTATTAAAGATGATTATCCAGTTCCAGTTATTTTTTTTGTATTTAATGCCAATCGACAATTAGATCACTTGTAGAAGAGAAATTACATGGATTTGATTTGTAATACGGATTATTTCTATAAGATCTTCTCGTACGTAACACTTTCTTAAAAGATGAACTAAGTCGTCATAATATTTATGGTATTCCACTGAAATCCACGATAAATGAAACAGATCCATCGTCTGTGATTTTAAATAGAATTTGGTTTTAAAGAAAAAAACTTTAAATTCGAAAAAATCACCACACTTAATTACCGACCCTCGTAATTTACTAAAGTAAAGTTCACTTTAGCGCATCTTTCAAGATTATCTTGAAATGTAAGAGGGTGATGAACAAAAACTTTAAAAAACTTCCCAGTTTGCACCTAATCTTAAATCAGATAAGTAGGGATTCACAAAAAAGGTGACTGTCATCGGGTAAAGCTTTGGAAATAATAAGAAGGGTGAGCGATGTTGCCAAAAAAGCTTGTCTGTCATGACTTAGAATACCTACTTCGGCCTACTTTTCGGTTCGTTGGGTTTTGTATCGAATTTGCTTTCAATAGAATTTTAACGTGAAATTTTCAATACTTAAATATCTTTTTCCTTTTTATATTTTATTTTGGATGAATTTGAAGATAGCTTTTAAAATACCTTGTTTAGGTATTACAAATTTGTGATTAAGTGAATATACTATAGACAACACGTTTTGCCTTTAATAGTTCGATGTATCGCCTTAGCTACACAAGCCGTGGCCATGAGCCTACTGATGCGCTGTAGTGTATTTGTTACGGAGGGCAATTTCTACGAACTACCCTCATCTGGTCATTGTTACTAGAAACGTGCCTTGGCATTGATATGACCATGGTTTATGTAATCAGGTTGAAGGTCGATTAGAGTAAGCGAAGACGCATTCTAGACATATTTAATTGTACATTTTTAATTAGTTTAAGTGACGTTATTTATAAGGACAATTTCGAAACTTACCTAAATATTCATATTCTATCAGTTTTCTTCAACCAATTTCTTATTTACTGCAAAACATTCAATACTTGAATTTTGATTTGTATTTTAAGTAACAGGTACTCACGTGATTAGCATTTCATAAAGTAAAAGTTAGTTTCATATCAAAAATATTTTCCTATTTAAATTTATGTTCCTAATGTTAATTTATGGAACTCAATTCAATATCGAACCCGATATAAAGAATCCTTATTGAAACTCATTAAGAATCGAAGTATCTGGAATTACCTGTTAACATCAAACGTAATTTTTTAATTTCTTTAACAGATTTTTCCTATTTCATTGCTCAAAGTGAAATTACGATTCATAAAATACTAACAAAATATAAGCTTTATGCTACTTATTAGGTTGAAAGCACAAAAGTTACTATAGATACAAGATATAGCGTTGTATCGCTAAGAACTATTTCACACGCTAATGAGATGACGATAAATGGATATGTAGGTCGAAGTATATTCGTGTGAAATTTACTGTTAGTCGTTATTAGTAAATTAGAGCTCGTGTGCAACTGTATCTTACAAAATTGGTACTAGTGAATACGTGAGACTTTTGTAAGATCAATTAAAGGAATACTTTTACGATTTAATCATTTCTTCTGGTGGGAATTCAGACAGAGTATCTATCTGTAATAATTCTGTAATTGCTCAATTGGAATACTTATATACTGAGAATCATTACTCACGCCATCCGTGTACTATTCTAACTATTGGGGATTTGATAGTACCTGCAATACATGCTAGGCCTTGTATAGATGTTAGAGTCAAATTATGAATACATATATCTTCAATGGCACTGATAATTACATATACTCACATATTTATATATTTTAGTGCTTTGCAATTGCTTTAATTATTAACCTATTTCAAAAACAAAGAGGTTGCTATTCTGTTATATTTTTTATGTTTTCTACTTCAGAACTTCGACAATTATAAACCGATTTGGAAAAATCTTTTTTTTTATCGAATAAAGGACATTTTCAAGGGGTTCCCATATCAATTTAATTAGCATTGGATTTCCAATATACACCAGGAAACTCTGCAAAATCGAATAGGAAATTTATAGTGGTTGAGATATTGATAGTTTACTTACGTATTAACTCCACCGAAGCTATAGATTGATAGTTGTGCAGACAATGTGCTCCATCTTAGTTCTCCGTTTTCGGTTAGCTTACGTTATACTTGCGATGCCAAAAACGAGCGAGCATCCCGTACCGTATGCTTGAATCGCGAATGATAGAAAAGAAGGGTTCGATATACTTTTTCTATCTTTGCTTCCTAAATCTAATCTAACCTAAGCGAATCAAAAGGGAAAAATAAAAAAATCAACTTCAGTTGCAGTTGTGTTCATAGTTAACCTAACTAACTAACTAGCTAACTATGGTTAAAGATTTTGAGTACTCTTTTCGCACATTTTTTATTGAAATCAGTTTCATTTTTCGTTAAAATTGTCTTTAATTTTTGTTCGAACATTAATAGTGTATTAACTATTTGTATTTAATTATTTATTTATGTTCTTAATGCTGATCGAGTCAATTTTCTTTATAATTTAATTTATAAATCTGCGGCGTAAATCAGTTAAACGTAATATTCATTAGATGTAATGTATTGTAAAATTATCATATTAATAAATACTTACGTAAACATACAGATCAGGAAGCACTTAGAAGCCAACGACAGAATTTAATATAACGACATCCCTTGACAATTTTCGCTAATGCAAAAATCGTATATCCATTAACTCAGAAATCGGAAACTGCCACTCGAGCACACCTTCCAGCTGTTCGCGTGAATGAAACGTAAAATAACAGCGAAATAGTCCCCGGAGACGCCATTATAACTCGGCTAACAAAGGGATTATCTTGTTTGGGAACCTCTTGACGGGATCTCGTACTCTCACAATATATCGTGTTACCTTAGTTTTTGTAGGTGTGGTCGCCAGACAAGAGAGAATGGACGGCACAAAGAATTGTTACAGATTCTTTTGCACCTTGTTAATTCTTTTTGTAAATAAATTTCTGGACGAGTTGTTAGGGTCGTGTTAAAGTGAAATGTATTTCGAAGTATTCTTTTTTTGGTACGTTTGTTAAGTACTGCTTAATGTGGAAATAACATGAATGATATTAGAATGAAGCAATGAATGAGTGAATGCATTTTTGCTAGATTATTATTTATTCTTACTACTAAATGAATTGCATCATAAGATATAATTTCATATAGAATTATTCTGGAGTTAGATTCAGATCTGAGGTCAGAAATTTATGTTAGCATGATGTACTTTATAGATTAGCCAATGCAACCGTTGACCCAAATTAATACACTATGAAATATGTCAGTCCCAGTCAGCCAAGGAACATTAATCTAGCGTCAAGCAATTAGTTTACATAATCAATACAGTTTACAAAAACTAAAATCTATGTGTTTGATGTAAATAGCAAGATGGTCGTAATCTCGTTAATAAATTGGGATTTCATATTTGTATGTAACAAGTAATTATGCGAATGCAAGCAGGCAGTCACTCGTCAGCTGCCTCATGTTGTTATCATGTCAACAAATTACGCTACAGAACTTTCGACTTTTCAGTTACCTTCCCCAAAGCAGTAATAAAATATTTTGCGAAACTAGGTTTATCGTAAACCTTGAAAACTTTTCATGAATATTGTGACCACATCTTTAAGAAACTGTTATATGTTTAAAATTTTAGCCACACTTTATGAGCAATCATTTAAACTTCAAAAGTCTACATTACTATTTATAGCAATGCGTTTAAAATTCAAAACGAATTTCCTCGTGCAACGGTATCCGTAGCAAAAACAACACCAGCCCTCCACACACGCGTCCCTTAACTTTTGACATGCGTTAGGGAGGGTCCGAATGAATCACATTTACACTTACTATAAAATAGATCTCATCCACTTTTTTAAGACTCACTTAATTTTAAGTGCATTTCAATGTGAGAACTATATTTTTAAATCTCACTCTGTGGAGTGGCTGCAAAGCATTTTAGACTTTACCCTTTTAACGTTGCCCTTCAAAAAATCGATTCTTTATATTATCATAATCTCCCATAGCAAACCGATTGTTTATTGTTAGAAATAATACGGCCTTGCACAGGACAGGATAAATAAAACTTCAACTTTATTGACTCTAGCGATAAACAATATTCCATTCTGTGTGCTTAGAATGCTCCCATCAGAAGCAATGATGGCTCAGTTAGCGGTAGCGTAATCGAAAACCGCGCAGAACTACGTATTAGAGTCGCCAAGTACCTGTAGGTGTATTCCTGCAGCTGCACTTGAGGGCCAGTTCTCTATAAGCGGTAGCATGTTAAGACTTATGTCGCATTGTCACTTAAAATCAAATAAGATTGGAATAAAACTCCGGAGTAACCTTTTTTATAAATAATAATAAAAAATATAAACGTAAACCATTATTGTAGTTGGTAGAGTAAAATATAAGCTTAACTACTTTACGATTTTTTACACAAATTTTCTAGAATATTACAAAAGTTTAAAGGAATTGATTCCATGCTACTATCGTGTTACTTGTTCTAAAGGACGAATAAACAAACTATATATTCTTGTTATTAACGAGTTGGAAGTATATGTTTAGCTTTTCACCTTCCTTCGCCGTAAAAAAAGAAATCGTTAGCTATATATTTTAGAATACAAATTACCATTTAACAAGGGTTATTGTAAACACTGATACTTTTATCATATAAATAATTCATTAATACCCTCGCCTCGTATTATCATACATCCAAAAGAATTCACGTAATAAACCCACACACTTCGGAATATAAAAGGTATCGTTATGCCCAGCAGTAGCATCGGCAAAAGGTCTTAAAAAAGTACTACAGCGAGTATTTTAAACAGCCATCAATCAAAATTACTGCAGGTTCAGGCAACACTAACCTTACAAGAAACAGATATAAATATAATAAATATTTTATTGCTCGAACAGGAATATACGTTCGTTGATACTTTCGTAATTTAAATATCAAAGTATACGTGCATACTGAAAGTGTTCGGTTATCTGAGCACTCAAATGCGAGTGTAACGTCCGATAGCTGTAGCATTGCGTTATACTTTCCGCATTCAGTGCATACCGCTTTAGATGTTACCTCTGTATTGCATCACTGATAACTATGAGAAAGTCTTTTTTAAATTCTTATTCGCTTTTCTGTTTTACGATTATTAACTTTCTCACATTTTCGCTTTGGGATTTCCTTACAGTTACTTATTTCTGCTTAATTAGAAACAGTACCGTGCAAGAAATAGATCTTGGACTGGGAAAAAGAAGATTTTTTTGAAACTATCTTGAAGAAAATATAAAATTCTATATTCTAAAAAGGATTTACTAGTAATGGGGCTTGGAGTTTTTTTTATATCCACTGATTTAAAAGCCATGTAAATAAATGTTGTTTTTAAGATATTCAAGTCATCCATGCTATAAATCAGCCAACATTTGTGATTATTACTAAAAAACTAGATAATCGTTAGAAATACCTACAATTTGTCGCCAGTTGCCGCCAGCCTGTCAGTTGATCTTGATAATCCACAGATCAACAAAGCAATCCGGTCCAATACAATTGCCATGTCCTACGTCTCAGTACACTTTTTACTGTTTTAAGAATAGCATCACAACAAAGTTACAAAGCTGATCAAACTCATTAGTGGCAAATTTCATCAATCACTCAATTCAATTATTAGTTATATACATGTATAGCTCGATATCAAAATCACGAAACAAGTTTTGTTTGACTAAAGAACCGAATTTTATAAATATCACGATATCAAATGAGGTCAATACGTTGCTTTAAGTCCATTCACTTCTTCTATTTGTATGTTGACATATACCACTTTATATTAATAGACTATTATAACTATGTATAAATTAAACCCGAATATTATGATTGTAATTTATATACCAGAGATGATTCACGTGATTCAATTTGTAGCAATAATAAATCTTGTACCGCCGTCGTACGTTATAACAGAGCTGCATTCCAACAACGATTTTCAAAGCGTAACCATCTTGGATTAAATAGTCCGAGTTCCATTTACCGACATTGATTAAGTAAAGTCGATCAATATCCTTTATCTCGAATAGAATCGATTGTAAACTTAATTATTCGAATGCCGGACGAAATGATAGAGGGCGGTCTCTTTCATGCTACTAACGACGGGATGACGCCAATTCGATGACTTTTCAGTTTGTTTTTAGATCTCGTTAGCTGTCCCAAGAATTCGTGCGTCCATCAGAGCGCACATATTTCACTACGGTCGGAGATACGGCCATTTTCTCATTTATTTACGTTGTCGGTATTTTAAAACTAAGAAAATATTTTAATCTATTATGTTTCTCTGTAAGTGGAATTCAGATGGATGATAAGTGAGCCACGAGAGAGCGTTTTCGAAAGCGAACACTAACATTGATCGATCGTATATGTTCTCCACAATTGACATACTTGTTCATTTAATGTTGATAATCTTATGTACTTTAATATCATTTTGTTGTTTTTAAATAAAAGCTAGTAATAGAAATTTACAGATAGCTGGTGAAACTATTAATTACATTCTTAATTTATCTCAAGTCTTCAAGAATGAAACATAAAAACTTAAATTATTTTTAGGTAGGAACTACAACTTTGGCATAGGACAATATAGAATTAAGGATATTCGAAATAATCACTACGGAGTTTACAAACGGAAAATGGAAGTCGACAAATTCTATATTAGTTATATTAACATTAAATTTTGTATTTTATTTCGTAAATTCATCCCGGTTTAAGCAAAAACTAATTACTGCAAAGGACACATGCACCCAAAAACTCGGATCGACAATATTTTTATAGGTTCTTACAACATATATTTAACACTCGATGTCCCGTTTTAATGACACGACTGGTAACTGTAAATCTAAATGGAGTTTCATCACATGCCAAGATAACACTTGTAAAGAATCGTGAAAGCTTCACTGAAGACGACCCACATTAATAAAGTGATTGAAACCAGCGAGCAATCCAATACGATAAAAAATGTCGAAGACGAAGGAACGTCAATTAAAAGGCGAATAAAGGCTACTTTGTTGAAATGGTTAGGAAATAAACAGCAATGTGCAACACTAAGTCGAATTATTTATAATGAACTGGCAGAATATGTAAGGGAGAAGGAGGAAGTTGGAACGTTTATCGATAAGTAATGAATCGTTTAAGTTATCAAGGTAGAATATACAAAATCATTGATGCATTTAAGGTATTTAAGTAGGTATTCTGACGTTTGGAACTTGATATTATTAATAGGCCCTTTCAGCAATTTACCATGGCTGCATTATGACAGACTTATAGACTAGCTTTTGACAAAAAATGATACCTAAATAAAACAAGTCGAGGTAATTATGACGACTGCCGACAGAAGTGAAAACCTAAAAAATGGAATAAATATATAACTTTCAATTTTTAAATGAATTATTTAATTTTGTATAATTTCTAAATTGACATCACTCTGGTTTGCACTTTTATTAACACTCCGAACAATAATTATATTTATTTTTATACAGTTTATCAATTAGATAATCCAACATATGATATGCTGCAAAAGCTCAATACAAAATATCAAAATAACATGTACATAGGCCGCGATACTATGCTTCGCTAGTCTGACTCAAGCACAATACGTCACCAGAATTTCGGTAGCGCTTTACTATCATGTCGCTGACGTGAACCCATAAATTTTCCTCTTACCAAAAATCCCTCAACGCGACTACAGAAGTTTTTACTTAAAAAAAAACCTATTTTAATGTATAAATAACATTCTTATTGAAACTTTTTGGATAAACACGAATCGAAAGACGCGCGCTACTATGATTGTTAATTTTCAAGCGCACTCTTTCCAATGTAACAGACACTCTTTGATGTACGATAAATTAAAATTGATGAGGTCTTCAACGAAACTAACGAAGAATATTTAGTTAACATATTTCAAGTACATAAGTCACTCGATCGATCAAATGCATAGTTCGTTTGAAATAGTGACGATAAAATTTCTCGTTAAAATTACGAAACGAATGGCACAATGTGAACAGACTTGTTAATCAAATCAACTGTTAAAACCAATTACTAAGCATCGAGGTTACACAATCGAAAACTGATAAACAAATTAAACAGTCTCTTCAGAGTCACAAATCCGAAAGCTCAGATAGCTCACTTTATGCAACTGAAAACACAAACGAGAGTTTACAACCTGTACTCATGTGTATATAAAATGTAATGATTAAGTTAATCTACATTTGACAATCATAAAAGGAAACAAACAAATATATCCACTAACACATATATCCATTCATGAATTTACATTATGTCATATATTAAAAAAAAACTTAATTATACATTATAGCTAAATTATTTCAAATGCCAAGCATTACGTTATAGTATTTTATGGTAAATAAATAAATTTGACATATTTTTGTACCATAACACTACAAAATTTTTGGGAAAGTAAGTATTATTTGGGCATTCTGGGTAAACTACTCCTACTAGCCATCCCAACATCATGATAGTTATGACATGAGAGCCAAACAGGAACGCTATCCCTACACTTAGACTTTAAATAAGGAATCATCGAAAAATCGATTAAAAATATTAAAA
Source organism: Antheraea yamamai (assembly GCA_036509395.1). Taxonomy (NCBI): domain Eukaryota; kingdom Metazoa; phylum Arthropoda; class Insecta; order Lepidoptera; family Saturniidae; genus Antheraea; species Antheraea yamamai. The sequence goes on from AP028445.1 coordinate 1,900,006, forward strand.
TCACAGTTTTTATGTACTAGTACCAAAATGACGTATATGATTCTAAGAACTAAAATAGCAATTGGACATACGCGAATAGATTTTTGTATACTAGATAGCTTTTAGATAAGTTTTCGAGTGATGACCAATTTTAAACTAACATAAGTGTAACTTAAATTATAGTGGAACATTTCATAATACTATACTATTAGTCTATACTATGTCATTAGTAGGTAGGTAGTAGATATGAAGTAGCAATGAGGTATATCCGTTCATCCATGAATTGAGCCAAAATATTTCAACTGTTAGATAAAAGCGTCTCCTCAAAATGACTTCAACAATGTGTATTATATTGCTTGGATCCGACAGGTTGACATAAACTTCACCAGATTATTGATCAACGTTGTGGCTAGACGGACTAGGCTTTTTTAATATAACTTTGTTAAGTTCTGAACTCAAAAACTCTTCAGTTCTATCGACCACCCCTTCTGTAAACAATATATACAGCTTACTGCCACTGAAATCCAAGACCTATGTAGATGATTTTTATTCCTCTGCTAATCTCCTCATTTCTAATTCAAATAGCTATCGATATGTATATCCAACTACGGAATGATCGTGATGCTGAGTTTAGCAAGTATACCACCCCTGAAAACTACATTGGAACGTCTCGAGCCACATCGTATTTTGTTAACCATACCCTTCGAACCGGAACATAAATGAGACCTTTAGATACCAGGTGTTTTGGTGTGGCTGCCGAATTCTACACAGGCATATTATTCTTAATTAAAGAATACTTTTCAAAACAGTTTTAGTTTATAACGATTACTACTTTGACAGGTACTAAATTGAACACATACAGAATTAGCTTTTCAGCTTATACTATTGTTACAAAAATCATGAAAAGGACGCAAAAGTAATCTTTGAAAATTTAGTTCCCAATTTTACCTCCATTTTTCATGTGTACCAGCTGCTCTCACTTATTTATCAAAAATGCACGGAACACAATATAATTGACTCCCACTTCTCGTCAAAATAAATGAGGATGTGACAGGGCTTAGATTGTTTATCGATCGACGTGTTTTATAATTAAGTGGTCAGCTTTTTATTTTTTTTAATTTGGTTATGCTTTCCTCTTCGTGTTGCTTCCTGTAGGATACTTCATTAATATTCTATAGGTTTGTATTTGTAATTAATGTTGACTTTGATTAATTGAAGGATACGTTTTCCGTTCTTTAATTAACTTGAATGAATTGAAAGTCCTTGGTATTGACGATATTTTTATAGCTTATGACTCGAATCTATGTGTCCCAACATACATATAGGAAGCTCACGGTAAAATGATAATCACTTAACAGTATGAGTGTAGTAACTTTATCCTTGACAAATAACGAAAACTATGGATAAAATAATCCTTTGGTAAAATTAAATGAAAAAAAAGAGTAAACATTAAGTAAAAAAGGTTTAGCATCTTTGGAAACATAACACACATTGATACATAACATAGCATGTAATAATGATATAAATTGACATTAAATACAAGTTGCAACCATGGCATGGAATACGTTATAACTCAATAACTATTCAATCTTGGAATACAACATATAGACCCTATTAACAAGTTTCATAAAAATTAGACAGTCAGTCTATATTGTTAAAACCAATCATACAGAGAGATAAGCAGACAAAACTATTTTGTAGTCCGGTGAAGCTGTGAAAGCCCGTCAGGCCAATAGTTCGAAAAAAAAAAAAAACATTTTATATGTCAAATTAAGGTAAATTACCACTGTAATAAATATCAAAGACCATGTTTGAAAAATAAATACGTGATAGCATAGAATTACATATTTATTAATATAGATAATTACTCTCCCGTTAAAGGTATAGTATCTGAGAATTCAAGAATAGGAATGTTAATGGTACTAATATAAAGTCCGCCAGACGCATCGGAGCGGAAAAAACGGCGAAACAGATCCTATTAAGGGAAAATAGAATGAAAAAGGAAATATCGTTCAGCCCCATAAATCGGAAATAGAAGTGAAGGTAACGGAAGTCGAGCTAATTAAGTTATCCGCAGTTTAAACAACTTGCGGTTTATTTTCGTACAATTCCCTAGTTTAAATAATAACAGTTTTAGTAATACTGTCAACGCTGGGGAAATATATACTGATGTAGTGCACGAGCGAGATTCTGGAGAGGGAAATTCATAAAGCAGTATTATGAGAATTTAAACTGTGGTAACTGTTTATAAAGTTGATTTTAGATTGCAGAAAGCAGAAATTTTCGAGCAGGGTGTAGGGTATCCAAATATCAATGTTTCGAGTGTAAATAGGCGTGAGTGAGGCGTCATACCAGGTGCTGACTCTGAGTAAAATCGATGGCGAAACTTGGAGGGTACATATTATTATGACAGATGTTATTTATTTCGAGCGGCAAGGAAATATTTCAGATCGCTTAATAAAGCAAGTTAGGATCTGAAGGATATCGCTCTTATTAATGTTTGGAATCGTGTTGTGCAAAGTTTCACAGAAACCAAAATAATTTGACTCAGATATATGTTAGATGTCGTAGCATAAATCTCAAATATAATATATTACCCAAGTTCCCAAGTCTTCTCTCATATAGAAGTATCTTCATTTTAAATGTACCTATAATATAATTAATTCATTAATATTAATAGTATTTTTTTTATTACACACATTATCAATTAACTGTAGATAACAATATTGTCTGTACTACAAGCAGGCCAACACTCAATCGACATAATATGACGATTATGGAAATATGTATTTAAATAATTACAACCCAATTTTAATTGAGTTATTCAAGAAAATAATATAACGTATGCTTGTTTCAGATATTTCAAATTCGACAGAACCTGAACACACAACAACACCACCGACTCCCCCAATACCGTTACGACCAGAATACGCTCATCCGGCAGGAGTTGAAGCCCTAGACCCGTATAACTCAGAAAAAAATCACCCTCCACAACATCACAGAGATTATCTGGAGGAAGACTATGATCACGAATCTCATAAGGAAGACGACCATGAGAATAGAGATGACGCAGACGAACTGCCTTCTTTATCAGGAGACCATTTACTTCAAAGCTCTACGGATGACCTTCCAATGTTCCTATTGGAACCACAGCACGCTTTTGTGGTAAGAAATAAACCGGCCACGTTAAGATGTCGTGCTGCTAATGCTTTGCAAGTATACTTTAAGTGTAACGAAGTTAGGTCGGTTGCGAGCACTCAGTTCGAATTCGTTGATCCACAAAGCGGTGTCAGGATCGTGGAAGCGGAGTGTAACGTAACACGAGACCAGTTGGATGAATATTTCGGTGAAGACAGATTTAAATGTACGTGTTACGCTTGGAGTAGCAGAGGTGATATCAAAAGTCAGCCAGCTGTCGTCGAATTGGCATGTAAGTAGATTTAAATAGATTTGCTTAAAAGCCAAATGTCAATGCTCGTTGACGTAATCGGATTATTTATTTAACAATGATACGGTTATCTCTTGTACAGTAATAACAAAGAACAGAACAAACACATAATTATTTTAACTATCTAGACAAATATAATATTTGAGTAATGAAATATAACGCTTTTAACCTCTGTGACCTTTCGTTCGTAGTAAATCACGTCAACAAAGTATTAGATTTTTCAAGTCGAAAATAAAAATGCAATTAATGGTAACGTTGTATGTATACTCTTCATTAACCTCTGACGGACGAAGCATATTTCTCATATTTCGTTTTGACATCTCCGACCGCCTCTATCCGTGGAAGGGTTAAAATAACTCTACCAAGAAAATCATTAATATCATCCGTCAATAAATAAACGTCCTATGATTCGAATAGCTATAAAAATACATAATATCCGGTAGAAGTGGAGCGCGGTGCAGTGTTTCATCAAAATTCATAATTTGCTGGTTTCCGCGGTTTATTTTTGTATAACCCAGTTTGAATTTAGCTACCATTACTACTCGATGTCCTTAATGGCTTTTGAGAAAACATAGACATTAGAATATTCTCGGTTATTATTAATCTGATAGGTATTTCCGAATCAGTCTAATGTTAGAGCAAATTTATAAAACTTGTTATGTGAAAGTTACTAAAGCTCTATTAATTACTAATGCAATATAAGTTGTTGAATAAACACAATATTATATCGGACCAAAACGCTTTATCGAACAATTCACATAAGACAAAGCGGAAGGCACAAAACCACTTCGAAGAAATATCTATGAAGTGGACCTCCCAAATACAATCTTATCTAAGTAGCCCATTAAATGATTGCACCGGAATGTTGGCTAAACAAGTGGGATGGTGCGCTATCATGTAAAAATACAATAGCCACTTTACTTGAGGACTATAATAAATCTGTCATAATTGAAATCAATAAAAAGAGATATATAACACACGGCTTTGGAAAATATTATTTTTTATTAATAATCATTCATAGCTGATACAATAACTTTTATGTAGACGGAACTATATATAAAAGCACGTACGTTCATAAATATAAATGCTCTCAAATTCTAAATGGCCCGTAACTCGCTGATGACAGCGATAACGTTGATGCTTTTCCATCAAATTCTTGTGTAAGAAACTTGGCTCTCATAATACAAGCCGTTCTTAAGCTCAGTACCGGGTGTCCATTAAATTCAATAAGGTCATAGTTAATCTTACGCGGGTATTAAATAAATGTTCGACTGTCAGATTTATTGAAGGTTGGCTAATAGTTAACGGTCCATTTTGAATGGTGAAAAAACTGGTATGCGAGTGTTTGTACTAACGTATGCTATGCAAAGAGGTCAGTGTATTTTCGAGTGATAAACTTTTTCACCATTATTTCGTTAATCCATATTAATTGGTTTATTAAGGGTACTAATAATTTGTATTATGTAATCAACTACTCTTCAATAACAATACCGTCCTAATATTGTTAATCGAACGCTATCTAAGTAACGAAAAGAAAACTTCATTCGAGCATGCTATATTGTAGCAGAGAGCAATCAACTATTGCAAATATCATTACACTACGTTTCATTGGTTATTAAAAAATCATCATCATAATTAATATAATCGGTACCTACTACTCATCCTAGTAATTTCTGTTCCTTCGTTTATCCACCAGTTTTTTCACGCGAACGGACAAACTTTTTTAATTAAATTAACCCATAAAACCACCTTATTTACAATTTCAACATTTTCACTGTATTTACATTTGTATGTCCTCTTAATATATAATAAGGTATATTATATACTAGCGGGCCCGGCTGACGTTGTCCCGCCCTGATTACCCCCCCGCAACCCCCCTTGTGGGTGGAATTTCGTAAAATCCGTTCTTACCTGACCTCTACTCGGCGAAAGGAATATTCCTACCATATTTCAAGTCGCTACGCCTTATGGTTCCAGAGATATCGTGATGAGTCAATATATAGGTGGAAATCTCTTATATATATATATAATATAAGAATATATATATATATATATAGATTGAATTGAATTATATTTAGTCTTTTGACTCTACGTATCGCTTTTTATTATTATGTTTCTACTCCTACCTCAGTTTTTTTGTATATGTTTCAATTGTCAATATCCATAAAGATCTTTGATTAAAAAATCGAGCAGTGCAGTTAATCTATCTCTATTTGAGTTGTTACATTTGAAAATGAGCTAAATTCTAATATTAATTGTTCATGTAATATGTTTTTTAAGATCTCTAGTTTTTATACATCGAGAGCGATTTTCAGATTTAGCCAGTCATAAGGTTTTTAATTTTTTTATAATCTTCATGTTTTACTTTTACAAAATTTGAAAATCTTAAAAAATTACGTAAAATGTTAGGATTGGACTTATCTATTTTTATAAAACATACACACATATAATCCATGACTGTGCATCAAGTTATTTTTATTCACAATTATACGGCAAAAACATATTCAAAACTACACCACTAAATACGTACACTGGAAAATACTATTAACTCTAAGCAATAAATTTTCTTTAGCCCTTTACATAACTAACTTACAAATAACAACTGCCGTTGCAAGCGAGCCTAGTTTACTCAATGATTTACGTTAGCTATTGATAAGTATTTCATTTTGACATAAACTGTTACTAATTTTAATATATATCGCACCTCCCATAGCGTTATGCAGTATAATTTATTTATTATGCAATATAATTTTATACGTATATTTAAATGATAATATTTGTTTTTCTGTCGTTTTTTAACTCTACGTCGTTTAAACATATCAAAATTTGTAGAAATGACAAAATTTTCCGAAGGTTTTTTTTTGGTTATTTATGTGCAACCTTTATATGCACTTAAATTTAATCATATATAATGGTAAATATGAAATTATTATACAATGCGCATATGTAGCGTTGTTCGCTTCAATTAAAAATTGTCATCTGACACCAGTAAAAGAAAAGAGAGATTATTTATATCTTTAGTAATTCATATTACGTATGACAATGGGAATCGCTTTGTGAGAGTCAGTGAAATAACAATGACTTTGCATGGAAGTACCTACTATTATTATATCGATTTAATTGGAATAACTCTTATACCTAAAATGTACCTTATAAAATATCGAGGACTACATGAAATTTTGCTTTTCTCACTCTCTCATCTATCTATATGTCGCATATGGTGGTGCGATAATATCCAGTATTTTCCTTCTCCAATTTATTCTATCCTTGATATCGTGTTCGACGATTCCGTACTCTCCCATATTATCAGTTTTAGATCTTCCCTCGATTTTTAGTAGAAAGCAAAAATTGTAGTACCAACCTGTTTACCAAAAAAAAGTGTTAAACTTACTGTTATAGTTAAATTTACGATTGAATAGAATATATTATTTAAGTAAACAATGAAACGCAATAAATATATAGTTCCTGTTCTACCTGTATAAACATTGTGTGTTACTACAGTTCATACGATTGAAACACATTCCGGTTATAATATATCAAGATTCCCACCTTCGGTTTTAGAACCCAAGAATATCTTAGTACATAAAAGTCTAGTGTCATGATGTTTGTCCACGATGAACTCCGAAACTAATTCGGATCTTCGTGAAAGTTGGCATTTATGTATAATTTGGTCCAACTTGAGAAATAAGATAATTGATATTTCGATTAATGGCCTCAATATTTTTGTTAGAAATTACATGATTGCAAATGTTGATTATTGTTATTAATTGTAAGTTTCATCAGTTTCGAACAGATGGCGCTTTAAATTAGTTTGTTAACGGAAAACTGTAGGACCAACTGTTATAGATATCTCATAGATGGCGCCACGTTTTAATTTTGAACTCCAGTTTATTTTATGACGCATATGTTCTGTTTTATTATATTTTTAACTACAAAATTAGTTTTTTTTAATTAATAATACGTAAGTATAAATTAATTTATCTATTACTTCTAGCTTGACTGTAAGATTTTATAAAGCTTTATTTATAAGAAATAATAATAATAATAAAGCCCTTTATTCAGACCAACTTATTATCTATTTACAAAATATTAAAAATAAAAACTATGAGTATATTAAATATATCTTAATCTATTCTAATATTTAATAATTTTTGTAGGTCTGTTTGCCAATCGGCAAAGGCCTCCTCCAACCTTTTCCATTCCTGTCTATATAAGAAATAACTCAACATTTAATAACTGAGTCACAGTAACGCGTGGCCGTGTCAGATAGTAAAACTAATAGATATTCCGTAGACAGTTACAAAATTTCAATAGCTATATGAAATGAACAGCCGTATGAAGATGTTCCATTTAGTACCCATTTTGCACCATGTCATTGTCACTTCTTTCAACTTTCACGCCACGAATATAAATATTTAGTTCATCCCAGAACTTCCATATGGTTCAAGATTTCTATTTATTGTGGAATAAATACAATATGCTAACTTACAATTACCATATTGTGTGCTGTATTCCTCTTAATGATGTGAAAAAACCAAAGAGAATATTTGTTTTAAACCAACTGACAGTTGAAATATATTGCATAAAAAAATAAATCTGTAATACTTTACTTTGTTTGAAAGTGAATAATGTATACTAAAGCTTATCTCATATAGTTATTCAAAAATTTAAACCTAAACTAAAATAATGAATATTTCATTTTACCAGAAAGCCCACAAGTTACTTTTCTTATAATTACAATTGCCAAATTAACTCAGTCTGTCTGTTATATTTTCACGAATTAATTATTAAATAAATCGCACTAAAATTTAGCATAAAGCACTGGACCAAAAAAAAAAATAGGCCAACCTATATCACGAATATATCGAAATTTTCTCAGACGCAATTGTTGAGGTATTATATCAGAATAGGCGCGACATATGTGACTCATATTAATAAACTTGAAAATAGTTTGCTGATAATTGTGAAATTTGACGAAACTGTTTTGTTAAGTGTTACTAGTTGACCCGCGCAACTTCGTCTGCGTCAAATCGGTTACCTACCGGTGCCAATTGTACCTATTTGCAAATTCGAAAAATCTTAAAAAACCTACAACCCGACTATAATGACTCCCACCGTTTCCAATTGTAAAACAATCTAATTCTGAGACTCACTCAAACACATACCTAGTTGGTTTAGTGAAACGATTTAGACATATGTGGAAGAAAGAAGGCGGACATAGCGCCATCTGTCATTCAGCAACATGCGACCGTTGAATTATTTGGATATTATTCATACAAAAATCGCGAATAAAAAATACGAGGGTGGGGTTAGGAAGGTAACAATTTGGGGTTGTAGGTATTGTTTGATGGCAAATAAAATAAATTTAGTCAAAAAAATTGAAAAAATTAAATTCTGGATGCGGGTACTCTGATCACCTCGAGTTATAACATATACATTACGACCTATTCTCACACTTACCAAATATAGATTTAAAATTTTATAAAAATCGGTCCGGCCGTTTCGTATGAGTTAAAACGCTAACACTAACACCGTAACACGAGATTTTTATGTATTAGATATGATATACATTTTTCTATAACTAGGTACCTAGTGACGTTTAACTATCGCCAAATAACGACGGTTGCTAGATTTTATATAAAACCCATTATACTTGCCCACAAGAGCCGTTATATTTGTACATTAAATATCAATAATTAACTGGCCCGCCGGACGTTGTCCCACCCTGATAATAAAAAAAACTTTGACAGATTATATACCAAAATCTTCCCCATGAATCACTTTATGTACTGCGGAAAACCGTATGAAAATCTGTTCAGTAGTTTTTGAGTTTATCACGATTAGGCAGACAGACGTGGCAAAGAACTTTGTCTTATATTATGTAATGATAATAATGTAAACTGAAAAACGAGTAACTTTTCCCAAGAAACTCAAAGGCTTTAATATTTATAGGAATACTAGCGGGCTCGGCGGACGTTGTCCTGCCTTGATAATAAAAAAAATCCTAAATGTCAACCGCAGCGCCACCTACCGGTTCCAATTGTGAATCTAAACCATTCTCGGATCCACTCGAACACGCACAAAAAATTTCATCAAAATCGGTCCAGTCGTTTAGGAGGAGTTCAGTCACATACACACGCACACAAGAAATATATATATTAAGATTTGGTTACTCGACATACTATTTATTAAAAAAAATATTATTACCATAGTCATTTTTCGTTTAGTGTAAAAATACTTTCGTAAAAATATAGATACTCATACATAACACAGTTTAAAGACTGCATTACGGAGTTGAGACCCGTCACTTTAAATTTAGAAATACGATTCGTGCATCGATCCATTAAAACGTAAGCACACTCTTATTCAAAGATAAGTACGAGCATACTAAATTTTGAACGAAGAGATTTAGCACTGACACTTTTACGCACACTTACTCCGAATACTACCGGTAATAGTAGAGACTAGTGATGAAACGCGTCATGATTATATTTTTCGGTAACCGAAAATCCGGATGTATTACACGGGAATTGAGCTTACTAAATAAATATAGATTGATATCGTGCAATTTCTTTAACTTCATTATATAGAATGCAAATTAATACAAAAGAAAATATCATTTTTTAAGAAAAAAATTCTGTAATATGTAACATTCTTAATAATATATATTATAATATCACAAAACTGATTGATAACTCATTAAAAATAACTGTACCTAACATATTATAAATAAATATGTTACTTCAAAAGAGAGTTTATTTTGACAATATAACAATATACCATAATAACAATTTTACTTTTTTACTACTCTTTACTGTTATTATAAATGCGAATATGAGTTAATTTGTTACGCTTTCATACGCTTAACTACTCAACCGACCACCATAAAATTTTGCATACTTATTGTCAGAGGTATCTAAAAAGACCTTTAGTACCTTTTATCCAAAAAAATGTAACGTTTCCGACGGAGAAACCAAATTTACATTAACGATATTACTTTTTACAGTAAACATTATTTGTTATAGTCGAATGGTGTAAACGGCGAAATATCAATTGAATATCGGCATATATGATACCGTAGAACATTTTTGGAGCTAGCGTACGTTAACTAATTTAACTTATTATCGGTTAATGGCGAAAGAAAACAATAAAAAAAATAGGAAAGCTCCTCGAACCTGAACTTGAGAAATATTTTGTGTGTGAAAAATACTGAACTGTGGATAGATTTCTCGGTATTTCAAACAGCAATAATGTAATGGGTTGATTGTCGTTGCACATTTGTTGCAATTTACAGCAACAGCCCAAGCTGAGGTTTCCAATTAGCCATTGTGCTAATTGTTCATCGATTGAGTGCCTAAACGCTCACTTTAGTAGTTCGGTGATACTGTAAAGACCCTTAAAGAAACAGCATAGGTCAGTTAGTAAAAAAAAGGTTGATCGCCGTGTTCATTACTCTCATTCGGAAAAAGTGATATGACCTAAAAATAAAACTCTTACAGACTGAAACCGTTTTTAAATATTTATCAGTATGAGCCAACGTTATTCTATGAAATAAAATGTTTAAACAAATATCTATTACAGAATCCAATAAAATCGGTCACCGATTAATAGCCGGATAAACGGAACATCCCTATTTAATAGCTCAAGACACTCGTGTGTATATAAAGTACAAGACAGTTAAAACTGTCAAGTTTTGGATTTAAACAGCACTCCTCTCACTCTCAGGTCAATTAACAGTAAGCGGGGACCGTCTTTGAATTTCGTGTATATTTAGACGTTTATGAGTTCCAACAGAGTGTTTATACAGGCCGTATTGTATTCTGATGTTGTTTGTTTTACGTGTTCGTTATTTGTCTATAGATATCGTATTTGTGCGTATCCATTTAGATTTTGCATACTTGTTGTTTATAACGCTAAGGGTTTGTTTATTGTTTCTGAATTAATTACTAATGAAACAGCTGAATATCAGGCCAAATACGAATTTAGCTCAAAGTTTTAGTAACGTATTTGAGCGAAATACTTGTGAGGAATAAGATGCTACCAATTAATATGTCACACATAATTACAATCAAGAATGAATACATTGGAGGAAGTAATCACTTTCGGGTTAATTATTGATTGCATAACACGAGACATCACTTGAAAACGATAGTGGCTTAATTGATAGTGTGTTCAGATACCGCGTCGATGGACGTAGGTTTCGATCCTAGTAACTGAGTCGAAGCTTTCGGTTTTTTTTTATATCATAGGAGGCAAACGAACAGGCGGGTCATCTTATGTTAAGTGATCACCGCCGCCCATAGACACCAGCAACACCAGGGGAGTCGCAAGTGCGTTGCCAGCCTGTGTATGGGGGGAGGGGGAGGGAAAAGGAGGGTAGAGGGGGAGGGGAGGTGGGTCTCCGGCGCTCTCACTGACCGAACGAAACGCAACAATGCAAGTACTGTTACTTCAAGTTGGTTTTCTGTGAGAGGGTGGTACTGCCCCAGCCGAGCCGACGCATTCATGCTGAAACCGGTAATAGCTTCAGCGAGCTAGTTTCAGGGGTGGTAGGGTGTCTGTACCCGACTGGATCGCGACCACCGTACACCAGGTGGAACACCCGCCATAGTGGCACGTTTGGGCGTGTCGCGTTCCGGGATCAGCCGGTGTATATCCAGCAACCGGGGGAAGGGGGGGGGGGGGCTGTCCCTGACTGGGTCGCTCTCAGGCCGGCATGACAGCGGCGACCGGCGATGGATAGTATGTCTTTCGGTGGTCGCCATTGTTTTTGGATTGTACTGTGCTTACCATCAGGCACAGTACAGTCACTTTGCCGAACTACAATAAAAAAAAAAAAAAAAAGGTCAAGGAAAATATCGTGATGAAACCATAGCATAGGTGGGCTTTGTCTAAGCCCGCCTGGCTAGCTACCACACTCAAATTGAAAATCTGTCGCCAAGCGCCTGTTGGCGTGTTCCGAGAGGCGCTTTTGAGAGCCAGTCCCCTCTAGATTTAGCGTGTTTAACATCTTATACCAGATCGCCAGTTAACATCAGGTGAGATTGCGTCTAAATTCTAAAAAGATATATTCGTTTAATTTAATATGATTTCTTAGTTTTCTATTACGTAAAATTAATCTTTGAAATTATTTATCTGATTCAGAACAACTTTCTGCCAACAGAACGTTAGATTATTCCCGATGAAAGCTGTTTTTTTTTATATAAATTTTGATAATATATTTCACAGATACAAAGTCTTACTTACTTACTTTGCGGAAATCCATCATTAAATACTATAGTGGACGCTACTTTGCACTTCCGCCTGGAATTGATTGAACACTACTACGTTTAACTGCAACAAAAAGTGAATCAATATATTATATTATATATATATTATTATTATATATATATTAATTATACAATTGTATTTAGCACTAGTGTTCAATCAATTCCAAGCGGAAGTTCAAAGTAGCGCCCACTATAATATATACTAGCTTATGCCCTCGATTTCGTGTTTATTATTTAATTGACCTAGGTACTATTTCGTTTTAATAATTGTAGGCTGTCGTTTATTTTCTTAAATGAAGATTTGTTGCTCAAGTCTTACAAACCTTTTATCGGTTTTGAGATAACACTACATTTTATCGTTACGATTTAACATTAATGGAAAAGCATACATAAATAATGATAAATAACCTAAAGAATACTCGGACAAGTCCTCTATCTGTAAATAAAAGCCTCGTGTGAATTGATTCAGTTATATCGAAGTTAAACTGTAACATAAACTAAATACATCGATTTCATTTTTATAGATAAACGGGATAAAGTTTATGAATATGTTTTCTGGAATTATCTCTGGAAATATGAAACCGATTCTAAAATTCGATTATTATTCGATATATTTTATTGTTTTGAAATTCTGAAAGTTTTGGAAAACATATAACCAGGAAGGTTGAATCGCATCGCATGAATTAGTGTTCGCACTAACACTTGCGTTTTATTTATGCATCATGTTATACTTCAATGACACTGTTTCTTAATATAACAGCTGTTTTACGTACAGTAAAGCTTGTAAATACTTTAAACTTTAAAGTATCGTAGACTGATAATTATTTTTTCACTCTTCATCTCTTTTCTTTGATTATTGAAGATTTTCTACCAACTATCCCTTGACACAATAATATAAATGTTGACCAAGTTGGTTTTTCAGTGGTATTCAATCCTTGAATTTATATGAATAACCAACGGTCTGGTGAGCAATGCAAAAATAAATGGATTTGTTACAACACAAATTTCTACGTTATTTGTGTTAGGTAATTTTCTTACTAAAGTAACAAAAATAACCAAAAATAATTCATATATATAATATAAATAGAAAATGTACATTAATCTTCTTTATGTGACGTAATAACACCGTTATTGTAAAATAAGACCTTTAATATTTTTTAAAACATACTCAAACTCGCAAGACTGATATTAAAATGTTGAAAATTGAATAAGAACAAGCGGATAGTCTCCCGTGTACATAATTCATTGTTAACAGCCGGTAAATCCGTACCATGTACTGGAGATATATTTTTGGAAACGAAGACATAGAGTGTTACCAGATGAGAAAACAAAACTATTTATCTTATATTAGCTGACCCGGTCATACGTTGATGGGGCTCAGTTCCTGAATTAAAATTATGATAAACTATTTTCAAAACTAAAACGTGGCGCCATCTATGAGTTATCTATAACAGTCGGTCCTACAGTTTTTGGTCAAGAAACTAATTTAAAGCGCCGTCTGTTCAAGATTGATGAATCAATTAATAACAGTAATCAACATTGACAATCATTTCCTCTGTAATTAATAAATATTCAGGCCATTATTCGAAATATAAATTCCGATCTGTCAAGTTGGACCAAACTATATAAAACTTTTATGAAGATCGCTTGAATAGTTTCGGAGTTCATCATCGGCAAACATCATGATACTGCATTTATATATATTAAGATATGTATTGAAACTTTTAGAGTTACGCATTAATATGTAAATGGTGGAAAGGTTAACTAATCTGCAAAGGATGCTAATGGGTTGCTAATGAATTAGCGCCACCCCCGTGGATATTGTATATTAATTTAACTTATTTATTAAACTATGAAAAAATAATATCGAAAAAAAACCTATATATCAAAAACATGCTTTAATTTAGACGGATTTTAAAGACAGGTGACGTGAAATATATTATTCTTTTTATATCATAATAGTGTTCACTGATTTCTTGTCCATATCGCATTTGGGCACTTTTGCCCCATATTGAAAATGGCCGCCAAAATGTAACACAGAATTATAATCTTCAGTACTAGGGATAAAACCTTGTACTTTGAGGGACTTTACATACTACAGATACAAAATTTATCCAAAATGAATAATAATTTGTCACTCATACAAATAATTTATAGTGTAATAGATGAAACACAACATTAAACGTAACGGCAGCAGCGAGGCCATTCTCATATCGAATGACGAAACGTTACACTTTTTTTTTCAATATAATTTAATTGTCTGAAATGTTTTCTTCCAATAATGCAATATATTTTTAGTGTTTTTATTTATAAGAATAAAAGAACGAAAAGCCAATTCGTTAAATTGTACCCTCCACTACAAAGTAAATATGTAAACATCATAAAATAATAAATTATATAATAACTATAGAACATTCCAATTACAAAGATACATAAGGTACGCTCAATATTAAATAAATAAATAACAGTTCCATTGGATATAACTCGCTGTAAACGTAGGTACGAATTTCGTAGCGGAAATGAAACGTACTCAGTAATTTATGACTCTACACGAACTCTCCGACGCCGGATATACCTAACACTTATCATTTACGCCCATCGGTGGGTAAACTCGAGAGCTTTTTATAATTATTCGAATGGAAAGTATGAAAATTTTAATGAATTTATTACTATCTCGTTTCAAGAATGTTATTTTGTTGTCCTTTGTCGCTCCAGTTTTATTTTGGGAAACTTGGGTTCGCGAGTCATTTATAGAACAAGGTCCTTTACTTACGCATTCATAGAGATAATGAGAGATAATTGTCGAAATGTCTAAATATACCAGTGTTAACTAAGACTTAATAGCTAAGTAACGAGAGAGCTGTCCTTATAAGTTAATACCAAAATATTCCTGCAAATCAATAGAGTTGCGCATTTTAGTATACTTAATTATTAGTATAGGTATCGACAAACTTCGAGTTCGCTCTGAAGTTGCTGCAACTCTATCTCTACTCTCTACTCTACTCTCTCAACTCTATGTAGTTGATGACTAAACCAGCGCAATCATATAGGAGAAAGAACTAGAAATTTAGCGAGATTTATACTTACAATTGGGTGCAAATCCCTACCAGTCTTGGTTACTGGATACAATTGGTGTATGTGGATAAGATTAAGTTGGTTACTGCCTGTCATACTGCCGTACTTTCTGTACGAAGTAAATACGTCTTATATCACACGTATTAAACACGTAGTCATCATCATCATCAGCCTGTAAGGGACCTGCTGCAGGAGCGTAGGT